>ML784244.1:277084-319753 GCA_009831015.1 Picea engelmannii | reverse complement strand
GGCATACAAATTGGAGCTGCCTGCATCTTCACGAGTACACCCAGTTTTCCATGTTTCATGCTTAAATAAGGTTATAGGTGACAAGATCCCAGTTCAAACTATATTTCCAGAACTTGATGAGGAAGGAAAAATCATATTGGAGCATGAAGCCATCACTGACACAAGAATTCACTAGCTGAGGAATAGATCCATTTCAGAGTATCTCATTAAATGCAGGAAACTATCAACTAAAGATTCCACTTGGGAAGATGAGTCTTTTATACATAAGCATCCAAAGTTACTCAAGCATTGCGGACAACACTTGTCTCAAGGGGAGGGGCATGTTAAGCCCTAATATTGGCTCATTACCAATTAATTGGGGCATATTATACTAGTAATGTTATTTTATTTATGTCGGCTTTAGGCCATTAGTTGTAATTATACCTCCTAGTCTCCTATATATACCAAGGAGACATTTTCATTTTGAATCATCTTGTACTTCAACATTTAAGTGGGGTAAAAGGAGGTTTCCCCCTCGAAGAGGCTTATTATCTGAAATTATCTCTTTTTCAAGGCGTTGAGTACTTTTCCTGAGGTTTGTCTATGCTATATTAATGTTTGGTTCTTAACAGCTTTGCGATTTCATTGCTTTGCGATTTCGTCCACCTTTATGATTTCACTGTTCTTTCCATCGTTGTTATTTTCCATCGCTAATCTTTTCCATCACTGTTCTTGCCATTGCTATTCTTTGCCATCGTTGATCTTTTCCATCGTTGTTCTTGCCATCAATGACAAGCTTACTCCCAACTATAAACTTTACAACACTATCCATTTTGAGGTTTGGAATAGATATTGTTCTTATAGAATACCCTACATTGCACCATAATATAATCCCTACCCAGATTGAAAACCATGTAACACCATTCAAATTAGACACAATATTCTTGCGACGAATTAGATATACTATTGATGAACATTTTTCATCAATAGTATAGCAAATTCGTCGCAAAACTATTTACATTCACCTCTCTTGAGATGATATCAAATGATGCTTGGATTCATTTCATATTTGGTTTATCAACTTGAAATTAAAATTTGATACTTTGCA
Organism: Picea engelmannii; assembly: GCA_009831015.1. Lineage (NCBI taxonomy): Eukaryota > Viridiplantae > Streptophyta > Pinopsida > Pinales > Pinaceae > Picea > Picea engelmannii. The sequence continues at coordinate 318,666 of ML784244.1, read as the reverse complement.
AGATAGTTGGACCTTCAGTCAAATACAAATATGAAACTTGGAATCATTAACATATCTACTAGAACATATGAAAATTAGGGTTTATGGTTTACATAATGAATTGATGATGGAATAAAGTGGGTGTGTGAGTGAAATTTGAGTCTAGAAACCCTCCCATATCATTAATGCATGCAAATATTCTATCCAGGTCAAATTTCAATGCATACAGATACAGTTTGAAAACATTTCAACATTGGCCCCATTCACATGTCACTCTTGCTTGCCTCTAGTATTTTTATGGTGTTGATTAAGGAATCAACGAAAAAGAGGGATTTTTCATCACAACTATGACATTGATACATAGTATATACATGTATGTAGAACCTGAAATAAAAATGAAAAAAGACTGATGAAAACCTAAAACTTGCGTCAACCAAATTGTGTACATTGAAAGAAAATTAGGGTTTATGGTTTACATGATGAATTGATGATGGAGGAAAGTGGGTGTGTCAGTCAAATTTGAGTCCAAAAACCCTCCCATATCATTAAGGCATGTGAATAGTGTATCCATGACAAATTTCAGTGCATACATAAAGTGTTTGAAAAAATTTCAACATTGTCCGTGTCTAGTCCTCGTACAATTTTCGTTCTAGCTTGTTCCTTGTTCTGTGTTCCTCATTCCTCACTCCTTGTTCCTTGTTCCTTGTTCTGTGTTCCTCATTCCTCATTCCTTGTTCCTTTTTCCTCGTTACTTGACCATGGTGTAGTCCCCAAGATCCATTATTTTTTTACAAAACATACTAATCGCATAAAATGTCCCACACAAAGACCAAATTAATATCCGCTAAATAATTCTTTTGTCTTTTTTCAAGGACTATGTAATGAATATCAATTCTAAGAAGATTCAAATTGGTTTCAAATTGTACGAACTTCCCAAGAGTACGAAATTGGGTTGAATATGCATATGAACTACCCAGGAGTACCCCATATTCCATGATCAACTCCATAATTGATGAAGGAGATGATGATGAGGCATACAAGGTGGTAACATGAAATGGGCATCTAGTTTTACTATAGAATTCATTCCTATCTGAGAATAGGGGTATTTTCCACAAAACTATGGAGACCTAACACCTTTTAAGTGTGAGGGATGGCCATATTTAAATGTTGGTTAGTAATTTTCCAGAGATGAATACCCCATTCATGATGAAAGAAAGGGTGATGATACTCTGGATAAATCTTCATTTGGCAGAATGGAAAGCTATTAACTAAATGATGAAGCTGAAAAATGGTTGTTTAACCAAAATATACATGAATATCACTAAGACTGATGTTGAACAATTTGAAATGCTTGATGGAAACAATGCAAAGAAACCATGCAAACTAAGGCGAAATGGGGATAGAACCATAATCTGTGAATTTGATAGTTTTCCTATGAATAATGATGTTCATGAAATCCATACAATCAAAGTTAAGAGTTCTTGTGAAAGACACATAGTAGGTTTGATAAAATCCCTTGAAAGGATTTTGTCTTGTACAACAGAATTATTGGGATCCGAATTGAATGATAAGTTCAAGTATTCTACAATGAAACACTACCATGACAATCAAAAGGTGGACGTGCAATGTTACATAAAATGCTCATGAAATGTTTAGAGCCTCGGTACCCTAGACAACGAGATATTTGATATTGTAAATATTTGTGAAGAATAGGTTACAAATGAAGAGAACGTTGATCATGCAGAGCACAATGATGACATTTCCCATTGTTGTGAACCAATATCAGACCAAACAATCATGCAATAACCATATCCATTCGACCAAACCCTAAATTTAGTATGAGAATCATTAGAAACCTATTGAAATGCTAAGTATCTGATTGTGGGTTTTGAGATTTTGGAATCCTAAAGACCTCTTATTCAAACATTTGTGTGGCAGTAAGGAGTCCAAATGTATTCATTCATTTTCCAAATCGAAGCTCTCAGAATGAAATTACTAACCATTTTTTGTTCTTTATGAATATTGGCTTGAGTTCAAGGTCTCTATCCCCTTATGCACGTAGTGGCTTGAGGTCTCTGTCTCCTTGCACCACAGTGGCTGAGGTCACTTTCTCCTTGCACCACAATGGTGAGGTAACAATCACAAAAAAGGAACTGGAAGATGATATTTCGGGGGTTGGAATGGCTCCGATAATGAGATACGATGGTCTCAAAACCCTGGATGGATCCTGAAGCAGAGGTATATGTTTCCTTGCACTGCAGTGGCTGAGTTCACTTTCTCCTTGTGCCAAAATGATGAGGTGACAATAGAAGAAAATTAGGAGTTGGAAGACGATATTTCGGGGGATGGAATGGCTCCGATATTGAATACAAAGGTCCCAAAACCCTGTATGGCTCTTGAAGCAGAGACCTTTGAAATGAAAGAAAAATAAATAAATGAGTGAACAAATAATAAAAAGGAAATGGGTGTCAGAAAGCATGCAAGAGAGACAAAGTGCAATAAATGTATGTGTGTGTATTTTCTCTTTTTCCACACTTTGATTTTTACAGACGGGTATAAATTTTAAAAGGGGAGATTTATTGACTCCAAAGAGGCTAGGAAATATTCTTTTAAGACCTTGATGATTAATTGTATACGTGGTAGATGGAGAGGCATTGTGGAAATAATAATAGGGGGAATTAGGAAAAGAGCTTTTTCATTGGTTTCTAAAGGGGTCCACCAAACGCATAAAAAAAGAGAACATATTAAATTCCATAAGGTTCCATTCCAAAAGTGAAGACCCTAAATGCCATAAGGTTACATTATTTTTGTAGGTGAGGCTCCTTGTACTAAGACACTACATCTCCAATGGCACTTAGAGAGTGAAAATGGTGTTTAGTTTGCAAAGTGGGAATAGGGTAGGGATTGGAACTATTCATGTTAAATTGACAGTTTTGACTTAATGATCAAAGGTATTTAACTATATTTTTAGGAGGATGTTAATAAATGGATAAACACATGTCATTTTTGAATGAAATACTCCCCTATCTTTGATATGATTTTTGTCGAAATCCATAATCCTACTTCCTATGTATTAATGGGAACTTCGACCATAGAAATTTGACCCCATAATTTTTTGCCCATGATAAGATGACCTATAGAACTGTAATTTTGAAAAAAACAAATACAAAACTCTACCTTGATGTAAAAAAAATGAACTTATGAGAAAGGTTGAGTTTGTCACTTATTATTCACCCTTATTTCCTATAGTTGACAATGAGAATTTAAATTCATTGAGCATGTTTGATAGCCAAAATGCCCCATGATGGGAAATTTAGATATCAAATTCCATCCCTGAGTGGGAATTTCATGGTGACCCTCAAAAGTGGCATTGAAAAATCACAAGCCCTTCAAAACCAAAAAAACACAAAGTGGTGGGAAATTACCATTCACCTTGGATATAATAATCAATTTACGAATTTTCAACAATTGAGAGGGATATATCTACTGATGAGTTTTCTCATAATAGTCTCAATGACCCTAGGCACTCTCCAAAGAACCCTCTTGTGAGGATTCAACAAAGTCACTCAAAAAATAGGGTGCCACTGGCAAAATCCCTCCAATATGCCATTGTGTGTCCTAAAGAGAGAGAAAACCCAACCTATGGAAGTGTTTTTTCTTAAAAGGAAGACGATACAAAGTCAAAATCTATAAAAATTGAATAAAAGCATTTTTAAGTTGTCATGGACATAGATCTAAAAAGTATAAACAATTTGTAACAAGCACTTAGGTAATAGGTGTGGAAATGGATATTCATCAATCTATGGTAGTCGTTGTTCTCTAATAATAAAATGTTACATAATTGTCCCTAGGTTTTTTATTCCATAAACGTTGTTGATTTTACCAATTGCTTCTCTAGAAGTGGGGATACTATTTTGCACTTTTTTATCTTTCTTATAGAATTCTCGATAATGAGATTGACAGTATGGTTTTGTTTTTCATTACTCTCATTCCTTCTTTTTAAAATTATTTATCAATCATCCTCTCTTGTATAATATCACATTCTAGTGTTTTTGCTTAGTCTTTTGTTATATTTGTGTTTGAGATAAAATTTCTTTCAATTATGCTTGTAGACCCTCGAAAGACGGGGGTGGATGACAAAATCCCTTTAGTATACCTGTGTGTCCTAACAAGATTGAAATACCAACCTATGTGAGTCTCAATGCACAAATGTTGATGATAAAGATCCAAAATTTGTGAATGTCATATAAAAGCCTTTGTAGATTGTCACAAAAATGAATTTGAAAACTAGAAAGAATTTGTGATAAAGGACTTAGGAAACATGTGCATTATGATTTCAATACACTATAATTAATTATTACCTATACATAATTTCCACTAGACAATTTAAAGTCAATCTATTGAGAGTTATGGTAAAATACTACAATCATTGATTAGAGTAGATGTTAGGAAACATAACGAAAATTTCAGTGTGTTGAATGTAATTTAGCAAAGGAGTTTAGTGTGTGAGAGTCAAAGTGTGTGCAAAAATAGGAGAAAAGAATAGTAGCACGATGACACCAATTTAGCACAGGCCTACCTTGAAGTGGATGTTGATATGGCACAACATAAGTGAATTAGCACAAGATAATATGTGGGGATGATTATTGATGGAGTGATGACTTTCTCAATGTTGATATAATGCATAGTCAATTTTTATACATGGGTTGTTAAACATCACCCTAATAATTCTAATCAACCTAATTGAATGTAATCATAGACCATGATTTCATGGAACAAACACAAAAAACCTAGGTAATTTTGATCCTTGACATGGTCAACGTTGATCATTCCTCCATTCCTATAAATGTGTATGCACAACGACCTTTAGAGGATGACAATTCAGTGAGTGTTGTTTCCCCAAGTTATCACCCTGCTGCATGTTGGAATCGATGCCATTCTTTCCCCATAAGGATTAGGAGTCCATATAGTTTACATCTCAAAGAGATCCATATGCTTCCTTTTTATTTTGTTGGTTTTTTCTAAGGACTCACAAGTGATTTGTATCAAATTGGTATATGATAGGGTGTGATTCATCACATGTCATTGTCCCTTCACCTCCTCTGTACCTTGAAGAACATTTTTATGTTTTACATCCATTCAATATTCCCCCAAGGATATTAATTCCATTAGTTCCCCACCCATGGTCACAACTTCCATTTACCATCATTCATTCCACTCATCTAGGATCAAACCACTTGGTTTCACTCATTCATGGAACCTATCTCTTTTCTTGCAATGTATCCATATTCATCCACTATTTTCTTGCACCTATATTCTACCATTCTAATCTTGATTTGTCTTTTATGGTCTTCAATCCTATTTACACTTGAAGTTATAATCAAAAGTCCATTGCTTATTGTTGACCATATCTCTTTGTGTTTCATAGTCACTACCCAAGTCATCATTGTTTGTTATGATTTTCCCAAGGAAATCCTTGAGTCCCTTTCTCGATGATCACCTCATCATACATTTTTGTCCCTCTTAGTTAGCTACATTTGATTCATGATATGACATTGAACCTCATGTTAGTTTCTATAGGGTATATAATTTATTTGTCTTTTTTCAAGGACTATGTAACGAATATCAATTCTAAGAAGATTCAAATAGGACCTAAGAACCTTAAGTTATTTCCTTAACCATGGGTGAAATAAGGCTATCATTCAATAGTAAAATTGTTACATTTCATTGTAAGGCATCATGTGTACTGAGGGCTTCAACCACCACAAAGGAAACATGTAAAGAATATTTGTCTTATGAACAAGATATGGTACTATCAATTTTTAGGTTTGTCATAGAGATTGTTCTTATAGACTACACTACACTGCACCATAATATAGTCCCTACACACCTTGCATACCATGTAACAACATTCGAATTAGACACAATATTCTTGCGACGAATTAGCTATACTATCGATGAATTTTTTTCGTCGATAGTATAGCAAATCCATCGCAAGATTATTTACATTTGTCTCTATTACGATGATATCAAATGATTCTTGGATTCATTTCATATTTGGTTTATCAATTTGAAATTAAAATTTGATACTTTGCAAGCTAGTTGGACCTTCAGTCCAACACAAATATGAAACTTGGAATCATTAACATATCTACTAGAACATATGAAAATTAGGGTTTATGGTTTACATGATGAATTGATGATGGAATAAAGTGGGTGAGTGAGTGAAATTTGAGTCTATAAACCCCCCCCATATCATTAAGGCATGGGAATAGTCTATCTAGTTCAACTTTCAATGCATACAGATACAGTTTGAAAACATTTCAACATTGGCCCATTCACATATCACTGTTTCTCACCTCTAGTATTTTTATGGTGTTGGTTAAGAAATCAATGAAAAATAGATATTTTTTACCACAACTATGATGGAGATACATTGTATATACATGTATGTAAAACCTAAAAGAAAAATTAAGAAATACTGATGAAAACCTAAAACTTGCGTCAACCAAATTTTGTACTTTGAAAGAAAATTAGGGTTTATGGTTTACATGATGAATTGATGATGGAAGAAAGTTGGTGTCTCAGTCAAATTTGAGTCCAAAAACTGTCCCATATTGTTAAGTCATGCGAATAGTGTATCCATGAAAAATTTCAGTTCATAAAGAAACTCTTTGAAAAAATTTCAACGTTGGCCCCATTCATAGGTCATTGTTGTCGATGTCTAGTCCTCGTACAATTTTCATTCCAGCTTGTTCCTTGTTCTGTGTTCCTCATTCCTCATTCCTTGTTCCTTTTTCCTAATTCCTTGACCATGGTGTAGTCCCCAATATCTATTATTTTTGTACAAAACATACTAATGACATAAAATGTCCCAGACAAAGACCAAATTAATATCCGCTACATAAGTCTTTTGTCTTCTTTCAAGGACTATGTAACGAATCTCAATTCTAAGAAGATTCAACTAGGACCTAAGAACCTTGATTTATTTCCTTAACCATGGGTGACATAAAAATATCATTCAATAGTAAAATTGTTCCATTTCATTGTAAGGCATCATGTGTACTAAGTGCTTGAGGCACCACAAAGGAAACATACCAAGAATATTTGTCTTATGAACAAGACATGGTACTATCCATTTTGAGGTTTGGCATGGAGATTGTTCTTATAGAATACACTACATTGCACCATAATATAATCCCTACACACCTTGAAAACCATGTAACACCATTCAAATTAGACACAATATTCTTGCAATGAATTAGATATACTATCGATGAACGTTTTTTGTCGATAGTATAGCAAATTCGTCGCAAAACTATTTACATTGGTCTCTCTTGAGATTATATCAAATGATGCTTGGGTTCATTTAATATTTGGTTTATCAAATTGAAATTACAATTTGATACTTTGCAAGCTAGCTGGACCTTCAGTCAAATACAAATATGAAACTTGGAATCATTAACATACCTACTAGAACATATGAAAATTAGGGTTTATGGTTTACATGATGAATTGATGATGGAAGAAAGTGGGTGCGTGAGTGAAATTTGAGTCCATAAACCCTCCCATATCATTAATGCATGAAAATAGTCTATCCAAGTCAAATTTCAATGGATACAGATATAGTTTGAAAACATTTCAGCATTGGCCCCATTCACATGTCATTGTTGCTTGTCTCTAGTATTTTTATGGTGTTGATTAAGAAATAAACGAAAAAGATGGATTTTTCATCACAAATTTGACGTAGATACATTGTATATATATATATATATATGTAGAACCTGAAAGAAAAATGAAGAAAGACTGACGAAAACCTAAAACTTGTGTTAACCAAATTGTGTACTTTGAAAGAAAATTAGGGTTTATGGTTTACATGATGAATTGATGATGAAATAAAGTGGGTGTGTCAGTCAAATTTGAGTCCATAAACCCTCCCATATCATTAAGGCATGTGAATATTCTATCCATGACAAATTTCAGTTCATACAGAAAGTGTTTGAAAAAATTTCAACCTTGGTCCCATTCACAGGTCACTGTTGTCGGTTTCTAGTCCTTGTACAATTTTCATTCCAGCTTGTTCCTTGTTCTGTGTTCCTCATTCCTTCTTACTTGTTCCTTGTTCCTCGTTCCTTGAACATGGTGTATTCCCCAACATCCATTTTTTTTTTACAAAACATACTAATGGCATAAAATGTCCCACACAAAGACCAAATTAATATCCGCTACATAAGTCTTTTGTCTTTTTTCAAGGACTATGTAACGAATATCAATTCTAAGAAGATTCAAATAGGACCTAAGAACCTTAAGTTATTTCCTTAACCATGTGTGACATAGAACTATCATTCAATAATAAAATTGTTACATTTCATTGTAAGGCATCATGTGTACTGAGGGCTTGAGCCACCACAAAGGAAACACACAAAGAATATTTGTCTTATGAACAAGATATGGTACTATCCATTTTGAGGTTTTTCATAGAGATTGTTCTTATAGATAATGCAGGAGCATCGCTCCCAAGCCAGCCATGCACCAGCCAGCCAGCCCACTCAGCGCATTCAAGGCACGCATTCAAGGAAGAGAGGCATCAATCCTCTCACATTTTGAATTTGATTTCAATGTAATTAATGTATGTAAGGTCGTGGAGCCATAGAGCCATGCCTTTGAGAAGGTGTTAGTTAGGAGTATCCTTAAATGTTGTAAGTTTAAATCTAGTTCTGATCTGGACTAGACATCCATTTAATTGTGAATTCAATGTAGTTAATGAGAGTAGGCGAGATGGAGGGAAGAGCTCGAAGAGCCCCCTCATGTAAAAGATCTTTCAATCTTGTTTAGAGTTAGAGTAGAGATATAGGAGAGCTCTGCAAGAGTTAGAGAATAGAGGATAGGAGGGAAGGAGCTAAAACTCTTTCAAAGTCTGAGCTTAGGAACACATTGTAATAGAGTCATTTTACATTAATACAAACTTCAGTTTTTCCTGCATGTCATTATTTATTGTGTGAATGTTTTCATGTGTTCATTATATGTTGTAGATGTATGTTGTAGGTGTGCATTTGCAGGGACAGACATAATTCATTGTCTTCTGAGTTCTTTGATTTCAGGTTGGGTTCTTTGAGGCTTCATGCCAGGGGGGTGTGACAGAACGCTGCGGGTTCTGAAAGACAGTGCATAGGTGCACTTCTGAATTCTGAGGAATTTGGAAAAGGATGTGCCAGGAGGGCACACTAGCTGAAGATTTAGGTTCAAACAAGAAGCCTCAAGGTTTTTGAACACCTTGGAGGTAGGACTATGTGGAAGGGAGCACAATAGAAGACAGAATCACTGTAGAATTCTGCAAAAGCTCTCCCGGGTGGGCATTGAGTAGATGCACGGGTTTCATTGAAGAGAAGAACTCTGGTTCAAGTTCAGAAAAGAGATAGAGCCACTGAGGGTTCTATAGAGCTCTACCAGGAGGGAATTGAGCACAAGCATAGAGTGAAGAAGGATAACTCCATTGTGAGTTCAAGGAGGAATCAGAATCACTGAGGATTCCGGGGAAACTCTGCCAGGAGAGCATTGAGTGGATGTGCAGATAGAGAACAGGAGGAACTCTTTTGAGTTCTGGAATAGAAGAAGTGTCCAGGAGAAGGACCTTCATAGGGTTGTTGAATACCCTGCAAACTCAGCAAGGAGTTGCTTGAGTAAGAGACTGCTAAGAGGGCATCAGATTCTTCATCCGAGGGAGAGAAAAGGGTTAAGTCCCTTAGAGGTCTGAGCAACAGAGAAGCTCAGGACAGATACCACCTTCATGTGTGTAGAGACCTTGTAGGAATCACAGAGTTCGAGGAAAAATTTCAGGGTTTCATAGAAGAGAAGCTCAGGAGGAAGAGTGTTTTTAGGCATAGAGCCCTGTAATTAGTAGCAAAGGCCAAGGAGAAACCCTTTGGGGAGTAAGGGTTTGACAAAGCTCAAGAGTAGTAGTGCTTTCACACACAGGCCATAAGTTGAGAGGTTGCATAGGCCAAAAGAAGTCCCTTTGGAGGGGTTGAGTTCGAGGAAGCTCAGGAGGGAAAGAATTTGCTAGAATGCAGATAGAAGCTGTGAGTATAGGCTTCATAGCAAGAACAAAGGTCGAGGCCTTTGATAAGTTGAATTCTTCCAAGGATCGGGAAAAAACAAAATATCACAAGAGGGAGCACAACTGCCATCGGATCAGACTGAGGACAAGATCTAGACCGTTGAAGTTTCACGTCTAGGTAGCAGTAGGAAGAGTGCATATAGGAGAAGAAGATCTAGGCCGTCAGATATTGCATGGATAGTCAATAGCCATTAGATCCAGGAGGATCTACATGAGTTTTAATCCTCATATGCAAAGGAGAGGAGCCGTCATATTTCGGCATTTCATAGATTTAGGGTTAGGTATTTCGAGAATCTTGATGACCAAAGACCAGGGCACTCTACAGTGAAAACCCCAAAGTCACGAAATGCGACTTTCCTTTGGAGAAGAAACTTCAGCATTTAGGCACATCAGGGTTTCAAGTACCAGGGAATCAAGGACCAAGAGTTTAGTCGTGGAGGATTCACGAAGTTGGGAATCCTGAAGAGTTCAGAACTCTTGACCCATAAAATCCAGAAAGGATCTGATTCGTTGGATCAAGAGAATCTTTGAGCCATTGATCTTGCTTAGGAGATGGAGGACTAGAGTTTCACGGTTTCGGTTCTTCGGTAATTCAGATACCGGAGCTCGAAGAAGAAAGGGGCTACAATGGGGATCGCGAAGTCCCGAAGAGAGAAACTCTGAAGCGTTGAAGGGACATGGAAGGAAGATGACATTTCATCATGCTGGGATTCAGGATTTCAGAATTCCTACACACAAGGAATATAGACTCTTGGAGACGAAAACCCTGAGGTTGCGAAACACGCCATAATGAGGAGTGGGGTTGCAGTCACACCTGGTATCAAGATATTAGGATTCGACATTTCAGGGATTCCACAGACAAGAAGCAAGATACTTGACATCGGGAGTTCCGAAGTCATGAAACATGACAAGCTGGGGAAACACATCCTTTTGAGAGGAGAAAGTCGGGCTAGGGATTTCGGCGTTTCGGGGATTGGCACTTCGGCTATCCCGAGGACTAAGAGCCAGGGATCTTGGTATTGAAAACCCTGAAGAAGATTGCATTCATGGGGAAAGTAGTCACATGGACTAAGATATGGCTAGGGACTAATCACTGTTGAGCACCATTTCGGTGTTTTGGTAATACGGAGATTGGAGGATCAAGGAGGCAGAGGCTCTCGACATCAGGACATAGGAAGTCCCAAAATATGAGATTCCCTTTTTGAGAAAGGGTCATGGTCATGTTTGGTTGCTGTGTGGAGATGAAAGCTCGCACAGTGGTGCAATTTTGAGGTGCAGGCAGAGTTTTTCGTATAAGGACCTATGGATCGGGTTCGTGACGTCTCAAGGCAGGTCGAAAGAACCATTTTGGTTCTGCAGATCCAAAGGATAAAATTATCCTAAGACCGAGAGGCCGTGCAGAACCTGATGAGGTAGGGGGTGCTGCAACAATAGACTACACTCCATTGCACCATAATATAATCCCTAAACTCCTTGCAAACCATGTAACACCATTCAAATTAGACACAATATTCTTGCGACAAATTAGCTATATTATCGACGACCATTTTTCGTCGATAGTATAGAAAATTCGTCATAAGATTATTTACATTCGTCTCTCTTGCGACGATATCAAATGATGCTTGGATTCATTTAATATTTGGTTTATCAACTTGAAATCAAAATTTGATACTTTGCAAGATAGCTGGACCTTTAGTCAAATACAAATATGAAACTTGGAATCATTACATATCTACTAGAACATATGAAAAATAGGGTTTATGGTTTCCGTGATGATCTGATGATGGAATAAAGTGGGTGTGTGAGTGAAATTTGAGTCCAGAAACCCTCCCATATTGTTAAGGCATGCGAATAGTCTATCCAGGTCAAATTTCAATGCATACAGATATAGTTCGAAAACATTTCAATGTTGGCCCCATTCACATGTCACTCTTTCTTGCCTCTAGTATTTTTATGGTGTTGATTAAGCAATAAATGAAAAAGAGGGATTTTTCATCACAACTATGATGCAGATACATCGTTCCTCGTTCCTCATTCCTTGACCATGTTGTAGTCCCCAAGATCCATTATTTTTGTACAAAACATACTAATGGCATAAAATGTCCCAAACAAAGACAAAATTAATGTCTGCTACATAAGTCTTTTGTCTTTTTTCAAGGACTATGTAACGAATCTCAATTCAAAGAAGATTCAAATATGTAACAATATTGATGAAATCTTATACGATCATGATGGTATAAAAATGAAAGAGCTTCTCTTGGTTTCAAGAATAATTTATCCTCTACTGAACAAGGCCAACCATGTGAAGGTGGAAGCTCATATGGCCCCTCCACTTCCCCTCACATCACTCTCAATTGATCCCCAAAACCAAATCTATAAAATAGAAAATAATCGAAAGAAACATCCTATTAAGATTCATTCATAGAAATTACAAAAATAAAAATTAACGAAGGTACATGAAATTTTTTGTTTCTAAATGACATTTTTAGTCTAACACATACTTTAGTATATTGGCAACTATTTTTAGGTTTCAACTAATAATTAAACAACATGCAACATAGGATATAAAAACATCGCATAAAACTTAAAAACATGTAATTAACCCATGACATTATAAGTAAACTATTTTAAGAGAATAATTCATACAAACTAAAATATTATATAGTCATGTACGTAATCCAACTTTAACATCTGTGTAATCATCCTTACTCTCTATCTTGATCTTCTTCATTGAACTCGACATCTGTATCATCAACCGGTTCTAAAATGATGTTGAAAGGATTGATAATATCATCATCGTCATCAATGTCATTTTCAAGCATATTTTCATTGACATCATCATCAAGAATTACAATATTGTCTCCTATGCCTGGATCATGATCTTCTTTGTCTTCTTCATCTGTCAACCATCCATGATCTTCTGGCTCTGTCTGATCTGTCAAATCATCTTCTTGATCTTCAATATCATTTTCCTATAAATGAGTGTACTTAATTATGTGCAGTCATTTTGACAAGAACGAATCTGAAAATATGTCATTCCTCAACTCGTTATCCCACTCCCCTTCAAATCTAGCCAACTCATGATTCATTCACAAACTCAATCATTTTATAATTTGAATTTTTAACCATAATGAACTTCAACTAAAAATTTTCGATAAGTATCTAGTTACCATCTTTGTTGAACCTATATCAAGTACATCGTTTTCTAAGAGAATGAATGAGACAGACTGATTATTCATGAAAAAAATCAGTATCTAGCCTGAAACCTGCGAGTTTCTTTTGCAAAATATTATCTCCTACGAAGAAAAATCACATTTCCATAACTACATGCTTTTATGCCTTCCTCTCAACTTAGATATTGATAACACCATCTCCAATTCCATACCAATGGATTCGTCACCTTCTTCTCTATCCATCTAAGTTGAGGCTCCTGGTATTGTCAGGATCTATGAATATGGAACGGTTGACCGCTTGATCGACTTGACCACTATTCCCCCTACTTCACAGATCGATGATGAATCCAAGGAAGGAGTGGCATCCAAGGATGTGATCATTAATCCTCAAATAAGCATTTGTTTTCATATCTTCCTCCCTCGCCTCGATGGAAAATAAAAAGTTCTGGTACTTGTGTACTTTCACGGAGGGGATTTTTGTATCAGATCAACTGTCTCACCGATTTATCACAACTATTTTAATGAAGTGGTTTCACCTCCGAGAAAAATTCCTTCATGTTGGGATCCTCTCCTCCATGCAGGCAAATCTTCAGGCATATCTCCATGAAACCATTCTTCATGGTGATCGTGAATCTCCATCTTGACCCTATGATACCACTTGTTAGGATCTTTATAGCCCACATAGATGAAAATACAATAGATATAAAACAATATACATGAGAATACAAAGTACATAACATCAATGGAAATCACACAAGAGACACTATAATTTTACTTGGTAAAACCCTTAGGGCGAGGGAAACATCCACGGGACAATAGAAAAGGTTTATATTTCTTAAATACAAGATTACAACAACAACTAGGCAACCGGGCAGCCCAGGAGAGGGAGATAATCCCTTGCTCATCAAATTCCTCTAACACAATCATATTTATACACCTCCTTTAGTTATACAAAACTGAATGCAATAAATTCTCCCAGTATTCTTGTTAATTTGTTTCAACATGATATTGTTGGAGAAACCACCGTGAACCAACTAGACCAATTCAGGTCAATAAGTTGTCACTTTCCAACAATGTATACTTAATTGGCGATGAAATTTGACCATATTAATTTAGAAAAAGTACATTTGTCAAGATAACGATGAATATGGGGTGGATTTAGAAAAAAATTGAATAATTGAAATTTTTTCTCTTGAATGTTGTGACGAAAGAGTACTTTCATCACAAGTAGTCCTCGCAAATTTTTCAATATGTAGTAGTGAAAAGGAAATAAAACTAAGAAATGGCCAAGAGGAACAATCATAAATATCAGTTGTAAAAAATATTATAGAGGAACCAAAACATTATGTTTCCTCTATAATTTTAAGGAAAGACAATAGTTTAGATGATGAAGGAGGAGGAACAAGAACATCAAATGTCAATTATGAGTATGGATTTCCCATTTTGAATTAATACTACACATGAAAAATATTCCACCATTAGGATTACCAATTTGGTAATTGAGGATCCTAAATTGAGTATCCTAAAACTTTTCTCTTTGAATTTGATGGGCTTTGTCACAACTAATATTATTCTAATGATGTGCAAAATATTAAGTTGTTTCCACGTACTCTTAAGGATGAAGCTTTGTGTTGGTTCATGGTTAGGAGGTAACACCATTAAAACTTTGGGATGAAATGTGTAAATTGTTTTTTTTTAAAATATCAACATGATTGTACAAAGAGGTATTTCTATGAAGAAATGTTTAAAATGGCATAGAAGGAAGATGAAATCCTTGAAGCTTACTTGGAAATATCTCATTATAATGTAAAAAGGGTTAAGCCAAATAATTTATAGATATAAACTCTTAATATTATTTTTCTTTGTGGAACAAGCGATGCATGTATATATCTACTTAATCTCATGGTTCATGGAGAAGTGTCTTAGTTATATTATCCAAAAATTTGTGATTTATGCAAAAACATTCTCAAGGGAAAGATAAATATGGTAAGGAACCTAGAGACATCATTTCTAGAGTCAATAAAACAACTAGTGGGGTAAGTAGAGCGGAACTTTGAAATTTGTTATATAATTTCAAAACTCATATTCTTAGTAATCTTGGATCACAAATAGATACATTAAAAACTAAGAAAAGGAAATAAGACGAGAATGCAACTTTGCATATTTTGTGTCCCAATTGTAGGAAGAAACATGAACCTTTAAAATATCATCCTTTAAATAATATTGAAATTTGTGCTATTTATGTAGGAAAACCTTCAACGAATACTTTCCATTCAATACCTTAATTGAAAGAAGTTTACCAAAGAGACTATGAAGATACAAAACAACTATTTTTTTGTGGCAAAGAAACCATGGTAGCCTCGGGAATCAGGTTTAATTCAAGATCCTACACAACAATTTTCGTCATATTAATCTAGCCAATATCCCCCTTGACATTGGATTCCTCCTATTCCTTGGCACACATGGTCTCCATAGATATCTCAAAAGAAAAATTGGCATGCATGATCTCCAAAAAAATATAAAAACCAACTTTGGAAAAAAAGGATGGCGATGGAATACCTATGGAATCATCCCTAACTATTTGTATCCTTCACAATAGTATCCATAATATCCTCCCAAAATCCTACAAACACAATATCCCCATAAATTAAACAACCATATCCTACCCAGATCCAACAACCAGAAATTTCACAACCACAACATTTATAGTTACCAACCAGCCAAGACCCTCCAATACCTATTCAAATAACTACTTAATCCATTCCAAATCCAAATAATAAAGTAGTTAAACTATTATTCACTTGGTTATGTTATATTGAGCGGAGATAATAATGTGACAAAAACTATGAACGAGACAAAAAAATATAGAAAATAACACACCAAAATGATACCTTTATTGAAATGGGAGCAATGTCCACTTACATATTTGAGGGGGAGCCTCCAATAGAGCAATGCTCTAGTATGATAATTCTCAAAACAAATAATTCTCATGCCATAGAATCTTACTTATACTAAATCTATCTACCAAAACCACAATATACAGGAAGACCTTTCTAGAAGCGAAAGATTCTATTAGATATTCTTACATTTGACTTGTTCACTTTATTAACTAGGCCTTATTTATTAATATCATATTTTATTACATGGGAAATATATTATTCTACCTACTTGAAGGGTTAGAGAGGATAGGTCCCTAAAATGACCTCCCCCTTAAAAACAACCATGTCCTCAAGGCTTGAGATGAGGAAACTAATTCATAATGGTAGCCAAATCCCAAATGGCATCTGTTGGTTCTCTGCCCTTCCACTGAACTAAAAAATCCTTAATGGTGCCTTGGTAGAGACGATGATTACGCTGGTTAAATACTGCATGTGGCTGCAACCAAATGGATCATTCTTCATCCAAATCAGGTAGACTGGTCTAAGTTTTTCATGTAGTGTCGAGCACTTTCTTTAGGCATGAAACATGAAAAATGGGATGGATCTAAGAGTTAATGGGAAACTCTAATTGTTAGGAAACTGACCCCACTCTCGTCAGACTACAATAAGGACCATAAAATTTGGGTGCAAGTTTTTCACAGTGCTGGGATTTGACTGAAGTCTTCTTATAAGGTTGCAGACAAATAAATTTTTTTCCTCCTTCAACAAATTCTCTTTCAGAATGACCCTGATATGCTTGTTGTTTCATGCGATTCTAATCCATGGCCAAATTTTCTTTGAGAGTATGAAGAATTTCCATGTAGGATGTAAGAGTTTTATCCACCATCTGAAACTTGGAGACACTTGGAATGTATGATAGAAATGAGGGTGGATTTTTTCCATAAACTTCTTCAAAGGGAGTCATGCGAGTGGTGGTATGTGTTGTAGGAAAATCTGCCTGCGCACAAGTAGATCGACCTCTAGAGCTTGACCTTAACCCTAGACAGAAAAATGCTTATCATGGACACTGACTTCCTTTCAAATCTATCTAAACTAATGCATGAGAAGGGAGAATAACAGAAGTACCTTTTAATCGACGTTTGTCCCTGCACGCTCCAAGTTGCGCTCCAATCCTTTGCTCCTCGCTGAGTTCTGTGGACAAAACAAGATACAACCACTTCCTACTCTATTGACATTAGCTTGAAAACATATCTATCACTAAATGATAAGTTCATGTAACATCAGACACAAACTAGAAAGAAATAGGCCAAGCATGTCATATTAATGAGAATAACGACAGCAGTACTTACAATCGTAGATGTGAATGCGACAGCTTCGTCAAGTCCTCTTTGTCTAACCCTTGCCTGAAAGGTCCACAACCTGAATAATAGCAGCTTCACTGATCACTCTCCTTTGGATGACTGTAAGTTTCCTCCAAGATCATAAGTTTCACATATTCAATTCTTCCCCCCTTTCCACCATCATAGAGCCTGTTTATATAGATTAGGAAGGGCCTAACCTCTTGAGTTATGTTTAGAACCAGTTGGGAAACTTCTCCATGGATCAGGGATCTGTTGATGAGAACAAGAATTCGAGCACAACTGCCTCCTAATCTAGAATGTTCCTCTCCTTATTCTTCTCAACGGGCTAACAATTGACCTAGATTAGGGAGCACTCCTCCAAAAGGGGTATCAGAGCGTTGTAGCGCTCCTGGTGTGCCTTGGGAAAGCGGCAGTGCTCTTAATGTGAGCAGTGCTCCTCCAGAAGGGCCTAAGGGGTGTTATAACACTCCTTGAATCATAGCAGAGGAGAGCCAGCGCTTCTGCAGCTATATTAGGGGAGCGTTCTCCCTCCAAATCAGTGTTTCAGGACCTCTTTCAGGTGTCAAGAGTTATTTGATTCTAGTGGATCAGTTCTTGATATTCAAATTAGTCATATGAGGTGTCATAAGTGCCTCCTTAGTGTCGTTATCACGGTATCACGTCTGAACATTGTTTGCGACACTAATGATCAAATTGTGACACTTGCGGAAGTTGTAGGGAAGATGCGACACTTACAATGACTGATAGGGACAATGCGACACTTATCCATCTGAGTAATTTTGACATGTAACAGAATGGCCCCCAATGTATGAAGTCAGAAGATGCGAACTGATGACTGAAATACTTTGTAGACGCTCAAGCAAGGGTATAGACTCGGAGAACCTGATGAAAGCTACACAAAACCATCCAACAAATATCATGACATATTTCAAAACCCAAGGCAGGCATACCTATGCTTGGGTGATCAAGATTTTAAGATATGGCCACCATAGTATACACTGCGGATCCATAATTGTATTGATAAAAAGGTATAGCCACCAAAAATACACTGTGGATCTATACTCTGATGACATGAAATGATCGTAGCCACGAAGAATACACAGTGGATCTATGAGACGACAAGACATAGCCACGACCAATACAAAGTGGATCTATGTAACAGTATATGTTCTTTGTCCAGAATTCCTTCGCAACCTGGGCAAGACATATATCAAAGTAAATCACTCAACCCAGGGTCTTCTTACCAATCCCCGCGCGATACGATTCTAACCATGTGAATAGATGTCTTGGTGTCGAACATGGCAGAAACCACTTGATTACCGGTCAATGCGGTAAACCGTTAACAAGTGCGAGGGAGATCACCATTAATGTCAATGATTCCCAAGGTACCCAAGTACATTCCAGCGGATGTGAATAGATGAGCTGAAGTCGAACATTCATGGAACCATTCGATCAGAGGTCAATGATGTTAACCCACTGTCGAATGTGAGGAGGCCTGCCATTGAGGCATGCAGGTCCCAAAGTACTAATCAGTTTCTAGGTCTAATTCCCGGATAATGTTTTGGAGTCGACAGGAATAGACTTTTCGAGGGAGGGCCTTGATGTATCCCCCATCAACGACGTGAAACGTGTATGAATATGTAGTTGGTAGATCAAAATCATGGACTGACACGGGTTCTGAGACAAAATATTTGGGATGGCTGACTCTCGAGGCGGATACTTCCCTTGAACACTGAGGCACAACAGCGAAACATGACATGGACCAAAACTATGCAGTGGGTACCGTGACTTGCGTCGGGTGACTCAAAGGAGTGAAAGGAAACTCAGAGGATTGGCTTAGTGCAGAGGTTCAACGTATGCAAAATGACAAAGTGCCGTGTTCAAGGGCGACTCTAAGAAATGCTGGATGATGTTCTCAAGAGACTGCTTGGCTTGCTCCTTTCAATTTTTCCCCCATCCAGATAGATGAGTACCTCTTTTTAATTTAACGAGCTCGAGGAGGATAACACATGCTTGATAAAACTCACCTTCGGTAAGTTCTTCTTCCTTTGTTTAACGAACCAGAAGAAGTAAGGGTTCGTTCCCATATGGGTCTGTCGATGTGTGCTTTAACGAGTCCAAAGACAGAAAACTCAAAGGTTTTTCGGGATTATAGAGTTTGGAAAAACACTTAAAAGGGAACTCTCTCAGTGCCTTTTTTGTATAGTAGTCTAACGAGACCGAAAAAGGGTTAAACTATCGCTCGAAAGACGCTCTTTCTGACCTTTTAACGAGTGTGAAAGAAAGCAAGATCACTCGACAATCTTTTCATATTTAGAGAGTCTGAAAAGGGTTTAAAGTAGACTCCAGGGGGGCTCCTTTTTCGTTTGATGTGTTTGTACAGGTCCGAAAAAGTGATAAAAGTTTACCCGGTTACGTTCTCATATTGTCGAGCTCGAGAACGAACTAAGACTATGCTCATGAATATGACAAGGTGAATGATTCATTAGAACTTCCAAGAATCCTGCAATGCCAGAAGCTACAAACCAGATATTAGTGAAGCCATTTATGCCAATAGAGAAACCCAAAATGACCATAGCTAATAAAAATGAAATTTTATATATAGCAATTGATCAAAAAACTCATTTACCATTTCATTTGCAAGGATTTTGTGGAGTATTGTAGAATCTCAACTGGAGCAAAACTTGTTCTTCTCGCTGCCAGAGATACGATTGATCGTTTCGCACACCGTTAGAACCAAGTAGGTGTTCGTTCTTTGCTCTTTCAATTGTATGGTTCCAAGTTGGTCTTTATAGCATTATTAATTTAAAACCATGAAGCCCTAGGTCGTTCATTTTAAACTAAATCGGCCTCCTTTCAATAGTTGATAAAACCGGGGGAATTGTTCACGAAAATGTATTGGAAAATGGTGGTTGAGATGCCCACACCTTAACTATTGATTAGAGCGACCATTTTGACCAAAGAATTTTGCAAAAACTCCCCTCATGGGCCCATGCACCCCCTCACAACGTTTTTATTTTTATCACATTTTAATCATTGTTTAGTGAATGTTTAAGGGTGTGGTAGTTAAAAATGATGATTGGTTACCTTTAGATGTGATGGGCATTTGTTTTCATGTTCTAAAATGCTTTTTGGAAATTGCCGAAATCGCAAAAACGTGGGGAATGATGAAGATTTTGAATTTTGTTTTGTAGATATATTCGGCGATCATGATCGAGTGGAAAGAGCAGGAACACGAGATGGATGACATAGCCGCTCTACGGAGTCCCTATACGTGGGCTTCTTTGAGGGCCTGCGGATTGCTCAAGTTTTTCAAACTGCAGAAAATGAAAAGCGAGGTTTTACTGCTTGAGCACATCATTGGTCTTTGGGACATCATGGAACAGGGATTCCGTATTGGTACACAGCTTCTAACCATCGAGTTGGAAGATGTGTATTTTCTGACCGGCCTCTCGAAAAGAGGGGTACCCATAGCTTTTACAGGGCAGAGGGCACTACCTGAGCAGGTGGACGTGTATCTGGCACGTCATTGTGTTCCGGGAGCACAGTTGGTAGGGGGAAGGATCCCTATCAAGGATATCCGAGATCTATCTCTTCGATCCATATTGTTTGCTATCACTAGTGCAACTGGTAGCACTAGCGCTCATTTGGCTTCGAGGTCACAGGTGGCCTATGGTGTCCAGTGTTTAGAGCCGACATTGTTCAACTGGAGTGTTGTGTTCCTTCAGAATGTGAAGGAACAAATTTCTTGATGCAGGAATGGCCAAAAATAGTTTGGTTATGGCTCATTCTTAGTCTCATTTTTCTTGGAGTGCATCCCTCTGATGCAGCCTTAGATCATGCTGGCAGTACGACCAGTAGATGAGCCTCAGATGGAGAGGTGGACTAGCTTATCTCCGAGATTAGTTTCGGAGTCAGAGTTTCGTTTTACTGGTGACTTCTTTGGCTGGTTGAGGCAACAGTACCTCTGGATTGAGGACTTTCCGTATGCCGATGTGGATTTCCGCGGGTGTATGGATTTGATTCTGCCTGAGGGGGAAGATTGGAACGAGTCAGGTAAGAGACTAAGCTGTACCTTGCCTAACTTGTTTTTTTTTTTTTTTTTTAAGTTTTTATGTATTNTTATTTTTTTTTGGTATGTAAGAGAGTGTTTAACAGATGTTTTGTCTTCGATGTGCAGACAAGGGAGCAGTGCCAGGATGTCGTGGCGGTGCCCCAGTTATAGCAGACCCAGCAGTACCGGTGGTGGGCCTTCGGGAGGTTGAGAGGAACCTCCAAGGCCTTATGATGGGTATCCCTCCTCTGCGGAGGGGGGACGTGCCCTTGCATTTGCAGCGACACACTGTAGGGGTGTCGGAGAATATCAATTCTCTGTTGAGACGCATAGTACACTCAGTATTATGTTACTCAGAGCACAACGTAGTGCGGGGAGATTAGAGTTTCCCCGGGGTCATGTTTTTTGTACGCCTTGTCCGGTGAAGTTGTATGGGTGGATGAGCCCAATATTTTGCTCTCTTACAGACTTTTTGATGTAATGCAAACATTTTATTCATGCCATATATATATATATACAGTTTCGAGTTTTTATGATGCCAATGGTTTGTACATGATGATGTCTATGATGTGTTTTAATTTACATGTAATGTACATTTTTGCTTTCCTTGAATCTTATCTGTGGGCTAAATACCTATCCATGATATAATTGGCTAACGAATCTGAAACACTATTGAGTTCTCTAGGAATGTGTCTATATTCAATGTATGCGAACATTCGTTCAAGAGGATGAACATGCAAGTGTAGACGTAGCAGGATAGGACTACAGATGGCATAGATGCGGTTGAGTTGACAAACCATGAGTTGGGAGTCTAAGTAAACAATGATACGAGAGATACCTAGGGAGGAGGCTTGGGTCAACAATCTGATGACAGCGTGATATTCTGCCATGTTGTTGGTCGCTGGTCCTAAACAGATGCCTCCTGAACTCACCACCTCGTCAAACTGATAAATAACCCATGCCGCCGAGGCAATATTCCGGGTATGTCGGTTGGCACCATCCACGAACCCAAAGAAGATAGGAAAGGCAGACATCATCTGCGCATGAAAACACAGGTACAGTCATGAGTGGCAACGGTAAAGACTCGAGCACGCGAAAGAAAAGACACACCAAACTAAAATACAATAATGTACAAAGTACACATGCTAGGTGATCTAGGCATAGTACCTCTTAAGGTAGAGCCCGTTTTGGGGTTCTCCTAGGGAAATTCCATCATGATCTATTAGTTCGTAAGCACCTCTGTGTAAAACACGCTTCACGATGTAAGGACCGTGCCACATGGGTTCTAACTTTCCTGTTCCCAATTTATCGTGTGCTTGGTCATAAACGAGGACTAAGTCTCCTTCTGCGAAGGCTCGAGGTTGGACAGACTTGTCATATTGACTCTTAACTCGTTTCTGATGTGCCTCATTAACAAGAGCAGCATCACGACATGTTTCATCCAGCTTGGATAGGTATAAGAATCGTTCTTCTTCCGCAGAAGTATGGGGCAGGAGTTCTACTTTCAATTTGAGTGATGGAATTTCGCACTCGATTGGTAGGACGACCTCAATTCCATAGACCAACTGGAAAGGAGTGAATCCAGTTGAGGTTTTCACGGATGTGCAATAGGCCCAGAGAGTGGAAAACAGTTGTAAGTGCCACGATGTCTTGTTTTCCCCTACCATGCGTTGGATCATGGTTTTTAGGACTTTGTTGATAGCTTCTACTTTCCCATTCGCTTGAGGGTAGTAAGGGGATGAGTTTTCATGACGGAAACCCAATTTGACATGTAACTCGCTCATCATCTGGTTTTTGAAGTGTGCACCATGGTCGGTGACAATGGCATGTGGTACACCAAAACGAGTAATGATGTGGTTGAAAAGGAATAGAGCTGCAGTACGACCATCGTTCAGGAAGGTAGGCATAGCCTCAGCCCATTTTGTGAAATAATCGACGGCGAAGATGATGTAACCATGCCCCCCGACTAAGGTAGGCTTACACTACATGAAATCAATACCCCATTTAGAGAAGGGGCCGATGGCAATGATGGGGTGCAGCGCAGTAGGGTGGGTGCGTGCCTTCTTGTTAAAGATTTGGCAGGGTGGGCATTTTTTTACGGCCTCGATGCAATCTTGGAAGATCGAGGGCCAAAAGTAGCCGGCACGTAAGATTTTTTGGGCTGTGGCCATCCCGGAGAGGTGACCGCCACAAGCGCCAAGGTGACAATCGTTCAAAATGCGTTCAGCCTCTTCATGAATCAGGCATTGCCGAAGAATGGTGTCTATACCACGGCGATACAAAGTGTCGCTGAGGATGAGATAATGGCGAGAGTGGTGACGGATGCGTCGACGTTCCTCACGAGAGATGTTGGGCTGAAAATGTTGTGTTTGAAGGTAGAGGAGAATGTCTCCATACCAAGGGTCAGAGGTGCTGATGAGGAAGAGAGACTCATCTGGAAGAGGGTCTCTAGGCTCAATGTTTTCATCGGCACTTGGAAGAGCACAGATGAGCTCGGCAAACACCAAGGATTTTTTGGCTTTAGCCTTCGCAAACTCGAGATCGAATTATTGGAGAATCACGATCCATTTCAAATATTTGCCCCCAAGTACTTGACGTGTTAAGACGTGGTACATGGGTTTGGAGTCTGCAATTACCGTGGTGGTGCGTAGTAGGATGTAGTGGCGGAATCGTTGGATAGCAATGACAGCTGCCATAGCTAGTTTCTTGACATGCGAATACCTGAGTTTGGGTCTGGATAAACTCTTTCTCAGATAATAAATCACGTGTTCTTCACCGTTAGCGTCTTCTTGGACTAACACCATTGAAATGGTGGAAGTAGAAGTGGCCAAGTAAAGGATATAATCCTTTTTGTAGTCGGGAGGGTGTAACAAGGGAGCATGGGTCAAAGCGTGCTTGAGAGCATCGAATGACCATTGGGCGGTGTCATCCCAGATGAAAGGGATGTTCTTTTGCAGTAGCTGCATGAATCCTTTAGTAATCTCGGTGTAATTGCAGATGAAACGACGAAGAAAGTTTGCTTTGCCTTGCAAACTTTGAAGTTGGGTTAAGTTGGTGGGTGGGGGTAAGGCTAGAATGGCCTTGATCTTCAAGGGATCCACCCTGATCTCGTCTTTGGAGACGATGAAACCGAGGAGTCGGACGGATTTGACAGCGAAGATGCATTTATGTGGGTTCAGACGAATATGATAGAAGCGACATCGAAGAAAAATCGCCCGCAAGTGACCGATGTGATCGGGTCGGTTAGATGAATGGGCGGGTAAATCATCGAGGTAAGGTTCCACGATGTGTTTGATGTCGTTGAAAGCATAGGACATGGCTCGCTGGAAAGTAGCACCAACATTTTTAAGGCCAAACGGTAGCTTCCAGTATGCGAACGTTCCCCAAGGGCAGATGAAGGCTGTCTTATGTTGATCGACATGTAAGATTTCAATCTGGTTGTATCTAGAAAAGCCATCCATGAAAGAGAAGATTACGCTTCCCGCGCAATTATCGATAATCTGATCGATAAAAGGTGTAGGGTAGTTTTCCTTGGGACAAGCTTTGTTAAGATCACGATAATCTACACAAACACGGATGGTCCCTTGTTTCTTAGCGATTGAAACGAGGTTGGAGTCCCATTCCGTCAAAGGGACAGGATAGATGAAGCTAGATTTTAGAAGTTTTTCAACTTTTGCCTTTATAGCTGCCAGTTTTTTAGGGTGAACCGGGCGGAGTTTCTGTCGAACCAGTTTTGCGTTAGGGTAAGTTTTGATCTCATGTATAACGATCGAAAGATCGATCCCTGGCATTTCCTTGTAACTCCATGCGAAGACATCGCGGAATTCCTTGAATAAAGTGGTATAAGAAACCACTTCGTTGGGTGTGCAATTAGCACCAAGGTTGAATAAAGTGGTATAAGAAACCACTTCGTCGGGTGTACAACACCTTCTTTGACTGAAATGTCAATTGTGATTGTGGTAGAAATGTTACCCATGTTCCCCTCAGAGAAAGTATCTTGAGTGAGGATAGGGGATTATGGAGCATCGGTAACATCGGGGGGGAAGACAGATCGTATGTCTTGCACTTCTTCCAATGGTGGAAGAAAAGAGGATCGATGGTGGTTGTCATCCCATGGCAAATCGTGGATGTTAAGCATTTCCATGATAGATTTGTCCGAAGGGAAAATCTGAGAAATGTAATCGACGACGGATGATAGGGAATCTAACCATGAGGGCACAGAATAAGTATTGGGTGCCAATAAATGTGAAGTGTTTGAAGAGGGAGAAGCATATTGAATGGCTACATATGCAGCCTCGGCTGTGCTCAGTGGCATCGTGTCTCCGAGTGCATCGAATTCCAAAGGACTAGGCACAACCTAAGGATCTGATGATTCCAGGGATTGATAAGGCATAGTCGAGATCATGTTGACGACAGCAAGATGATGTGCGGTGGGTGGAAGTGGTGTAGGGAAAGTACCCATGAGGCTAGAATCTTTCAATAAGCCAACACCAACGCTTTCATACGTAACCATGTGGTCTCCCAGAAATGGAATATTGTTGGTAGCAGGGATGCGGGCGTCGGGTGTGCAAAAATCAAGCTGATCGACGGTAACAATTTTGCCTTGATGAGGGAATTGAATGCATCGAAACACCGATGAAGCAACGGCGGTCATCGCATAAAACCAACTTCTTCCGAGTAATAGATTGTAGTCGAGGGGAGCATCGACCACCACGACATCAATGGTAATAGTTTTTTCGCCCAATTGGACGGCGAGGGATTGTAGTAATCCGTGAGGATGGAAACCTCGTCCATCGAAGGTGCGTAACATCGTAGGGGATTTATTTAGGGCAGGTGATTTCAAACCTTTCCAACAGGCTAGAGACATGACACAGGTGGAGGCTCCCTCATCCAGGATAGTTCGATGAATTTGTTGGTTATGAACAACAACATCGATTTGGAAAGCTAGCTGGTGGGAGAGTCGTGGTTGATAATCATCCAGATTAAACGTGATGTAGTTTGATGACTCAGGATCAAAAGCGCCAATGGAAGCTAAGAGCATCCTACGTTGATTTGGGCAATGTTGTAGAACTTCCAACGCGGACATAGCACACGGAGCTTGGGCCAAATCTTCTACAATATTGTAGTTTTGGGCGGCTCGCGAATTAGGATTGAAAGTGGATTTCCGGATGGTGCTCTTAGGAGGGCGTAGGATGGAGTCAAAAGATGGTTTCTCGATCTGAAGTGGCCCGGATGGAGGGCTGACAGATGGAGGATTAACAGATGATGGTAACGGATCTGGCGAAGAACCATTAGCAGTCTTCGACTTTTCGGGTTTAACTGGCGTGTCGTATGTCACAGAATGAGTGGTTAGATTAACCCCGTTGAACATGTAAATGTGTGCGCTTGTCGAGGCTTCATCGTGTGGTTGGCTGGAGTTGCCCCCTGGTGTGGGGGTTTGTGCAACCAAAAATTGTTGCAGTGGAAAAGGCTGAGTGAGTACAGCGGGTTGCGAATTTCCTTTGAAAAGTTTGGCCACTTCATCGCGATGTGGGCAATCTCGAGTGTAGTGATCGTCACCACAAATGAGACACGGGAACTTCGGTTTTCGCTGTGGTTTTTTTCCGGCAGCAGGGGTTTGTGTTTGGGTTTTGGGTTGTTCGTTGTTCTTATTCTTCTTTGGTTTGTTTCTCACTTTCTTCTTGCCCCCAGGTTGTTGTGACGAGGTTGATTGGACCACGTTCACATCAGAGACTTGAGTTTGTGGTGGGGGGGTTATAGAGGGTGCAGTCGGACTGGGAGCAGCCGTTGAGGCGGGCCGCTGAGTCGTTCCAGTGGACTGGGTGGAATATTGAGTCTTGACGGAGCCAATAACTCCATCCGCATGCGAAGCAGTTGATGTCTTAGATGGATCGTTAGTGGCACGGGTAGCATTCGGTATCAACTCATATAGAGTACCGGATTGTGAATAGACTAAGTCCAGGTACTGAGCGCGGGCGATGGCTTCTTCCTCGGTAACCACGCCGCCCATGGCCACGTCACGAGCTATCTGGGGTAATAATGATTTCGTGAACCATTCTGCTAATAATTGGTCGGGGATGACCGCTTTAATTAGCCTTCGTCGTCTTCTCCATTCATGGATATGATCGGAGATGTGTATGGAAGTTGTTTGACGAAGAGAGTTTAAAAGTTCAGTACCCGTCTCATATCGGATGGGCATTTGGAAATGAGTGAGGAAGGACATAGCGAGGGAGTTGAAATTGTGAAAGGATGCGCGTGGTAATTCAATATACCATTTCGTGGTGGAACTCGTAAGTGTTCGTTGGAAGAGACGCAAACGAATCGAGTCGTCCATGAGGGAGTTTGATGAACACCACAAATGGAAGGTCATAACGTGGTTGTTTGGGTCTTCTCCCAACTTTCCGTCAAATTTGGGGATATCAAAGGGAAATTTTGCTGGAATGGTTGGCCAAACCGTAGAATGATGAGTGGGATCATTCGTTAACCGAGATAGATCTGGAAGGTCCAGGGTGGCTAAAAAGGGTAGCTATCGGTTAACCTGTGGGTAATGCTGGTGTGGCAGAGGGACACCAGTGGGGCCCAATACTGGGTTATGTGGATAGTTATAACTTGTGGGTCCTCTCATGTTGGGTTGGTTTTGACCAAGGTACACAGGATTTGAGACGTTTTGAGAAGTGTTTGTGAGCGGATGATAACCGGATTGGTTTTGGGGATTATATGTTGGGTTGGGCATTTGTCCATGAGGGGGTTGTTGCAAAGTCTGAACGTTTTGCCCCGTGGAGGCATGTGGGTTTCCTTGAAAGGGAACGCTCCACGGGTTAGGTGCAGTAGGCACATGTTGTCCGGCGGAGGCATGCGGATTTCCTTGAAAAGGGATGCTCCATGGATTGGGTGCAACAGACACATTTTGTCCTTGCGGTTGATGGTGGACTCCAACTTGAGGTTGCCCCCCAGTGTGAGGGTGCCCCCCGAATGGAATTTGGCCTCCGGTGGGAGGATGCCCCCCAGCTTGAGGTAGAGTTCCTATGATTTGAGGGCCAGACGTAAAATATTGGCCAATGTTGCCGATTGGGTTAAGACCACCAAGGACAGTCCCTTCGGGTTGTTGGATAGGTATGGAACTTCCCGGTACTATTTGAGTAGTGGTTTGGGCAGTGGTGATAGTAGATGCGTTCAGTGCCCTAAATCCAAAAGGGAGATTAGGTCTTGGTGTTACGGGTGTGCCAATCGGGGCTTGACTAACTACCGCATTACCAGCAGGGATGGTTGGAATGTGCGGGGCCATGGTCGAATGGACCGTCTGGAGGGGAATAGTAGGTCTCGGGCCGACGAATGGTACGTTCGGGCCAACGGGTGGTATGTTTGGATCAACAGTTGGTGTGACCGTAAAAGTGGTAGTACCGGTGAAGTGATTTGGGGGTACCGTGTAGGAGGAAGATGCGTCGGGACCTTCTCCAGTCCTGTAAAGATCTCGCACCAAGCGTGGTGGACTCCGAATGATGTCCTCAGTGTAAAAAGGGTCATTGGGTAAGGGCTTCTGAGGAGACCCGACCAGAATGTTAGCAGGGTTTATGACAACAAATTCTCCAGCGGAATTCAGGTGAAGGATCTATCATTCATATCCCTCCGGAATGCGATAGGCTTCCGGAGATTCCGAGACAATTCTAAAATTCTCCAAAGGGATGGGAACTTCTTCCTAAGGAATTGTGGTGTTTTGAACCTCGCTCTGTTGAGGAGATTGTTCCATAG
This sequence comes from Picea engelmannii, assembly GCA_009831015.1. Taxonomy (NCBI): domain Eukaryota; kingdom Viridiplantae; phylum Streptophyta; class Pinopsida; order Pinales; family Pinaceae; genus Picea; species Picea engelmannii. The sequence goes on along the minus strand of ML784244.1, from coordinate 289,354 downwards.
AATGTGTGGGTAAAGGGATGTCTCCTTCCATATCTTCTGGAGGAAGTCCCTATAGCCTCCGCGAGCGTCGTGGAGGGTCGATGTTGGCAGATAGGAGTTGACGAAAGAAATCTATGGCCAACTAGCGAAAATAAACAACACACGCTAAAAAATCTAAGAATCACAACCAAGCAAACAGGACCTTCTTTTGATGACCGTACTAGTTGGTGATGAAATCCAATGTCGCGTGTTCAAGTCCAGAAGGGGTGGGGATAGGGTGGAACAGTTACAATGGTGACCTGCTTAACAGACTTACGCCTTGGTGCAAGCTTCCACGCAGTAATTATGGATTTACCCTCCAAGGAGCCCGAGTGAGTTTGACCAATGTCTGCTCCAGGTACAGTGAGACTTCCCGTCACCGTCACCTTGTGTAAGAACTTAAAATATTATGGCCACTAAGGTTACCAATTCGCAGTCAGCCCCTGGGCGGGAACAGTCGATAGTTCGATATGAACGTACGGGCAGGGTATCAAGCCCGAAATCAACTAAGAAGCTTCCATGCAGTAATTGTGGATTTACCTCAAAGTGACCCCCATAATACGATCAGACCACCACAAACAGTTAAACCATGGAGGGTTAGTCCCCGTAGCTTACCCGAATGCAACCTCGTGCGTAACCCCTGTGTGAGAGGGGGATCCCATGCAGACTTATACGATAACTGGATTTTCTCTCCCTAACTCAGGATGCTAATGTTTGTTTTAGAAACTTTCGAGAGTTATGCTCACAACCCTGATCCAAAGTACTACACCTATTGTACTGTTGGTGGAGGATTCTATCAAAGAAAAAGTTCTAGATGATTTTTAATTAACGTTGATTTTAGTGGCTGTTCTTTACGCAAAAGGGGTGCATGGAAGTGAAACAAATGGGATTAAGACTCTGACCCAAAGAGTGCATCAAGCATGATAAGAAATCATTTTCTTTCGATGAACATCTAGCTAAGGGAGAGAGAGAGTTCTTTCACTAACAAGCACAACTACGGAATGCCCTCAAACGATTCTTTTCTCAATCAAATTCTAATGTAATGCAAAACTTTTCAAGTGCCTTCTAACATGCTCAATCAATCACGAAAATATCTTTATTGTTTGCGTATGGATGATGATCAATACAATCACAATGCTTATCTTTGCTAATTATTTTCTTGGTATGAATGAAAAACCAAACTAGCATAAGAAAGAGTAACACAAACAATACACCCTTTGTATTAATCAACGAAAAAGCGAAAAAGAGGAAACAACCAAAGAGGAAAAACAAAGCAATTCGCACCCAAAAGAAAAAATTGAAGAATAAATGACCTCGAAACAAGATACAGAGATTTGTAGACCTTTGATGACCCTCACCAGGGTTTTTGCTCAATTTCAGAGAACAGAAAAACAATGCATAGGTTCCAAGCTTCACTCAACAGGAAAAACTCAATGCAAAAAGGTGAAGAAGGTTGCAAGATCCAATAAACAAGGTGTTTATTCCTCAAAAATCTAGATGTCAATGTTAAAGGGGATACAAATTGACTCACTAGATCATTCAGCAGAAGAGCCCCAGAGGCAAACCCTGAAAAATGCAATTATGGAGGGTTTTTTGGCCAAAAGGAGGCTGGCGCTCTGTTTCCAAGGGAAAAGAGCATTATAGCGCTCTGTGTAAGGCTACTAAAGGCGCTGGTGCTCTGATAATACTATGACAGGGGCGCCAGGGTCTAAAAGTCCTGAAAATGTCAAGAAATTTCAAAAATCGAGATCTGGGCTTAACAAATATGCTGAATGTAACAAGGTAAGGAGCCAATCAGCTCATGAAACTAACCAAAGAGGGGTAAACTAGGTCTGAAACAATCAAGGGACAGAACAAGGTCAATGAGGAGAAAAATCAAAATAAGAGGTTTTGATTCGAGGCTAATCTCCCCAGCGGAGTCGCCAGTTTCTGTTGTATGAAAATCTGCCTGTGGACAAGTAGATCGACCTCTAGAGCTTGACCTTAACCCTAGAAAAAAAAATGCTTATCATGGACACTGACTTCCTTTCAAATCTATCTAAACTAATGCATGAGAGGGGAGAATAACAGAAGTACCTTTTAATCGACGTTTGTCCCTGCACACTCCGAGTTGTGCTCCAATCCTTTGCTCCTCGCTGAGTTCTGTGGACAAAACAAGATACAACCACTTCCTACTCTATTGACATTATATTGAAAACAAATCTATCACTAAATGATAAGTTCATGTAACATCAGACACAAACTAGAAAGAAACAGGCCAAGCGTGTCATATTAATGAGAATAATGACAACAGTACTTACAATCGTAGATGTGAATGCGACAACTTCGTCAAGTCCTCTTCGTCTAACCCTTGCCTGAAAGGTCCACAACCTGGATAATAGCAGCTTCAATGATCACTCTCCTTTGGCTGACTGTAAGTTTCCTCCAAGATCATAAGTTTCACATATTCAATTCTTTCCCCCTTTCCACCATCATAGAGCCTGTTTATATAGATTAGGAAGGGCCTAACCTCTTGAGTTATGTTTAGAACCAGTTGGGAACCTTCTCCATGGATCAGGGATCTGTTGATGAGAACAAGAATTCAAGCACAACTGCCTCCTAATCTCGAATGTTCCTCTCCTTATTCTTCTCAACGGGCTAACAATTGACCCAGATTAGGGAGCGCTCCTCCAAAAGGGGTATCAGAGCGTTGTAGCGCTCCTGGTGTGCCTTGGGAAAGCGCCAGCGCTCTTAATGTGAGAAGCGCTCCTCTAGAAGGGCCTAAGGGGTGTTATAACACTCCTTGAATCATAGCAGAGGAGCGTCAGCGCTTCTGCAGCTATATTAGGGGAGCGTTCTCCCTCCAAATCAGTGTTTCAGGACCTCTTTCAGGTGTCAAGAGTTATTTGATTCCAGTGGATCAGTTCTTGATCTTCAAATCAGTCATATGAGGTGTCATAAGTGCCTCCTTAGTGTCGTTATCACGGTATCACATATGAACATTGTTTGCGACACTTGCGAAAGTTGTAGGGAAGATGCGACACTTACAATGACTGATAGGGACAATGCGACACTTATCCATCTGAGCAATTTTGACGTGTAACAGTATGGTAAGAAGTTTTATACCACCATTTAGTGAGGGGTAACCACCAAACCCATTGATTTTGTTTGTTATATGAAAAACACGTCAAATAGGTTTCCAAACATTTTTTGACCTCTTTAGTTTTTCCATCAGTCTGAGGATGATATGTTGTGTTGAGATGCAATTGGGTTCCCTAGAGTCTAAACAATTATTTATAGAAAGTGTTGGTAAAAGTTGGATCGAAGTCAGAAACAATAAAATGAGGCATGCCATGGAGATAGAAGATATTATCCATAAAAAATTGAACCATGGTGGATGCCTTGAACGAGTGTTGAAGACCACATAAATGAGCATATTTGGAAATATGATCCATTACTACAATGATGGTTAGAAATAATCCAACAATGAAATATAAATAAATGTCTATCCAAATAGTATATGGAGTCGGAAGCGGTTGAAGTGTGCCTAAAGATTTGACTATATCACCCTTATTGCATTTACATGTATCAAATTCATCCACAAAGGTTCATATGTCCTATTTCATACTATGCGAGAAAAAAGAATGTTTGAACCATTCATAGGTTTTGGTAAAACCAGAATGCCTAGCTTTTGGTGAAGCAAGAAACTCAAGGAGAACAGTGAATTTAAGGTTCAACTATTTTAGTAAATACATGTAACCTTTATAATGAAGCTCATCATGGTGCCATGATTACCCTATAGAAGCTTGAGGGTCCTACTACAGTGTTTGGATTATGTTATAACCCTATAATTTATAGGATCAATTGTTGATTGTAATTTTGTCCCTTTAGTGTTTTTGACTTGCAGATAGTTCTGCATTCTAAAGAAAAGAAAAGAAAAGAAAAGATAAGAGAAAAGAAAAGAAAAGAAACGAGAAAAATAAAAGAGGGAAAAAGAAAATGGATAAAACCCCATGAAATGACAATGACTTTATCCATACAGTTTAAACATGACCAAGTCTTTTAAATTTAAGTATTTAGGATTAGTGAATAAGCTTGGATAAACTGTCTAACCTTAGCCAATTAATCATATTAGTTAGTGAATAAATTTGACCAAACAGTCTAATCTTGGTCAAATAGCCCCTAGGTAGACTATTTTCTTATTCCAATAGTCTAAGTTGGGCTAAAGGTGCAAATGAGTAGGTTAGGACATAGGTTATTCAAATTCCTTTCAATAAAACATGTAAGATGATCAATGAAAATGCATGATTTTTTATGATGAAATTTTTTTCTAACCCCATGGTGATAAAAAGAAAAAGAAGTAGTGTGCAAAGCCCATAAAAAATCATTAAGACTAAGTTCTTCATCATATATTGAATTGCACCCATGAGATTAAAGATCGGGTTTAGATCTATGACTGAACTATTGGCACCCAGATCTACAGATCAAAAAAGAATATGGACCCCTCTCCAGATCGTTCGACCTTTAATGGTGGGGGGGGGTTCGAAAAGGTAAGTAAAAGGTATGCTCAGATGTACGGTTCCCCCGCCATCACGTGAATGGACGCCTCTGAAAAGTTTCTGGATCCCCCCAATCATTCAAACTTTAACGATGGGGGCGGGGGGGGTTTCGAAAACATGTTTAAAGAACACACCCAAATCAATGACTGATCCATGACGTTTAAAGAACGTGCCCAAATCAATGGTTGATCTAGCTTCACCCAAATCAACAGTTAGTAAGGGATCCCAGAGACCCCCCGACCGTTCGACCTTTAACGGTGGGGGAGGGGATCCGAAATGAAGAAAAGTCTAGGTGGGCCCCATCCCAACATGGCATCACCTCATTACATCCTAACTCCCCCTCTCCAAACATTTACTGCCTACCATTTTTACAAATCACCACCACCATCCCGAGGTATCACTTCCCACAACCACCTTCTGCAAGTTCCATGTCATGAATCTGTCAGCATGTCCCATCCATATAACCATTATAGGTCATATCTTTCTCATTCACCCCTCAATCTCCAGTCTACATGTTGACCAGAGACACACATCAGACGTCTTTCATCCTTTCCTCTCATGCTCTAAATGACCCATTTTCCATTTATGACTGGCCACATACCCATTGTTCATCTGACCTATCCATTTTCTCCCAACGGAAACCCGTTCTCTAAATCCCAACCCCATTTTGTCCTTTCACATTTCTCTCACACTCCATACATATCAGAGACTCATTCTCTTTCGCCTCTGCAACATCTTGTATAGCCTTATATTTTGCCTACTAACATGTTCTCAGTATGCAGTTACTAGAGGAATTCAATGGTGCCCAAAAGTAAAAAATCAAATGTAGAGGAAAATCCTTTTCTCCCAGCTCCTGTCGATCTCGATCGGATCCCATTAGCAGACAAAGACTATCTAATCTCATAAACTAGGTCTGAATTTGACTTTGCTAAGATACAGTCATGGTTCAAAGACACCTTCATCGATCATAGCGATGAAATCGAGATTTGGTAGTCAAATCTCCCTCTGTATCTTTTTCCCCAAGTATATCATTTTCCTGAATTTACCCTCAAGTGTTAAGCACAGTACCTCCCAGATCAGACAACCATAGTATCTTCATTTGGAGAAACCCTTTTCCTTATTTCACCTAACGCCATCGCTCAGATGATGCAAGTACGTAGAGCCAAACCTCGTTCTCCCCTCACAATTGAAATTCTGACAGAATTGTATCAGAACCCAATGTTTCCCCAAAGAGCACAAATCTTCAAGTTGTTCCTTCCACAAGATGCCCAATTCCCTAAGAAGAATCCTCCCTATCACTCATCCATATTTTCCAAAAAGGGAAATCAAATTATCTCAACACTGTGTTGTTTGCTCGATTACTTCTCATATGAATGGGTGGATGAACCTATCTTAGGTTTACTATCCATTTTCTCTGTTGTAGAGAAAGTGGTCATCCATTTTGACTACAACGGTTTCTTGGTCAAGAACCTGCACGACCAACTGGAAAATTTCCCTACAGAAGGCATGTTTTGGTATTCCTCAATACTGGCCTACATGTTCATGTTCTATCAAGCAAACAAATTTTCCTTTCACATGCAGAAGATGGACAAGGAAGGAAAACCTCAAGCAGTCACTTTATGGACATCGTTTCTCAGGAGAAGCTCCACTGAGTTCACTTTTAAACAATTCATTGAGTTGTTTTATCACCCAATTGTAGGCATGCTTAGTGGAATACCTGAGTCGAGATAAACAAGGAGATCCAAAGAGTTCTGCACCTTTCAGATCCCTCAAAGACTAGGGACTGGTTCCTATACTAGGATCACACAGAAATCAGAGTGTATGGGTGTGAACTAGCTCCATACAAGTTGCCAAAGTATGTGCTTGTTCGAATATTCGCACTGGAGTATATTCGTCAGAGGATAAACTCAGATGGCATCCATTTTTTGTCTCTCAAGAAAAAATAACAGATGAGGATCAAAGGGAAAATAGGACCGTTTATTTGCAACAATCGAGCTATTGGGGAAGAGGTAAATAAATTATTGAAGGAAATGAAATTCATAACCCATTTTATTTGGCAATATGACCCCAGTGGGATCATTGTAGAGATGAGATCCAACAATAAAAGTTCACCTTATGCTCACACCCTCAAACCAGAAATTGAAAAGCATGTGAACCAGACAGAGTGGGAAGCAAACACTCTAGTAGATACAGAGCCACATGAATCTCCTTCTGTCTCTTTTTCAATGACTACCACTCCACAGGAACCCAAGGAAAAAACACCAAGAAAGGATGATTCACCTTCAATCACTGAGGTATCAACAAAATATTTTCAGGTATACAAGAAGAAACCCAAAACCACTCATGCCACTCACATGTCTGGTGAGGAATATCCCTACTCTTCCATAGTGATTGAAAGAAGACAACAGGTGGTATCAACTTCTTCTTCAAAGAAGTAGACATAGATAGTTGTGGCCACCCAAACTCCACAAGGATCTGTACCTCTAAGCATTTTTGAAAAATATGAAATGATTAAAAAGAAGAACCAGACACTGACTGACAACACCTACTCTTAGTTCTATAAGCAAACCTCCATGACACAACACAATCTATTTTCATCCTTTGTGATCCAAAAATGAAGGTATTACTGATAAATCGCAAGTTACTTTAATGTACTTTTTGCATCGGATCGTTAAGAATGCGAAATACATAAACTTGTTATCTTGTTTTGTGGAATATCAAATGTGACTTTTACTTCATGCTTATTAATGTATAAAGACATCAGCCATTAATATTCATTATGCAAATGAAGAGAATATAATAGTAAAACAGAAAGAGAAATAGAGACAAGAGGTTGATAACAGAGTTCACCAATCGTTGGCTACATCTCTAGGCCCGCTTCCAAGTGGAGGACCTCTTTATTGCTCTTTAAAATGCTAAAAATTCTCTTACAATGCTCTTTGTTGTTACATTACATGCTTCATGTCTGATATGAAAGACCTCCTTTCTCATATTCATGCATGCATCATCAAAATCCTCTCAACAACATTAGAAAAGCGCCTCTCAAAACATGAGAAAAAGGCCTAAATTTACAAACTGCTCCTTCAAAACCCTGCATCAAAAAGTCTCCTCTCAAGCTCAAAAATCATTAAATTTATAGTATTTAGGCACAACAAGAGAATCCCAACCTCCCCTAAAGATCTAGCCTCTTCTTGGGATCAAATCCCCCTTTAAATGGCCAAAATATCCAAAAAACAGTGAAATTTGGGCTTTTCTAATGTTAAAAAACCCATTTTTAACAAAACTACATAGAGTAGCCCCTTTTGGGCTGGGTGCACCCTTGGCTCTTTGTCATTAGGCATATGCATAGGATCACAAGATAAAAAGGAGGGTGCTTAGCTGGGCTAAGCCCCTTTTGGAGTGCACCCCCCTGGTATCATGGGATTCTCCTCAAAACCAGGGCTGAGGTTTATCCATTGGGTGCGCCCCTTGTTACTTTATCACCTTTATTTATATTATTTTTTGTTTTAGTGTTACAAGCACCAACAAGGGAACATTGGAAAGGGACCTTTGTCAAAGGCTTGGGCTAACCCAAGAGGTCATGGGATCAAACCCCATGGACTCCAATAAAACTTTTTCCACCAACCATTAACCAATACCATGGTGCCATGTTGCAGCCCATGACTAGGCCACATGGCACCCAACCATTTGCCAAACAAATGCCACTTGTCAACTATTGGTTGGATCCCTTTCATTGACCAGTCACCTTCTGCTGGACTGCCACTTGTCGCCACTTGTCTCTGCCATGTCTACACTGCTGATGTCATCATTTGACTAGACCTATTGACTTTTTGCCTGTTTGAGAAAATGGTTAGAGTATGATAACTCTCACATACAACGTCTATTTGAGAAAGTAAATATATGGACGGAATCGAGAGAACGATCCAGATGCAATGGAATTGGTTTCATCCAATTATGAGAACTTCGATTTTTGAGCCTTTTTTGAGCCTGGGGAGCCTCCTGGATCATTCCTCCCCACTTTGGAAGCTTTTGAACCACAAAAAGTCTGCTTTTACTCAGGTAAGAAGTGAGGGTACTACCTCCCCACTTTGTGCTGTATCATCCATCCTCTCTGTTGGGATAATGATCACCTTACTAATCACAACAAACATGAAAACTGAGATAGCATTGTTTATCAAAGTAATCATTTCATTTATTGCACAATCATCTATATTCTTTGTCACACTTTGCAGCCATACACCACTGAACAATAAAAAACTAATCAACAATACTGAGTATGCAAATCAAAATGACAAAACATGCTTCCCCTTTTGAACAAGAACAGTAATCGAATTATGCAGTTGAACCTTATGTTGTACCTTCGGTGATACTTCATGACTGTTTGAAACATATGGAATCATATCATGTTTAGAATTAGTAACTTCATGTTTTTATACAGACATAAGTGTTAAACTTTTTCTTTCATTTACCATTCTTTTTAACTACCTTGTAGCTACAAAGGACCTGTCAGTTTTCATGCGATGAGCACGAACAATGTACTCCTTCCCATCTTTCTTGAAGCAATATTTATTTTCCTCCCTGTAGAATATAGCCTTCCTATCATAAAGGTATGGGATTCGCAGTACAATTCCACATATGTCCAGTGGAACTATATCAAGCTCTACTTCATCGACATAATTAGAGGTGATTGCAAACTTGATTTTACATTGCTTGGTTACATGTAAATTGTTATCACCACATATCCATCCCAATGGATATGGTTTAGGATGTGACTTAGTTTCATGTCCCAAGTTATTCACAACCTCTTCATTGATTAGATTGGCTTGTGATCCAATGTTTACAAGAGTATCAACTTTAACATTATGTGTTATAACCCTTATGTGGAAAAGTTCATTCCTTTTACACTCATCATTTTCATCAACTGATCTAGAAGAGCTAGAACTTGCAACAAAATTTATACCTCGGATTCTCCTAGCTACAACCTGTATCTCATCACCGAAATTTGGTCCAAGATCCACTTGAATTGTCGCAGCTGTGGTATTCTTCCTTTCATGGTTGGCAAACTTCTTTGGCTTCAAGTCAGGATGTAAGACCCAACAACGATCTTCATCATGGCCTACTTTCTTGCAATGCTTGCAAGTAGGCTTCTCCTCTCTTGCTGTGGCTGTCTTCTTCTCTTTCCTTTTCCCTACATCATTTATTTTCCAAGTATCTGTAGAAACACTATCACCAACATTCCTTTTACTTGATTCAATGTGAATGGCTTGTATACATACTTCATCAAAGTTAGGAGGATTTAGCATAAGAATAGTGTGCTTAAGATAAGAATGTAAACCACCAATATATTTTAGGTGTCTCTTGTGTATATAATGGAATACCCAAATTTAAAGATTTCTTACGAAATATCTGAGTATATTCTTGTACACTTTGACCTTTTGATTGCCTTAAACATTGCCAATTCATCATTTCTTGTTGCATGTAAGCTAAAGGGTAAAACTGTTGTTTTAATGCAATAACAAAATCATTCCAGGAATAGATTGTTTTACCACTTTTCTTAAGATCATCTCTAGTTCTGATTTCCCACCATATGAGATCTGTGCCTCCCATTTTGAGACATTCTAGTTGGATCTTAGTTTCATCATCAACAATCTTTTGTATCCTGCAATAGACCTCTAATTGTCTCACCCAATTATCTATCTTTTCAGCATGTAATTCACCATCATAAGTGGGTAATTGAAACTTTACATCTAACTTTAATAATGGAATATAAGAAGAATGATGATTTTTTTTCTTATCCTTGGAGGAATGTACACTTTCTTCATTATTAGATGATGAAGCTGAAGGAGAAGAAGGTTTTGAAGGTCCACCACCTCCAACTCCTCCTTCTTCTCTTACCGAAGATTCACCTTCTTCAACTTTTGGATTCCCTCACTGACCTCTTTCATGGTAAAGCTCCTCTACCATTGATTGCATCAATTTAAAGGCCTCGAAGAAATCATCTTCAGATTTGAAGGGACCCAATTTCCGTGGTGAATACATCTCTTGCTTATGCAGTCGCCTTTGAATCTCTGTGTCAAGAGCCTCAAGTTGGGCTTCTCCTCGCTTGATTTTTTCTCTCGTGAGCATCCAATGCTTGCAATTCCTGTAAAAAATTCACAACCAAATGCTCTGATACCATAAACTTGATTGAAAAATGAATGTATTACTGATAAATTGCAAGTTGGTTTAATGTACTTTTTGCATCGGATTGTTAAGAATGCGAAATACATAAACTTGTTATCTTGTTTTGCGAAATATCAAATGTGACTTTTACTTGATGCTTATTAATGTATAAAGAGATCACTCATTAATATTAATTCTGCAAATTAAGATAATAGAATAGTAAAACAAAAAGAGAAATAGATAGAAGAGGTTGATAACGGAGTTCACCAATTGTTGGCTACGTCTCTGGGCCCGCTTCCAAGTGGAGGACCTCTTTATTGCTCTTTAAAATTCTCTTTGTTGTTACATTACATGCTTCATGTATGAAATGCAAGACCTCCTTGCTCAGATTCATGCATGCACCATCAAAATCCTCTCAACAACATGAGAAAAACGTCTCTCAAAACATGAGAAAAATGCCTAAATTTACAAACTGCTCCTTCAAAACCCTACATCAAAAAGTCTCCTCTCAAGCTCAAAAATCCTTAAATTTATAGTATTTAGGCCCAACAAGAGAAGCCCAACTTCCCCTAAAGGTATGACCTCTTGTTGGGATCAAATCCCCCTTTAAATGGCCAAAATATCCAAAAAACAGTGAAATTTGGGCTTTTCTAAAGTTAAAAAACCCATTTTTAACAAAAATACACAGACTAGCCCCTTTTGGGCTTGGCGCACCCTTGGATCCTAGTCATTAGGCATATGCATAGGATCACAAGCTAAAAAGGAGGGCTCTTAGCTAGGCTACATCCCTTTTGGAGCATGCCCCCCTGGTCTGATGGGATTCTTCTCAAAATCAGGGCTGAGGTTTATCCATTGGGCTCCCCCCTTGTTACTTTATCACCTTTATTTATATTATTTTGTGTTTTAGTGTTACAAGCACCACCAAGGGCACGTTGGAAAGGTAACTTTGTCAAAGGCTTGGTATGACTCAAGAGGTCATGGGATCAAACCCCATGGACTCCAATAAAACTTTTTCCACCAACCATGAATGAATACCATGGTGCCACGTGACAGCCCATGACTGGGCCACATGGCACCCAACCATTTTCCAAACAAATTCCACTTGTCAGCTGTTGGTTGGATCCCTGTCACTGACCAGTCACCTTCTGTTGGACTGCCACTTGTCGCCACTTGTCTCTACCATGTCTACACTGCTGATGTCATGCTGATGTCATGATGATGTCATCATTTGATTGGACATGTTGACTTTTTCCCTGTTTGAGCAAATGGTCAGAGTACGATAACTCTCGCATACAACATCCATTTGAAAAAGTAAATATATATCCGAAATCGGGAGAACAAGATGGATGCAATGGCATTGGTTTCATCCAATTTTGAGAACTTTGATTTTTGAGCATTTTCTAAGCTTGGGGAATGTTAAGAACCAAACATCAATATAGCATAGAAAAACTTCAGGAAAGGTACTCAACGCCTTGAAAAAGAGATAATTTCAGATAATAAGCCTCTTCGAGGGGGCAACCTCCTTTTACCCCACTTAAATGTTCAAGTACAA
>ML784244.1:246843-272288 GCA_009831015.1 Picea engelmannii | reverse complement strand
TTAATGTCCTAAAGCCGACATAAATAAAATAACATTACTAATCTAAATCACAACTAATGGCCTAAAGCCGACATAAATAAAATAACATTACTAATCTAATATGCCCCAATTAAGTGGTAATGAGCCAATATTAGGGCTTAACAGGGAACCTCCTGGATCACTTTGACACCGAGAAAGGAAGAATGCATCTGGTATTTCTGCAAGCATAGGTGCCTCAACCCAAAGAGGTCACTGACTACAAGAGGTCAACTATTGTTTTTGACACCAAACAAGTCCATCCAGCTGACCAGATGGATTTGCATAGACAGACTGGAGAAATGGTATTCTCCACATTAGCACATGCTTCCTCTACCGTAGCTAATTTATAGGTATCTTTAAGCAATGTTCATACCTAATTGAAGTTGGAAAAGATATCCTCTTTTTCAAAAGAGAACAGAGTAAAATCCTTAGAGGAGTTGGTGCTCAAGATTGGGTACGATCCCCCAAATGTAAAAGCCAAAGAGGAGATGATAAAGAAAAAGCATTATGACATTGAATCTCTAAGAAAACAACTGAAATTTCCACCAACAAAAGATTCACAAGACAAATAAATAGCTGAAGCAGAAAACGAGAAAGAAGAATTGCGGAAACTTATAATGCAGTAGAACGCACAGCTCAGGGAAATGGAGGCAGCATTGGAAAAGTTATTAAAAGAGAAGGAACAATCAACCCTGATGGAATTCATTCCATTGAATGTAGTTCCCATCATAGAAGTTAGTACAATATCTATGCCAACAACCACTACAACAAAAATTTCATCAGCAACTCCATTGACATCATTGGAAAAGACTGTGGAGCTAGCAAAGTCCATGGAGGAAATGACTCTGCAGGGAACAGAGATCAATAGGCTGAAAATGGAGATTGAAATTCTATAGGAACTCAAGTCCTCTTTCCAAACAAGATACAATATTGAGAGACAAGTATCAGAGAAACTCAAGAAGGAAATACAACAACTTCAGAAACAAACAGTGGCAGGTAAGACATTAGTAGAGGATAAGGAAAATATATGGACAGATATCTCAAAATCCATAAATCAAATTTGGCCCATGGTGCAAATCATGTTCTAGCAACGTGATCTGGTGTTAAAGAGTAGGCAGGCCATTGAGAGGATAAGAACAGAGGTGGTTGAGATGCCCTCGACAACCAACGAGATCATCAAGTTTTTGAATTCAAAAACCAACAAAGAGCTTGAAGACCTAAAATTTGAAGACAGGACATAAACTATCCTTGAAGTCAAAAGAGTGCTTACTAAAAAAGGATTAATGTTGCAGTTGGAGGAAAAGGCTCAGAACATGGACATTGAAGTTCAAATATTTTTTAGCGAGATTGAAAACTTACAAAAAAAGGGTCTTCCTGATCTACGTGTCCTAAATGATAAATTAATGACTTTGTCCAATTACAAGAAAAAGATCGCCAACATGGCCAAAGACTGTTCCAAGTTTTTAGGCATACGGGGCAACATCACGAGAAAAGTGTTCTTGGATACTTTGCATCATGACCTTAGCATACAACATGAAATCAAGTACATCTTCCTCATTAAGCCAACTTTTTCTAAATATACCTAGATGGATGAAGTTTACCACCGACTATTGAAAGTTACCATCCCAGGAACACAAAGATGGGATGAGCTATGCGAATTGATTGAGTAAAGGTAAATCCTTTTCCAACTCAGCATCCAGCACAGTCAAATTCATCCAAATGACTCACCAACGTTCTTCCCCAAAATCAACATGAGAGATTCGACACATTATCATCAGTTACTACATTTCTGCATCTTGTTAGCTAGTTAGTTAGACTCGGACTCTATCACATCTCGATCATTAATGATAGGGTCATTTGTAACTTTTATTATAAATATTTCCAACTTAGAAGTATTGACGGTTGTTGATCTTTACGCCCAAGCAAGCTCTAATCGCTGTAATTTTTATCAAGAGGTTATTCCAGTAATACAAAGAGAAGTTTCACAGGATTCATGTGTGTTAATTGTTGGTGAAGTTTGCTCTGTTTGCTAAAATTTTTTTCCTTCTCAGTTATCATATTGTCTCTCTAAATCTAATCTTTAAAAGAAGTTAAAGTTGCAGAATTTTCCATTGTGTACTCTGTTCTTAATCTTTTATAGATTTAAATGTTTTTCTTCTGATGTTATAACAAATAAATTCTTAAATTATTTTTTGTTTTAACTGATAGCTCACCTTTTTCAGTAATACACCATTTCATTCCTAAAGAATCCAGTATTAGCACTATCTCACCCTATAAAATGAATCTCATAAAAGTTGTCTTCAACCTCTATCTTTTTACAACAGACCCCATATCCCAATGGAAGCGTAAGTTATGTTCAACGCTTTCATTTAAAAACAATACAAACAACTCGGTTATATTCTTTCTAACTAGCCTAAAATCTTGAAAATCCAAACAAATCTAAAACTCACAGAGAGATCCCTCTCTGAAATTGGTAGGGATAGCTCCCAGTTTCGAAGCGGCTAGTTAAGGTTATCTCTGTTAAATTTCTTCTTACCTCACGACAACCTCTGGGAATTGATAGAGTGATAACATAAATGGAGACCATACTGGGGAAGAACTGAATAAAGATGACTTTATTTTTGGAAGAAACACAAACCCTAAATTTTATCTAGAAATAATGTTCAGAGGTTGTTAAAGTTTGTATATAAATAGTTAAAATCTCCAAAGGAAGAATAAAATCAACTGTTCTGGCTACCAAAAGAATTTCTACCAGATCTCATCTTGACCCAGAACCTGCAATAGTAATAGATAATCTCGAAAGACTACTCATGAAGAAAAATAATGTAGAAATTTTGAGGAGTAACAACCCACTTCCAAGGTCTTTTTCCATCCCAGAAAAGTTATTTGTTCTTCCAGACCTTGAGCCTGAAATATCCTTTCGAAGAAGTCTTTTCAGGACAAACTCCGATAGTTTTGTCAGTAAAATGGTCTTTAGACCAAACCATTTTTCAGCTCAAGACCCCTGAGATACTTTCTCCTAGAGCTGAAGTTGATCAACGTTTTCACCCTGAGACTGATAAGCTTGAAGACCTAGTCACAAATATTGGTCAAGCCTTAGACAAACTCCATCTTCAACAGTTTGTTGAACTTCCTGCTTTAACTATTGTTGTAGTTTTTGCTAAAACTAAACTAGGTCACTCCATTCCTCCAAGCCCTTCATCCTCTATATCTTCAGGCATTTCCTCTCTTGTCACATAGGTTTTTGTTCGGCCTCCTCCACCAATCATTGCAGAAAGATATGCTCCATTGGTATTGGTTGCTCCTTTACATGACATGCCCCAACATTATCAAACTAGACTCCCACATTTTGATAGTTTCGGTCCCTTGAATGCACAACAACATGTTGAAAAAATGAACGATTACTTTGACCTGCAAGAAGTAGACGAAGCTGATGTGCATATGATATTATTTACACAAAGCCTAACTGGAGAAGTGAAAAAGTGGTTCAAAAATTTACGTGATGCTACCATTACTGATATTGCTAGCTTTCATCGGTCTTTCCTTGACCGGTGGGAGGTAAAGAAAAATCCTCTCCAAATTCTATCAGAGTATGAGAACATCAAATGGAACCAAGGAGAGATAGTGTAGGATTACTGCACTTGTTTCAACAATCTATACAATGTTATCCTGACTGAAATCAAACCACCACAAGGTTTGGCGTTAATAAAGTTCCCTGATGGTTTTGATGCTGAAATGTCATATCAATTAAGGGAAATAAATGTAGCAACTCTGGAAGACATGAAAATAATTGTCGTTAGTGTAGAAGAAAATCTTTTGGCCAGAAGGGCCAGGAAGAAAATAGAAAAGAGGGTCACTATCAAAGAAGAACATTCTATGTCCTCATTAGATGCCAAATTAGATTCTCTCTCTAGATCTATGGATAAAATTATGGAGAGACTCACCATAACTGATAGGAAACCACCTAGGGAGAACCAAGTTGCCCCTCAAATCAGAAACCCAAACTTTAGAAGAAATCCACCTCAAATTAGACAGAGAGATCCTAGAGATCAATGGGAACAAAGGGGAGTTGATCAACAGATTAGACCACCTCTCTAGGAAAACTATGTTGATGATGGGGAGGAAGTAATTAAGGATTTTGATGATACTCATATAAATATAATGGGTGATCATGATCACGATCATGAATCTATTTTCCTCACCCAGGAAGAACATGAAATCTTTCTCCTTTCACAAACAGAGGTAAATGAGGAAGTTGAGAGAACATAACAACAAGCCTTTGAGAATGCTATAATGGAGATTCACAGGAAGTATAACTTGAGGAGTAAGAAGAATAACGAGAATTCTCTGAAGAAGGCTGTTGAAACCAAGAAATCCTTAGAAAACCTTCCCAAGAAATCCCCTGGGCGGAATGACACTGAATCTCTTGCACAAAAACCTGCAGAAATTCTTAAGAGAACAAGTTGGACATAAGTTTCATCAACCATTCAAAAGGTGCACCTATCCATAGAGTTTCTATCGATAAATCATAAGTACAGAGTTTAAACAAAACCACCGCTCCTTTCAGCCTCGAAGGGGAACTAGCAAAATTGAATATTCCCATTCCCCTCTCCAAGATGATGAACAAGAACGCTTACGGGTCTCGGGTGATAAAAGATTTAAGCATCAAACTCGATATAGGTAGCAAAGCCTTGAATGTTGGATCTGTACACCACTTGGACAAAGTAAACCTTGCCGATGATCGACCTGAGCTTTTGTTTTGTCCTGAATTTGACAGTCAAACTAATAATCGCGCCGTGGACCCTTTTTACATCAGCCTAAATATCCACGATCTGATATTACACAACGCTATGATGGATTTGGGTCCCTCTCACAACCTAATTCCCAAAGCCATGATGGAAAAATTGGGACTCAAGGTCACCAGAACATACAAAGATTTGCATTCTTTTGACTCCAACAAGGTCAAATGTATAGGCCTGATTAAAGACTCATGCATCACCTTGGCTCAAATTCTTATAGATATTCCCCCCAAGTATGGTATGTTGTTGTCAAGGTCTTGGGGAGATAAATTGAGATTAACCTTGCAGCTAGATATGTCCTACGCCACCATTCTGGTTTTCAGTCAACAAAGAAGAATTTACAAGGAAACAATGATGAAGTATATGGTTAGTAGTCAGGAAATGCCACACAATTACCCACTATATTCCATACACTCTAACTTGGATTCTTTTATTCTATATAACGATGGTGATCTTGAAGAACAAATCGCACAACTGGAGGATGATGCACCTGATCCAAGGGATGATAAAGTAGTTGTCGAAGTAAGAAACCCCATGATTGAAGAAAATGAGGAATTGCCAATAGACTTCTGGAGCATGGACTTTGATGGTGTTGTGAGTAAATAAGGAGATGGAGCCGGAGTGTGGATGCATATCCACAGATCAAAGTACTCCGAGAATCATTCCTATAAACTGAACTTCTAATGTACTAACAACATAGTCGAGTATGAGGCTTTAATGCTCGGCCTGAAATTATTGAAGAAAGATGGTGCTAAGCAGATAATGGTAAGGGGTGATTTTGAATTGATTATCAAGTAAATAAAAGGTGAGTATGCAACAAAACATCCTAGACTTAGAGCCTATAGGAATGTTTTTTTAGATGATCTTCAATGCTTTACTGAGATTGACTTGTAGGTGATGCCTAAGGGACAAAATATACTCGCAGACAGACTGGCTACGTTAGCAACTACCTGTAAAATCCCTTTTCATCCCACTCACAAGTACACAATGGAGGTGAAGTGAAGACCCACCATTCCTGACAACATCAGATATTGGCAGGTATTTGGAAATGACGATCAAATTGAAGATTTCTGCAATGTAAAAATGATTTTGAATGTACAAACATAGATTTAGAAAATGGTGACGAATTTGTAAATAAATCTGTTTTTTAGAATGGCTGTGTAAATACAATAGAGTCTGAAGAATTCAATGAAAATGATGTAGATTCTGATATCCTGGAGTTGAAAAGCAATGTGTTACCTAGAGGTTTAGTTCTGTTGGAAGACTTGTTTGATTTTAACAATGTGGCCAAAAAACTGAAAATTGAAGCTAGCGGTAAAAAGGTTGAAGGTTGCAACATAGGAATAGAAGAAAACCCCAAAATGATAAAACTGTCCAAATCCCTGCCACCAGAGAAAAAAAGAAAATACATTGAACTTTTTAAGGAATATATAAATGTTTTTTCCTGGGGCTATGAGGACTTAAAATCCTATGACACAAGTATCATACAACACCATATTCGCATAAAAGAAGAACACAAACCTTTTAGACAAAAACTTAGAGGAATTAATCCCAAGTTACTTCCCCCGATAGAGAAAGAAATAAAAAAGATGTATGATGCCAAGATTATAGTCCCCTTGATATTTTCCAAATGGGTTTCTAATCTAGTTCCGACCGAGAATAAAACTGGCGAGATTAGACTCTATATAGATTTCAAAAATCTGAACAAAGTCTCTCTCAAAGACAATTACCCTTTACCCAAAATGGACCATATTTTACAAAAGGTGGCCAGATCCAGTAAGATCTCCTTACTGGATGGTTTCTCTGGTTACAACCAAGTTCCGGTCCATCCAGAAGATCAAGAGAAGAAATATTTTACCACACCCTGGGGAACCTTCATGTATGTGAAGATGCCTTTTGGTTTGATGAACGTTGGGGCTACTTTCCAAAGAGCAATGGATATTGCCTTTGTGGATGAGATTGGGAGATTTATAGTCATTTATCTGGATGATGTAACTGTTTACTCCAAATCTGATGAAGAACATTTGCTCCACCTCAGACAAGTGTTTGAGAAGTGCAGGAAATTAAGGATTTCATTGAATCCTAAGAAAAGCCTTTTCAGGTTAGAGGAAGGAAAACTACTAGGACACATAATCTCAAAAGATGGAATTAAAATAGATCCCAGTAGGATAGAATCTATCCAGAAGCTGCAACAACCTAGGAACATAAAAGAACTACAATCTTTCATTGGAAAAATAAATTTCCTTAGAAGATTCATACCAAACTTGGCCAAACTTCTCAAGAATATCACCAATATGTTAAAAAAGGACACAAAAATCAAATGGAATGCCGAGTCTAAATAGTTATTTGAGAAAGTGAAACATGCTCTCACCCAAGCCCTAGTTCTGATTATCCCAGACTATACCAAAGACTTTTATCTTTTCTCCTTCACATCTAAGCACACTATAGCAGTGGTATTGTTGCAAAAAAACAATGAAGGGTATGAGCTACCCATAGCTTTTTTCAGCAAATCTTTAAGAGACGCAGCATTGAATTATAACATTATGGAGACATAAGCCTTCACTCTGGTAAAGGCTATAAAATATTTTAGAGTCTATATTCTACACTCTCACACAATTGCATACGTCCCAAACATAGTGGTTAAATATATCCTGACCTAGGATAATCTGGATGACAGAAGAGGAAAATGGATTGTGGTTATTCTGGAATATGACATTGAAATAAAACCTACTAAACGGATCAAAGGACAGGGTTTGGCCAAACTAATGGCTGAGTCTAATTTTCATGCTTTAGATATTAACTTTTTGGCTGAAGTAGACGGACCGGAAGAGCAATCGAATCCAAACATAAAAGAGGCATTCTTAAATTCCCCTTGGTACGCATACCTCATTTTTGTACTCCACAATTTATAGTCTCCTCCAAGTTTGACTAAGGCCAAAGCTAGATTTATTAAATTGAAAGCATTGAAATTTTGTATTTTGGAAGGAAATCTCTATTGGAAAGATCCTAGTGGTATCTTGCTTAATTGCTTGTTAAAAGATGAAGTAGACAAAGTTTTTCAAGATTTTCATGCAGGAGACTGTGGTGAGCACCTAAGATGGGAGACCACAACTAACAAGATTTTGTGAGATGGATTTTACTGGCCTACTCTATTTGTTGATGTTCACCAGAAGGTTACTTCTTGCCACAAGTGTCATATTTTTGAAGGTGAAAGGAAGCTTCTGCCACTCCCAATGAAACCCATCTATGTTGAATCTCCTTTACAACAATGGGTGATAGACTTCATTGGTGAAATATATCCTCCCTCTTCGGGCTAACATAAATGGATCCTTATGGCCACTGACTACTTCACCAAGTGGATCGAGGTTGTACCATGCAGGCAAGCTACTGACTCTATCATCATCAAGTTTTTAGAAACTGACATTTTGTCTCGTTTTGGATGCCTCGGAAACATTATAGCTGACAATGCAATGGCTTTCAGATCCAAAATGCTCATAGATTTTTGTAATCAATATCATATTACTTTGGGACACTTGACGACTTATTATCCATAGGGAAATGGGCTAGCTGAGTCTTCTGTAAGAACCTAATTTAAAAAAGACAAAAAAATTCATAAATTTAAACATAAAATTTCTTTCAACGTATAAGCAATTTCATTATTTATCATATAAGCATATTCAGGAGCATGATGATAACCACCTAACATAGCGTAATCAAGAAAATACATACCTCTGACTAATGTTATTTCTCCAATATTCATCTGTCTTCGCTGCTTCTCTACCCAAACTCTGCCCAAAACCGAATATTTCTTCCCTGCTAGCTAGGAACAGAGCCTATCTGGCTCCCTAGCTCCAGGATTCTGTGAGGATTCCTGGCCCCCAAGCCCAAAACTCCCAGCAACTGATGCTCCCATGTAACAGTCCACCCAAACTCCAAACCATAAAAATACAGTCCTTGGTCTCAAAATAATGCTTCCTTCCCCCAAAACTCAAAAGACCATCTCCCGAATGCCTCCACCCCCTCATATCATCCTTCCTTCATTCATTGCCACCGACCTTATCCCTCGATTTAATGCCTTATCCCTCTATTCAATGCCTTATCCCCCCATACATTAAGTTTTCTATTAAAGAAATTAAAAATGATTAAACTTTTAATTCGTTACCCAAACATTAAATGAGTTAACTAAATAATTAATTAATTAATCAACATATATTAAACAATAATTAATTAATTAATATTATTAATAAATAATCATTATTTAACTAATATACATTAGGACAGTTAATTATTTAATTAATTATACTTGATAAACCTTAAGAAATTATTTAACTAGGGTTGTTACATACACCCACTCTTCAGGAAACTTCGTCCTGAAGTTAAAGTATTTTATGATACAAGGGAAAAGAAACATGGTTCACACATTCATTACAAATAACCGACATTATTAGTAAGTAAGCTTGTTATCCCCGATATTTAGGGATAACTAGGAGATCATGTCTCGAGGCCCACACGGTCCTAGACATGGAGTACCGAGAGCGGGATTGACTTGAGCATGGCCCTGGAGGGCCCATCTTTCTTCTTTCTTCACCAGACTTGGCCTGTCAGCAGTAGCAGTTTCCATCACCACCGGCCTGGGCTTGTATCTGAGAGGACTCTTGCTCCATGAGGTAATTGGTCTGAGGTATCATGGTATGTGTCATATTTGATTTTTATAACTTTCTTATATTTGCATTAGGTTCCTTTCATTTCTGATGACTGCTTGGATCTTACACTAATCCACTTGACCATTGTTGGGGTTATTTATTGGGTAACTTAGCAAGTTGATATTCATGGGTTTTGGTTATCCACCAAGGGGGATTTGCAGAGCCATCATCCGCTCCCACCGTCTTATCATATTTACATCTTATACCCCGCTCATCCATCCCATTCCCCTAGTCTGGCCATTAGGATGACCTTTCAGGGTTACACTTTTTCTTGTGGGAAGAAGGGGCTAAAGGCCCAAGGGGTAAAAGCAGCTGGTAAAAGATAAAAGCCATAGGAAATAAAACCTAGAGATTCTTCGCCCAGGGGATCCCCGAGAAGGCAATAAAAAGCCTCTCGATAAGAAACTAAAGGGACCCTAAGAAAAATAATAATAAAAACAAGACCTAACCAAGAGGATGGGAGGTCTCATCATGAGCCAACCCATTATGTTCATAGGTATTTAGCAGTATGACATTGCCACTATCTGGTCACCAAGCCAGGGCAGTGACCTTTGGTTGCATGGCCAAAGGAAAGGGGGTCTCATCACGAGCCAGAGTTATCAGTTTTGTGAAGATACCAGTAGGTAACACTGTCAGCTCTGGCCACCAAGCCAAGGTAGTGTCCTCTGGTCAGATCTTGAAGTAAAAAAGAAAGAAAAGTAATAAAGGAAAAATGAGGCAATAAAGGGTTTGGGAAAAATGCATCCATGACGGGTACAACTCACCTCCTACAAAGGCACCCACAGACAACACCTGCCCTTGGTCTTACTATGACTGGACATCCCTAAACCATATCACCTCATTAAACATGGATTGAATGATCTTCTGAGGAAACTTTCCATCTCCTGTGGGTATTAGCCCAATAGGTTGTTCTGTTGGTTTCCTTAGCTTTGTATAGTAGATCTGTGTAATATCTTTGAGCTCTTAGATGATATGTTAGGGATCTCATGCATATATTTCATAAATTTAATGATGAAATATGATTTACATTGCTATGATCTCTAGGACTAATGAACCCATGGAGGGCGTAGTTTTTGATGTGTAGTACCATGCCCAGCGGACAAGTACCAGAGGACCGGTACACGTGGGGAGATGATGAGCTCAGACCTCCATGGGGCTGAAGAGCCCATCAGATGGTTGCTGGGATGGCAGAGGCATGACAACATCATGATGAGCCCTTGCATGAAGAAGATAGAAGGATGCCCTCACCAGGACACTTTGGCAGAGATTAACATAGGGGGGATCACCCCTTGCAGATGAGATGAAGGCCTTGATGGCTAGGACGCCACCCAGGATAGGTTGGACATTTTCTGGAGTAGATGGCAGTATGCAGGTCTTGTTTGGCACGTGTAGCAGGTTGCAAGAGCCCCAGGGGGGCCAACATTTTGCTCCTTGGATGCTGATCTTGCCCAAAAAGGGCCAACGTCTCCCTCAGAGGGGCCTGACGTCTCCCTTTTTAGCTCATTTTTCACATTTTTAGCATTTAATGTGACAAATAACGGAATATTGTTAAGTCAGCCTTGTCGGCTGTTTTTAACGACCTATTTTGTTAATTAAAGGTCATTTAGATGATATATATTGAGGATGTTGAGCCTCATTTTGAACATAACATAACTTGCTCTTTTGTGAGAGTGATACTTTTAGTCTTTTGTCTTGTTATTGGATCTTGGAGTTGAGGCTCTACACTTGGAAGGATTATCTTTTGCATGCATATGGTTTTTTTATCATTGGAAGGTGTTAGAACTAGGTTTTGATAAGATCATCTTGGATTTGTAAGTGTTTTTCTCATACAAAACTTCTTGATTGAATGGTTGTAGTTTAAAATTCTTACATGCATGGTTACATTGTTATTTTTATGCTTAATCATTGAAACTCTAGGGAGCAAGCACACAAGTAGGTCCTTGCTTCATGTCCCCATGATAAAGACTTGTTTAGCCATTTGATTAAGAAGAACCTAGCCTAGCCATTGCTACACCAGTTCCTCTTTTTCTTGATTTAGTTTGAAACATAAATTGAAGAAAGAAGACATCCTAGGCCTAATTGATTTTATACCTAGGGTTTGACTTCTTAGGGTTTGAAAAGCCTTGGTCCCAAACAACACTTTTCAGCCATAGATTTATTTTTTATAGCTAGCCATTTTTGCCAAAGAGTCTTAAGGAAAGAGGGAGGATCATGAGGCCTAGCTTTAGCTACACCAGAATGAGCCTCCTCCCCTTAGGGTTTTGATTTGGTGGCCCTGCCATTGCAACACCATTAAACCTAACTCTCCCATCCTTAGGTTTAAATCTTTCCAATCCATTAGCCTCTCTCTCTTTGACTCCATTTACCCAAGGCACTAGTCTAATAATGCAACGTTGAGAGTTTTGTATCAAAACAACTTTTCTATCTTCTAAAACTTGAAACCCTAACTAACCCTAACTAGTTGATGACGTCAAGCCTCTTTTTAACCCTTGTTTAGTATAAAACGTTGTGGCTTTGTCATCCTTTGATAGACTTTTAAGTGTTGAGCAATTTCATTGGATTATTTAGCAAAACATCCACTTTATTGTCTAGCTAAAACTAACCTAGAATACTGCTGATGTCACCTTTTAGCAGGTCTGACGCAGCAACAATATTTATGTATGAGCACGTCTATTGCATTGTGATATAACAAAGATTGATTTTATACATTGAATGCAAGTATCATTTTCTATTTATTGAAGAAGTGATATTATAAGCCTTAGCTTTAATTGCAATCATTGACTTCGTCAATAATTACATTTATCATTGCTCATATGTATTAAAGATAGTCATTAATATTTCGAAGTACTAACCACTGTGGCATATTTTAGTTTTATCATTGCCTTGTCTCGCAAACAGGTGCCCTTTTCAGTGGAATATCTTCTCCTTGACTATCCTTTTGGCAGTAATCTATGAAGGGAAAGATTACCTTAACCTTTGAGTCTTAAACCCTTGATCCTTTTCCTTCAAACCCCAGATTACTAGGGATGTCTCCCTTGGGATTAGCCACCCTGAATAGAAAGAGCTCCCCATCGAGGTGACAGTGGGTGGGGAAGCTCCTGTTACACCAGTTTGTGTCTTACTTCCAAGCTACTAAGCCTATCCTACAAACTGAGCGATAACATTTTGGCGCCATTGTCGGGGAACACTGAGTCTATTTTCCTCAACGATAAACCTTTGGTAAGCCTTGTTTCAGAAGCCTTTCTTGTAAGCTTACCTGGTGACTCTATTGCCTTTTCCCCCTATTCTTTGATAGTTTTAGGGAAACTATCTGGCGACTCCACAAACCAGAAGGAGGTTCAATAACCCTCCTCTATCTTTCAGAAGGAAGCCTCCTGCTAATTCACCTGTTGTCAAATCACTTTTTGGAAAGAGACTTCCTCTAAACATGTCTACTTCTCAGACCGGTACTACAAACCCTGTCAACAATCAGAGACAATGGTCATCTACCTTATTCAGGCCATTAGACATGTCATCCATACCTAGTTACCCTAGGCAAATGCCACCTAAGTATGAAAAGTGGTTTCCTAAGTTTACCGGCACTGATGCTACTAGTGCCGAAGAACACATGAGTATTTTCTGGGCATTTTTTCAGCTTCACCTGATTGTTGATGACGCTGAAGACTTGGTCATGAAACTTTTCTCTGCTACCCTTTATGATGCCGCAAGACATTGGTATCTTAGCCTACCTGATGGAAGCATTAAGACCATGGATAGACTTGAAGAACTCCTCCTTAGAAAGTGGAGCATCAAGGAAGACCCAAACATTTTTCTTACCCGGTTATATGGAATAGCCAAATGTGAAAATGAATCCATAAGGGAGTTTCATACCAGATTTGAAGCTGCACTCCAGCGAGTTCCCCCAAGCCATCAACGAAAAGATGATTATCTCATACACATTTATACTAGATCTTTCAATGGCCAGCTAGGGTATCTCCTCAGAGACAAAAATCCTCAATCCATTCAAGAAGCCCAAGAACTTGCAACAACGATTGAAGGGAATCTTTTGTCATCCAAGATTGAGCCTTTTTCCAACCCTAGGGGGAAGATAGATGTTAATCAGAAGACGGTACACAACGCTGAGCCTACTTCAGATCTATGCACCAGTATTAGCAAGCTACAAGTTTCAGTAGATAGCATCATGAAGAATCAAGAGGAAATGATGAACCGGATCGTGAGACTTGAAAAGTCCCAAACCCAGGCACCCAGACCTCCTTTCAAAGGGTCATTTCAAAAGGGAAATCAAAATTACAAACCCAAGAATGAAAATGAGGTCCCAAATACCTTGGCCTCTGCCAATGTTGTGGATGAGAATCCCTGGTGTCTAGAGTGTAGTGAAGCACATTGGGAGAATGAGTGTCCTTATAATGATGACCAACAACAAGTCAATAACTTTGATTACTTTTCAGACTGCCCTCAAATAAACATCACTGACGGAGAACATCAACAAGCCCTGAAGGAAGAAGCACGAGCAGCAAGGTTAGCAATAATAAATAACTTGGATCAAGAATCATGAGAGAAACTGAAGAAGCAGGAAGTCCAAGTGTATCGGAGAAAGAACCCGAACCAATCTACAAGTGATCAGTCAAAATCATCTGAGGCTCCTCCTCCTAATAATCACAAAGCCGATAAGATTACACTTTATTTTGACCTTGAAGGGGCTTTGTCCAAAATGCATGTGAATGTTCCTCTGAAAGAAGCCATTAAAATCCCTTCCATTAAAGAACGCTTCAACAACTTCTTTCCAGGAATGGCTGAGCCTATGGACCCCCCAATTATGCTACAAGCAAATCATTTCAGGATCCACTACGGTGAAAATCCTCCTTTCTTCATGACTCTTGCAATGAATAACAAATATCTTAACAACTGCATGTTAGATACAGGTGTTGGTGAAAATACGATGTCTCTCAAAGTCATGCAGCAGATGGGCCTAAAGGTAACCAAACCTTACAGAAATGTTTGTGGATTTGAATCTAAGGCTATACCCACACATGGTGTAATTGAAAACATCAAAGTACGACTAAAAGAATTTCCTGAGAAGACAGTTCACATAGACATTATAGTTGTTGATGTCCCGGATGTGTGGGGAATGCTCTTGTCTAGAAAGTTCGGTGCAATGATAGGCGGGTCCCTTGAAATGGATCTCACTTTTCTGCGATTACCTTTGAAGGATGGGACAACTGGACGATTACTTAACGTGTCATTGACTGGAACTCATGTACATGATGTTTCCCCTTCTGAGAATGAACCACAAAAGGATGAGATACAAACTCTTCAAGAATACTCTCCGGAAGATATGCCTTTTACTACAGAGGAAGACCTTGACCAGATTGAGTGGCCCAAGAAAGAAGAATATAAACAACTTCTAGACCAATTTCAAAGTAAAGAAGTAGGGATGGTCAAAATACTGAAAAGGCCAAAGAATGAAGATGATGTTTAGATACATCCATCCCAACAAGAGAGCTTTTCTCCAGAATCCCACCCACCTCCCTCAGTACAATACACCAGGGTTCTTCAAGAAAATGAAAAACGCAAGATCCGAAAATAAGAGAAGGGAGAGTTAGTGTGGATGTGGGATATTCAGAAAGGAGAGCCTACTAATGCAAAATGAAGTATACAATCATGGCTCAAACCCTTCAAGGTTAGAATGGAATCAGTAGATGACTCTTATTATTTGTCCACCTTAGAAGGAAGAAGGCATCCATTACCCATCAGCGGACGCCTCCTCAAACCCCACCAGGGTGGTGGGACATGATTATACAGGTAAGTATGAGTAGGTAGGCACTTCCGTGTATTATACCGTATGCATTTATTGTTTGTTTCCTTTATATATGCATCTTGTTTGTTTTATTTCATATGTGTATGCTCATATCATTTTACGGGGTGGCAATACCACCCCACCTTTTGTCACTAATGCTTTCTTGTCAAGTGTGAGCAGGTATACAGGTCTACACCAGAGATTGTTGAGGTTCTCATGCGCTCTGCAGTTAGCACATGTCCCCGAGTTGGAGCCAGATGTTATCCCTGATATCTAGGGATAACTAGGAGATCATGTCTCGAGGCCCACATGGTCCTAGACATGGAGTACCGAGAGCAGGATTGACTTGAGCATGGCCCTGGAGGGCCCATCTTTCTTCTTTCTTCGCCAGACTTGTCCTGTCAGCAGTAGCAGTTTCCATCACAATCGGCCTGGGCTTGCATCTGAGAGGACTCTTGCTCCATGAGGTAATTGGTCCGAGGTTTCATGGTATGTATCATATTTGATTGTTATAACTTTCTTATATATGCATTAGGTTCCTTTCATTTTTGATGACTGCTTGGATCTTACACTAATCCACTTGACCATTGTTGGGGTGATTTATTGGGTAACTTAGCAAGTTGATATTCATGGGTTTTGGTTAGCCACCAAGGGGGATTTGCAGAGCCATTGTCTGCTCCCACCATCTTATCATATTTACATATTATACCCCACTCATCCATCCCATTCCCCTAGTCTAGCCATTAGGATGACCTTTCAGGGTTACACTTTGTCTTGTGGGAAGAAGGGGCTAAAGGCCCAGGGGGTAAAAGTAGCTGGTAAAAGATAAAAGCCATAGGAAATAAAACCTAGAGATGCTTCACCCAGGGGATCCCCGAGAAGGCAATAAAAAGCCTCTCGATAAGAAACTAAAGGGACCCTAAGAAAAATATTAATAAAAACAAGACCTAAGCAAGAGGATGGGAGGTCTCATCACATGCCAGCCCATTATGTTCATAGGTATTTAGCAGTATGACATTGCCACTATTTGGTCACCAAGCCAGGGCAGTGACCTTTGGTTGCATGGCCAAAGGAGAGGGGGTCTCATCACGAGCCAACCTTATCAGTTCTGCGAAGATACCAGTGGGTAACGTTGTCATCTTTGGCCACCAAGCCAAGGTAGTGTCCTCTGCTCAGATCTTGAAGTAAAAAAGAAAGAAAAGCAATAAACGAAAAATGAGGCAATAAAGGGTTTGGAAAAAATGCATCCATGACGGGTACAGCTCGCCTCCTACAAAGGCACCCACAGACAACACCTGCCCTTGGTCTTACTATGACTGGACATCCCTAAACCATATCACCTCATTAAACATGGCTTGAATGATCTTCTGAGGAAACTTTCCATCTATTGTGGGTATTAGCCCAATAGGTTGTTCTGTTGGTTTCCTTAGCTTTGTATAGTAGATCTGTGTAATATCTTTGAGCTCTTAGATGATATGTTAGGGATATCATGCATATATTTCATAACTTTAATGATGAAATATGATTTACATTGCTATGATCTCTAGGACTAATGAGCCCATGGAGGGCTTAGTTTTTGATGTGCAGGACCATGCCCGGCGGACAGGTACCAGAGGACCGGTACATATGGGGAGATGATTAGCTCAGACCTCCTTGGGGCGGAAGAGCCCATAAGATGGTTGCTGGGATGGCAAAGGAAGGATAATGTCATGATGAGGCCTTGCATGAAGAAGACAGAAGGACGCCCTCACCAGGACACTTTGGCAGAGATTGACCTAGGGGGGATCACCCCTTGCAGATGAGATGATGGCCTTGATGGACAGGATGCCACCCAGGACAGGTTGGACATTTTCTGGAGAAGATGGCAGTATGATGGGCTTGTTTGGCACGTGTAGCAGGTTGCAGGAGCCCCAGGGGGGCCAACGTTTTTCTCCTTGGATGCTAATCTTGCCCAAAAAGAGCCAACGTCTCCCTTAGAAGGGCCTAACATCTCCCTTTTTAGATCATTTTTGACATTTTTAGCATTTAATGTGACAAATAATGGAATATTGTTAAGTCATCCTTGTCGACTGTTTTTAAGGACCTATTTTGTTAATTAAAGGTCATTTGGATGATATATATTGAGGACATTGAGCCTCATTTTGAACATGACATAACTTGCTCTCTTGTGAGAGTGATACTTTTAGTCTTTTGTCTTGTTATTGGATCTTGGAGTTGAGGTGCTACACTTGGAAGGATTATCTTTGGCATGCATATGGTGTTTTTATCATTGGAAGGTGTTACAACTAGGGTTTGATAAGCTCATCTTGGATTTGTAAGTGTTTTTATCATACAAAACTTCTTGATTGAATGGTTGTAGTTTAAATTCTTACATGCATGGTTACATTGTTATTTTTATGCTTAATCATTGAAACCCTAGGGAGAAAGAACACAAGTAGGTCCTTGCTTCATGTCCCCATGATAAAGACTTGTTTAGCCACTTGATTAAGAAGAACCTAGCCTAGCCATTGCTACACTAGTTCCTCTTTTTCTTTAGTTAGTTTGAAACATAAATTGAAGAAAGAAGACGTCCTAGGCCTAATTGATTTTACACTAGGGTTTGACTTCTTAGGGTTTGAAAATCCTTGGTCCCAAACAACACTTTTCAGCCATAGATTTATGTTTTATAGCTAGCCGTTTTTGCCAAAGAGTCTTAAGGAAAGAGGGAGGAGCACGAGGCCTAGCTTTAGCTACACCGGAATGAGCCTCCTCCCCTTAGGGTTTTGATTTGGTGGCCCTGCCATTGAAGCACCATTAAACCTAACTCTCCCGTCCTTAGGTTTAAATCTTTCCAAGCCATTAGCCTCTCTCTCTTTGACTCCATTTACCCAAGGCACTAGTCTAATAATGCAACGTTGAGAGTTTTGTATCAAAACAACTTTTCTATCTTCTAAAATTTGAAACCCTAACTAACCCTAGCGGCCTACTAACCCTAACTAGTTGATGACGTCAAGGCTCTTGTTAACCCTTGTTTAGTATAAAACGTTGTGGCTTTGCCATCCTTTGATAGACTTTTGAGTGTTGAGAAATTTCATTGGCTTATTTAGCAAAACATCCATTTTATTGTCTAGCTAAAACTAACCTAGAATAGGGCTGACGTCACTTTTTAGCAGGTCTGACGCAGCAACAATATTTATGTATGAGCGCATCTATTGCATTGTGATATAACAAAGATTGATTTTATACATTGAATGAAAGTATCATTTTGTATTTATTGAAGAAGTGATATTATAAGCCTTAGCTTTAATTGCAATCATTGACTTCGTCAATAATTACATTTATCATTGCTCATATGTATTAAAGATAGTCATTAATATTTCGAAGTACTAACCACTGTGGTATATTTTAGTTTTATCATTGCCTTGTCTCGCAAACAGGTGCCCTTTTCAGTGGAATATCTTCTCCTTGACTATCCTTTTGGCAGTAATCTGTGAAGGGAAAGCTTACCTTAACCTTTGAGTCTTAAACCCTTGATCCTTTTCCTTCAAACCCCAGATTACTAGGGACGTCTCCCTTGGGATTAGCCACCCTGAATAGAAAGAGCTCCCCATCGAGGTGACAGTGGGTGGGGAAGCTCCTGTTATGCCAGTTTGAGTCTTACTTCCAAGATGCTAAGCCTATCCTACAAACTGAGCGATAACAAAGCCAAGAAACTCATACATACTAGTGTACATGTGCAAGAAATGCATGTGTAGCTAGTACATACAAGTCTCATTCATGTACTAATATCAATAACTATCATCTCTATAGTAATTTCTATATGAATCCAATCCATTCAACAAGACTATTCATTTTATAAAAGACAATAAACCAATCAAATGTTTGCAAAATCCTTTAATTACAATTATCTAGCTCAACAATATTATTTAGACAATTGTAGTTTAGTTACGTAATTATGAATATTCATATATATCCATTTTATTTTTAGAAGGAAAAACAATAAATTCCACCATAAGACAAATCTCTATACACTCTCAACTATTTCTACTCATCCTTCCTCTCTAACTTACTTCCAACTTCATTCCTATCCTTCCTCTACTAGACTATCTTGGAGCGTCAACTATATTGACCTAACTCCAAGTAGAACCCATAAGCGTAAGTGTCACTATCTTGACCAAGCTTCCCCAACATGCAACTGATAGTCATCATCACATGTCTAGGGGAGTGTGAGCTAACATCGTCCTCCCATGACTTCAGGTTTTGGAGGATACATGGTGGGAAATGCCTCCACCCCTCCTAATCATAACTAGGGTACACACCCTACAATGGAATATATAGTGGCAACGTGTTGCTGAGAGTTTTGTCATCTTCTATTCTGTTTTGGGTAGTCTCACCACCTGAAATCCTACACTGGTCCACATATCATAGAAATGCATCCAAACCAATATAATTTCACATACAAAGATTCATACCATATTGTTTCTCGGCCAGTGGTCATGACATCCACTTTCATTATCATTATCCCTTGGCTATTTCATAGCCCAATGACCTGCAGATTAGTCTGTAACACAAACTCATACATATCTATTCATTATTATCATGTAGTTGCATATAACTAAAATCTCAATTTGGTATCCCCATACCAACAACTTTGACATAAAGTTTTCAAGTTAGAAATAGATCTCATAATATCCCATAATTCAATTAATGTTACCCATTCATAGAATTATCATTCACATAATAGATTCCATCATATCCAACATTATCCAAATACATTTAAACATTCATAAAATTTTACATTCTCACAATATATTGCATCACATCCATCATTATTCAAATGCATTTAAACATTCATAAAATTTTACATTCTTACAATATATTGCATCATATCCATCATCATTCAAATTCATTTAAACATTCATAAAGGTTCATACGTCTTAAAAGTTCAAGTGTATCATTTAATAGTTTCACTGTGAATAGAAAATAAAGGTGTTTAGGCCTTAGGTAATCCTGGCTATCTAAGTCAAAAGGTGGTGTTACATACACCCAACCTTCGAGAAACATATTCTTGAGGTGGTAAAAAAAGTGAGGGATAATCTCGTCATAGTGTCTCAATATCCTCCCAAGTAGCAGATCCTTGACTATACTTGTCCCACTGGACTTTAACTTGGTCTACCAGACGGTTCCTAAGCTCTCGGACTCTACAGTCCATTATGTGTAACGGTTCTACCATGAGGGTTTCTGCATCCAATACCTGCAATTCCTTCCAATTTAGTTTATGTGATTCATCAACAACATAATGATGTAGAATAGATACATGAAAAACATTATGAGTTTTATGCAAGTGGGGCGGCAGTACGAGACGATAGGAAATGGGTCCAATTTTCTCTTGGATTATGAACAGTCCTATAAATCGAGGTGACAACTTTGTCCCCTTCCCAAACCATATGGTACTCTTATTAGGCCTGATATGAATGAAAACCTGGTCTCCCACTTTATAACTTTGGTCTGTCCTGTGTGCATCCGCATAACTTTTCTATCTAGCCTGTGCTTCCTTTAGTCTCTACCTAATCTGAATCACCTATTCCTCCATCTCTTGAATCAATTCTGGCCCAACTGTTACTCTGTCTTCTAATCTTTTTCATCTCAATGGTGTTCTGCATGGCCTTCCATATAGAGCTTTGTAGGGTGGCATTCTGATGGACCTATGAAAGCTGTTATTGTAGGAAAACTCTACCAAAGGTAGGTACTTCTCCCAATGGGTTTGATTATCCATGACATACATCGTAAGCATGTTTTCCATGACTTGATTTACTCTCTCAATTTTCCCATCTATTTCAGAATGATAAGCTATGCTTAAGTTCAACTGAGTCCCCAGTGCTGACTGCAAACTTGTCCAAAACCTAGAAGTGAATCTTGAGTCCCTATTTGAAATGATCTTCTTAGGTATCCAATTCAAATAGATGACCTCACTTACAAACACACATGCCACATCAGTGACATTGTAAGTGTCTCTAATAGGAATAAAATGAGAACTCTTGGTTAACTTATCAACTATCACAAGAACGACATTGTGTCTATGAGATGTGAGAGGCAACCCTACAACAAAATCCATAGAGATGACTTCCCACTTAGACATAGGAACATGATGTGGTTGTAGGAGGCCTGCCAGGTGATGGTGGTCAACTTTTACTTGTTGACACTCTAGGCACTTGGCGATGAAATGGACTACATCGTGCTTCATTCCTACCTAGAAGAAGAGCTTCCTCATGTCTGCATACATTTTCTTTACACCTGGATGCGCACAATAAAGTGCTCTATGGGCTTCCTTCAGTATGATGCTTCGAATATCCCCATCTTTACGGATGTACATCCTTCCATGATATCTCAATAGTCTGTCTACTTCTAGAATATATCCTTCATACTTTGGATCTAATTGCCTCCCACTCTGGAGGTTTGAAGTAACCTTTAAATACCAGTTGTCTCCTTGGAGTTGCGTCAACACGTGTTCCCTCAGATTGACCTTTAAGGGTACCAAGGAGAAGACATGTGGTCTCCTACTCAAGGCATCTACAACCACATTTTCCTTTCCCTTGATGTATGAAATACCAAAATTGTACTCACTCATAAACTCACTCCATTGCCTTTTCCCGACATTCAGATCCCTTTGAGTGAAGAGATGTTTTAAATTTTGATGGTCTGTTTTGAGCTCAAAGTTTCCCCCACAAGATAGTGCCTCCAAAGTTTTAGAGCTAGCATTATAGCTGCCAAATCTAAATCATGAGTAGCATAAAGCTCTTCATGTTTCTTCAAATTCCTTGACACATAAGATATCACTCCTCCATCATGCATTAGCACAGCCCCCAACCCTTGCTTTGAGGCATCCGTCTAGACTGTGAAGTCCTTTTCCATATCCAACACTTGTAGAATTGGCGCACTAGTTAGTAACCTCTTAAGCTCAATGAATGCACTATCACATTCTTCTATCCATTTATGCCTAACCCCCTTGCACTGTAAAGTGGTGACAGGTTTCGCTATTTTAGAGAATCCTTTCACAAATCTCCGATAATAACCTGCTATCCCCATGAAGCTTCTTACCTCATGGGCATTTTTCAGCACTGGCCATTCCATAATGGCCTTTACCTTTTCTGGGTCCATAGAGATTCCTCCACTGGAAATGATATGACCTAAATAGTGGATTTCTCTCTAGAAGAAGGAACACTTCGACAACTTCCCTTACAATTTATTCTCTCTAAGGAAGGACAAAACCACTCACAAGTGTTCCTCATGTTCTCTCTCGTTCTTGGAATAGATGAGGATGCCATCTAGAAAGACTTGTACAAAATGGTCTAAGTACTTCTGGAATACTTCGTTCATGAGGCTCATGAATACTGCTAGCTCATTGGTCAATCCAAAAGGTACTACAACAAACTCATAATGCCCAAATCGAGTTCGAAAGGTAGTTTTAGGAATATCACCTTCCTTAATCCTTAACTGGTGATACCCTGATCACAAATCAATCTTTGAGAATACTGTTGCTCCTTTCATCTGATCAAACAGATCATCTATTCGTGGCAATGGGTACCTATTTTTCACTGCAGCACGGTTCAAGTCCCTGTAATCTATACACACTCGTAAGGAACCATCTTTCTTCTTAACAAAAATTACTGGTGCACCCCAAGGTGAGACACTGGGCCTTATTAGTCCTAAGTCCAATAACTCTTTCAACTGCATTTGCAAATCACAAAGTTTTGGCACTATCATCCAATATGGAGTCTTGGAAATTGGTTATGCACCAGGTTTTATCTCAATAGTAAAATCGAGCTCCCTCTTAGGAGGTAACCCTGGTAACTCGTTTGGAAAAACATATTTAAACTCTAACAATACTAGGTACTGATCTAAGAAGGGTCCTTTCCTTTCACTCACTGCTTCCACTACATACAGTCGACTCCTTTGCCTCACGCACTTCTTCACCTTCATAGTTGAGATAAAGCATAGAGACGCCTTTCTCCATACACCCTGGATCTCTACTGGCCTTCCTTCATCATCAACACAAAGCACCTTTTTTGCGAAACAATCTACCATAGCTCGATGGGATTCTAACCAATCCATTCCAATGATTAGGTCATACGCATCGAGAGAAGTAACATAAACCTTCAGCCTGGTAGTACACACTCCTAGGTCTACTATACAATTATCAACACTAGGTCCTATCACTTGTTTTCCCCCCGAGGCCATCTCGACTTGTTTAAAGTAATCATGCTCGTAGGATGCTAACACACTCTTTTCTAATGAAAATGGTGAAATGAAACTATCTGTAGCACCAGAATCAAATAAAATCTTAACATTGATATGATTTAGTGTACCTGATGACTCCACCACCATGTATTGATGTTCTTCCTGGCAATTATTAACCACTGCGTAAATCTGGTGGTTGCCACTTTCTCTTCCCATCAGGGCCTTCCCTTCTCTATGCACAAATATTTATTGTAACTCTAGGTAGTCACGCTGGTAATGGGGCCCTCTGCACCCCCAATCAGTAACACAGGATTGAACCTGCACATTGTTCTGTGACTGTCTCTGAAATGAGTTCCTTCCTCTGGAACCCCTGCCCCTACTAGCTGTCCCCTGAGATGGTCGTGGACTTGCCTGTGTCATTGGTGATGAATGAGATGTTGCACTGACTACCATTGAAATCCTTGCAACTACTGTCCTTGGTGCGACTCTATTACCATATGGAGGTGGCCTTGATCCCTCTCCCTTGGGAAACATCATAGAGTCCTTCCCCATGAATCTAGGATGATGCAGAAAGGTCAGTCTCATACCTCAAGTTAAGTTCATGTGTTCCTCCGCATAACGCGCATTTTCCACAGCTTCTGCTACAGCAGACGGTTTCCACATCTGCACCATAGCCCTTATCTTAGGGTTTAACCCATAGAAAAAGCATTATGCCTGTCGTTGGTCATTATCCATGTATGAAACATAGTTGAACAAATCCATAAACCTAATCTCATATTCTTCTACGGTTTTGTTTCCCTGTACTAGAGCATGAAATGATCCCACCTATTGTTACTCATATTAAGCTAATAGATATTTCCTTCAGAACCTCTCCTCGAAAAGTTCCTAAGATACGGTGTCCAGGGTAAGATGCAGTTTCCTTTCTTGGCCTTTGATGTAGACGCATAGTCTCTTAAGGAAAAACACCTTGTCATGCCTTCCAACCATGCTTCTGCACGTTCACTGGCACGACCCCCAGTAAACTCCAGAAGTTTGATCTTCTGTAGTTCTCTAGTGATGTCTTCAGGTGGAGGTCCTCTTCTTGAATCCCTCAATGCTTTTGGATTACCCATTCCAGATGGTGGGGGCTCCACTTCAATCCATGTTGGTTGATGCCCCCTGAAAGTCTCATTTATGGCCTCCAAAGAACGGAGTATGAGAGCTAGTTCAGGCGATGGTGGTGGCGGCGTTGGCGGTTCCTGCGATGATGCCCCTCTGCCTCGATTTCTTCGAGTCCTAACCATCATGTATAATTTAATCTGCATCAACCAAAGTTGTCAGGGTGAGTTCAAGGACATTTCACATATGCACAACTTAAACTAGAAAACATGGTTAGGCATAAGTTTTTTTTTTACTTGTCTGTAAACAGACGTCACTTTCCTTAGGGGAAGTGGCTAGGTTAGGGTTGAAGCATCTAAAATTGATGTCTTTTCCTAAGGAAACTACTGACTCCCTCGCCTGGTAGCTATGCTAGCATTGCACCATACTCACTAATTTCTCTAAATTACCTTCCTAGTGCACATGAAGCCCCCTCCTGCTTATCTTGGTCTAAGTCCTTATACTTTGCGTTTAAAACTAATGAACTTATATATGTCTAAACCTAAATTTAAATATAATTTAAAATATATATTTAAACATAAGTTTAAACCTGAATATATATATATATATATATATATATATATATATATATATATAATTAAAGCTTAATTAAATTTTATTATTAATTTAAGGCTTAAACTCAATTAAAGCTTAAACCCTATATTTTTTTTTGATTTCATTAAATAATTTGAATTTTTAAACTAATTAAGTATTTACAATCTATATTTGATAATAATAATAAAAAAGAATAAAAGAATGTTGAATTAATATATA
>ML784244.1:234632-246629 GCA_009831015.1 Picea engelmannii | reverse complement strand
ATATATTTCAATAATCAAAATAAAATAAAATTATATATAAATAAATAAATAAAATAAAATAAAATAAATCAAAATAATTAAAAATAATAATAATAATAATAATGAAAAAGGTGTGGGCACGCATGAAGTTCACGTCCCCGCTCTGCTTCCTCCAACGCCTTCCTTATCAAAACCTAACCCTATTACTTTTCCCTATCATTTTTTTTCTGGCTACATGATCCGTCGCCGTGGCCATTCCCTCTGCATCACCTTTGTGGTTCTCGCACTGAGTTTGTGTGCAACCAGTTCTTTTGTGGTCTCCTCCCTCGTGGCTAGGCTTGGTGCTTGATGCATGAAATTTGATGTGGTTACCCTCAGTCCAATGCTTTGGAGACTTTCTTTTTTATTGATGTTCGTGCATAGCGCACCTATGGGCTCGTAGAGCATGGACTCGTAGAGCACAAAGGATTCCTCTACAGTTCGACATTCAGGATTTTTGCTATGCATTGGTGTAGGTGCGAGAAGGGACCGAGAGTTCGAGTCAAGGGTTAAACAGTGTCAGAGACGTGGTTTATCTCAATCGATTTCAAGTTCCATTTGTAAAGATAGTTGGATGGACATTCCGACACTGTAGGGTTGGAAGCTATCATTGAGTTCCTAGATCATTGACACCAGTTTGGCAGTTTTTCCAGAAAATGCTTCAATCTGACGAACCTAAACTTTTCGGTGAGTTTATTTCCTTCAGGAGAAGCAAGGTTCCACTCTAGGGAAGAGAACTGGTAAAGATGTTCTATATTCCCTAAGTTAGGTAGAACTATTGACTCTAAATTTTCCATTTTCCATATGGATTTTTGGTGACTAAGCCGTAAGCCTTAGTCTAAACGTTCTACCTTTGGGTTTTCTTGGGGGGGTTGTTTTCTACTTGGTTATTTTGTGGGGATGTTAACTGGTTCAAAATCTGGTTGGGGATATTATCTGGTCTTTTTCTGGTTGGTTCGAAATTCAGTGTTTTGGTTCTCTTTTAGGATATTATCTGTTTTAAGATGATATTATCTGTTTTATTTACTTGAAACCTGGCTAGAAATCAACAAAATCAACTTTTGTAGACCTGAGTGGTTAACACTGTATAATCATTAGTTTGGGAAATTGTGGGAAATTGTTTGAGTGGTTAAGTCTTTAATCTGAGCCTTACACGAGAAATTGTTTGAATGAATGGTTGAGTCTTTATAATCTGAGTTCCACACATTTGTTTCTCACAAAATGGAAACTTCCTTACCGCCGTTGTGGTTCCCACCTACTTTACCTGTCATTACAAGGTTCCAGGCATATACCTCTCATTACAAGGTTCCAGGAAGAAATTTTACCTGGTGAATGTGTGTGGAGCCTGGTTATTGTTTGTAAAGTATTTTTTCTATGAAATTTACAAATTTCACGTTCCTACCTTCTCTACATGTCACTCTGTACTCCAAGGTTCTCCAAGGTTCTAGGAAGAAAGGTATTTTCATTAATACTGTCCTTCCTTCATTGTTGATAGCACTTCTCTTCACTTTACAGTTGGTTTTGCAGGGCCTTAGCCTTCTTCTCTTTATATTTGATTACTATAATGGTTTAGAATGATTCATGAGGGCTCAGATCCGTGCATATGTGGTGCATTTTTCACTTTAGTTATTTCAAATAATTTGATGAATATCTCATGTGTGTTGCCAATGTCTTTGAGAATCTCCTCGTTCCAAAACTCAAGTGGAAACAAATAGAATGGGATCCACTCTGGTGCCTTGGAGAAATCCTTCTTGGCAGTAATTTGAATACATCACATAAAACAAAAATCAGTCATGAAGCCCAATATTGCAGAACAATCTCTATTTATGAAAATCTCATCTATCTTTTATGAGGTTTCTTATAGGTTTTTGTTTTTTTACAGGTTTGCAGGTGCACAGGTGTTTCTTTTAAAGAAATAAAATTCATCAGTTGTAGGTAGGCCCTTAAGGCTCCAGTGCTTCAAACTAAAGCTCTGATACCATGTGTAAGAACCTAATTTAAAAAAGCCTAAAAAATTCATAAATTTAAACATAAAATTTCTTTCAACGTATAAGCAATTTAATTATTTAGCATATAAGAATATTCAATAGCATGATGATAACCACCTAACATAGCCTAATCATGAAAATACATACCTCTGATTGATGTTATTTCTCCAATCTCCGTTTGTCCTCGCTGTTGCTCTACCCAAACTCTGCCCAAAACCAAATCTTTCCTCCCTGGTAGCTAGGAACGGAGCCTATCCATCTCCCTAGCTCCAGGATTCTGTGAAGATTCCTGGCCCCCGAGCCCAAAACTCCCAGCAATCGATGCTCCCCTGTAACAATCCACCCAAACTTCAAACCAGAAAAATACAGTCCCTGGTCTCAAAATAATGCTTCCTTCCACCAAAACTCAAAATTCCCTCTCCCGAATGCCTCTACTCCCTCATATCCTCCTTCCTTCATTCAATGCCACCCACCTTATCCCTCCATTTAATGCCTTATCCCTCCATACCTTAAATTTTCTATTAAATAAATTAAAATGATTAAACTTTTAATTCGTTACCCAAACATTAAATGAGTTAATTAATTAATTAATTGTTTAATCAACATATATTAAACAATAATTGATTAATTAATTAATATTATTGATAAATAATCATTATTTAACTAATATACATTAGGACAGTTAATTATTTAATTAATTATACTTGATAAACCTTAAGCAATTATTTAACTAGGGTTGTTACATCTTCTAACAAAATTTTGGTGAACATTCTCAGAAAGACACTACAGGAAAACAAGAAATCATGGCATAATAAGTTGGTTTTTGCACTCTGGGTTGATAGAATAAGCACCAAAAGATCGATTGGTATGTCTCCATACCAATTGGTGTATGGCACTGAGGCAGTTTTTCCCCTTTCATTAGGAGTTCTAGTCATGAAACTATTGCAGGAAACACAAGAAGAACCAAACAATGTCCAATGAAGAATAAATCAAATGATCAACCTAATGCAATCCAGAGAAGAAGTTTACAACAAAACTCAAGTGATCTAGGAAAATATTAAAAAGATTTATGACAAGAGAACCAAAGAGGATAACTTTGAATTGGGTGATCTAGTTTTGAGATGGGACTCCATAAATGAAGATAAAGGTAAACATGGAAAGTTCCATAGCTTGCGGAAGGGTCCTTACACCATTTAGGCCTTCAGAGGAAATAATGCTTTTTTACTTGCTAATAGTGATGGATGAAACCTGCCAAGGGGGCCTATAAATGGTAGGATGCTAAAGCATTACTTGCCACCTCAATAGAGAGATCACCATTCCATTCCATTGTACATATAATTTCTTTTACAGATATTTTAGGTGTAGGTGTTTTTGTTGAGGTGTTTGAAGCCCGCGGAGAAGGCCCTAAGACGCTGAAAATGTCATCAAATTTTTTGAAATAAAGCAAGTCAGATAACAAAAGAAGTTCTAGAAGAAATTTTTCAAGACAACAAGAAACAGGATTATTGGCATCTTGCAAGTAGGATACCATCCCTAGGTGGAGCTCCTGTTATAACCCTATAATTTATAGGATCAATTGTTGATTGTAATTTTTTCCCTTTATTGTTTTTGACTTGCAGATAGTGCTGCATTCTAAAGAAAAGAAAAGAAAAAATAAAAGAAAGGAAAAGAGAAGAGAAAAGAAAAGAAAAGAAAAAAGAAAAGAAAATAAATGAGAAAAATAAAAGAGGGCAAAAGAAAATGGATAAAATCCCCATGAAATGATAATGACTTGATCCATACAGCTTAAACATGGCCAAGTCTTTTAAATTTAAGTATTTAGGATTAGTGAATAAGCTTGGCTAAACTGTCTAACCTTAGCCAAGTAATCAGATTAGTTAGTGAATAAATTTGACCAAATATTCTAATCTTGGTCAAATAGCCCCTAGATAGAGTATTTTCTTAGTCCAATAGTCTAAGCTGGGCTAAAGGTGCAAATGAGTAGGTTAGGACATAGGTTAGTCAGATTCCTTTCAATAAAACATGTAAGATGATCGATGAAAATGCATGATTTTTCATGATGAAATTTTTTTCTGACCCTATGGTGATAAAAAGAAAAAGAAGCAGTGCACAAAGCCCATAAAAAGTCATTAAGCCTAAGTTTTGCATCATATATTGAATTGCACCCTGGAGATTAAAGATCGGGTTTAGATCTAAGAATGATATGTTGGCGCCCATATCTATGGATCAGAAAATACTCCGGACCCCCCCCACCCCCTGAGAATTCGACCTTTAATGATGGGGGGCGAGGGTCTGAAAAGGTAAGTAAAAAGTGCACTCAGATCTATGGTTCCCCCACCAGCGCATGAATGGACAACTCTGAAAAGTTTTTGAACCCCCCCCCTCGATCGTTCGACCTTTAACGATGGGGGCAGGGGGGGATCCGAAAAGATGTTTAAAATGTGCACTCATATCTACGGTCATCCCATCAACATGTAATCGGACGGTCCACAGGAGATTCCGGACCCCCCGGACCGTTCTACCTTTAACGGTGGGGGGGGGGGGGTTGACATGACATTGAAAGAATGTGCCCAAATCAATGGCTGATCCAGCTTCGCCCAGATCAATAGTCAGCAAGGGATCTTGAATCCCCCCGATTGTTCAGCCTTTAATAGTGGGGGGGGGAGGGGTCCGAAATGAAGAAAATTCCAGGTAGGCCCCATCCCAACGCGTTATCACCTCATTGCATCCTAAGTCTCCCTCTCCAAACATTTACCACCTACCATTTTTAGAACTCACCACCACCATCCTGAGGTATCACATCCACAACCACCTTCTGCAACTTCCATGTCACGACCCTGTCAACACATTCCATCCATATTTTCACGTTCTCCCCTCGATCACCATTCTACACGTTGACCAGAGACACAGATCAAACATTTTTCATCCTGCCCTCTCACTCTCTAAACGACCCGTTGGCCTTTTATGACTGGCCACATACCCATTATTCATTTGACCTTTCCTTTTTCTCCCAAAGGACACCCATTCTCTAAATCTCAACCCTGTTTCGGTCTTTCGCATTGCTCTCATGATCCATGCCTATTAGAGACTCATTCTCTTTCACCTCTGCAACATCTTGTCTAGCATTAGCTTTCACCTACTAACGTGTGGCTAGTGTGCAGGTACTGGAGGAAATCAATGGTGCCCAACAGTAAAAAATCAAATGTAGAGGAAAATCCTTTTCTCCCACCTCTTGTGGATCTCGACCGGATCCCATTAGTAGACAAAGACTATTTAATCTCATAAACCAGGTCTAAATTTGACTTTGTTGAGCTACAGTCGTGGTTCAGAGACACCTTCATCGATCAGAGAAATGAAATTGAGATTTGGTGGTCAAATCTCCCTCTGTATATTTTCCCCCAAGTCTATCACTTTCCTAAATTCACCCTCAAGTGCCAAGCACACTACCTCCCTGATCAGAGAGACATAGTATCTTTGTCTGGAGAAACCCTTTTCCTTATTTCACCTGACGCCATCAATTAGATGATGCAAGTACCCAGAGTTGAACCCCATTCTCCCCTCACAATTGAAATTATGACAGAATTGTATCAGAACCTGACATTTCACCAAAGAGCACAAATCTTTGAGCTGTTCCTTCCACAAGATCCCCAATTCCCTAAGAATAATCCTCCCAATCACTCATCCATATTTTTCAAAAAGGGAAATCAGATTATCTCAACACTATGTTGTTTGCTCAGTTACTTCTCAGATGAATGGGTGGATGAACCTATCTTAGGTTTCATGTCCATTTTCTCTGTTGAAGATAAAGTGGCCATCCATTTCGACTACAACATTTTGTTGGTCGAGAACCTACACAACTAGTTGGCAAATTTCCCTATAGAAGGCATGTTCTTGTATTCCTCAATAATGGCCTACATGTTCATTTTCTATCAAGTAGACAAATTTTCCTTTGACATGAAGAAGATGGACAATGAAGGAAAAACTGAAGTAGTCACTTTATGGATGTCACTGCTCAAGAGAAGCTCCACTGAGTTCACTTTTAAGCAACTCATTGAGTTGTTTTATCACCCAATTGTAGGCATGCTTAGTGGAAGACCGGAGCCAAGGATAATTGAGGAGATCCAAATATTTCTGCACCTTTCGGATCTCGCAAAGACTAGGGACTAGTTCCTATACTAGAATCACACAGAAATCAAAGTGTATGGGTGTGAGCTAGCTCCATACAAGTTTCCCAAGTATGTGCATGTTAGAATATTCGCAATGGAGTATATTCATCAGATGATAAACTCAGATGACATCCATTTTGTGTCTCTGAGGAAAAAACAGTAGATGAGGATCAAAGGGAAAATAGGACCATTTATCTACAACAATCAAGCTGCTGGGGAAGAGGTAGATAAATTATTGAAAGAAATGAAATTCAACACCAATTTTACTTGGCTATATGACCCCAGTGGGATCATTGCAGAGATGAGATCCAACAACAAAAGTTCACCTTATGCTCACACCCTCAAACCATTAATTGAAAAGTATGTGAACTAGATAGAGTGGGAAGTAAACACTGTGGTAGATACAAAGCCACAAGAATCTCCTTCAGTCTCATTTTCACTGAATACCACTCCATAGGTACCTAATGAAAAAAAGGCCAAGAAAGGATGATTCACCTTCAATCACTGAGGTATCAGCAAAAGATTTTTAGGTATACAAAAAGAAACCCAAAACCACTCATGCCACCCACATGTCTGGTGAGGAAGAGCCCTACTCTACCACAGTGATTGAAAGAAGACAGCAGGTGGTATCAACTTCTTCTTCAATGAAGAAGACATATATA
Source organism: Picea engelmannii (assembly GCA_009831015.1). Taxonomy (NCBI): domain Eukaryota; kingdom Viridiplantae; phylum Streptophyta; class Pinopsida; order Pinales; family Pinaceae; genus Picea; species Picea engelmannii. Next base: position 239,795 of record ML784244.1, on the reverse strand, counting down.
TATATGTGACCATGAAAACTCCACAAGGATCTATACCTCTAATCATTTTTGAAAAATATGAAATCATTAAAAAGAAGAACCAGATGTTGACCGACAACATCTACTCTCAGTTCTAGAAGCAAACCTCCACAACACAACATAGACTATTTTCAGCCTTTGACATAGAGAAAGGAAGAATGCATCTGGCATTTTTGCAAGCACATGTGCCTCAACCCAAAGAGGTCATTGACTACAAGAGGTCAACTATTTTTTTTGACACCAAACAAGTCCATCCAACTGACCATATGGATTTGCACAGACAGAATGGAGAAATGGTATTCTCCACATTAGCACATGCTTCCTCTACCACAACTAAGTTACAGGTATCTTTAAGCAATGTTCAGACCCAATAGAAGTTGGAAAAGATATCCTCTTTTGCAAAAGACAACAGAGTAAAATCCTTAGAGGGGTTGGTGCTCAAGATTGGGTATGATCCCTCAAATGTAAAAGAGGCAGAGGAGATGATAAAGAAAAAGAATGCTGACATTGCATCTCTAAAAAAATAGCTGAAATTTCCACCAATAGAAGATTCACAAGCCAAAGAAATAGCTGAAGAAGAAAATGAGAAAGAAGAATTGTTGAAACTTATCATGCAACAGAATGCACAGCTCAGGGAAATGGAGGCAGAGTTGGAAAAGTTATTAAAAGAGAAGGAACAATCGACCCCGATGGAATTCATTCCATTGAGTGCATTTCCCATTGCATAAGTTAGTACAATAGCTATGCCAACAACCACTACAACAAAAATTCCATCAGCAACTCCATTGACATGATTGGAAAAAGATGTGGAGATAGCAAAGTCCATGGAGGAAATGACTCTATGGGGAGCAAAGATCAATAGGCTGAAAATGGAGATTGAAAGTCTAGAGGAACTCAAGTCCTCTTTCCAAACAAGATACAATATTGAGAGACAAGTATCAAAGAAACTCAAGTAGGAATGTATGCAGTTGTATGGGTGACAAGTGTCAACCTAGGTGCATGGAAATAAATGGCTGAGATGAGCCATGTTTGGGGTTCTTCCTCCATTCAACCCTCGATTGCCAGAGTGTGAACCATCCAACCCCTACAGAGATACCCTCATGCATCCTCTGAACCAGGAGAAATGCCTCTGTTTTTTCTGAGATAGCCTGTACATCCTGTTGTGAACAGTGGAGTTTGAATCTACCCTTGCATGGACAACTCGGCACACATCCCTGGGAAGTTTGTGTGTTGATTTGGGGATAGCCTATGTGGATTCTGGAAAATCCGATGCACCCTCTGTCTAAGCAGATTGAGCCTGAGTGTGGAGTCTCTGTCCCAAAGACATAACCGTGAGACCATCCTATCATTGTTGAGCTTGTTTGGAAAGCCCGTGATTGTTTTCCCCGTCGGTTGTTGTGGCCACACAGTGCTGGACTGCATGTGGCTTGTTGGCCAGTTAGTACTACACCCTCTCTCGGTGAGAGAGGTGGTAAATTTGGAAGAATAGGTTGTTGAGCCTGTGAGCAACTCTCTCCAGGTGAGAGAGTGCACAGAGGAAGGAGAAGACTCCTGGAAGGAACCCTGTAGCTGCCATAGAGCTCAGAGACTTCTGGTCTGGTCTGTTGTTGAAACCCAAGGTAAGGGAGGTTAGTAGCTGAAGGATTGTCTAGGTGAAAAAGAAGGTGTATACTCTTGGGGTGGAATAGGCATGTGGGGAAGGAGATTCTGTGGGTAGTGAGTACAAGAGATTCCTGGGAGAGAATTCCTTGTGACTATGTGTTTTTCCTGTAACCTTAGCCTAGCCTATGATTCCTTGAATTGGGGGTGGAGCTTAGTCCCAGCTTGGGAGTGACCCATTGCTGAGCTTGATGAGCAGTGTGGGATAAGGCTAGGAGGTTCGTGGAAGGCTTAGACCTGGTTGGTGGAATTACCATAGTTTCAAGATAAGTATCAACTTATGTTAAATGTTATGTTTTGCATGCCTGTGATGCTTATATTTTATCATGTATTCTGTTGTGAAGATGAATTATTGTTAATGCCAAGAAATATTTGTGTTAGTAGTAATTCTTATGTTACTCTAAGTTTAAATGTGTTTAACCTGTTTAAATGCATGTCATATATATATAATTAAGTATGAGATTGTTATTCTGCAAAGTAGTGCCTGCTCGACAAGTGAAAGGGGGGCATTACAGTATGGTATTAGAGCGATACGTCTTCATATGTAAAGATTGTTACAGTATGGTATCAAAGTGATACAACTTTGTATGTAAAGAGTGTTACAATATGGTATCAGAGGCAAGGTTTTCAACACTGAGCCTAAATGGGCCAGTTGAGTGGTCTTTGGACCGAGGGTTTGACGAGAAATTGTGTCTGTAGGACCAATTTCAGACCTTTGAATGATCCTGAGTGTCAAGGAGTTACTTGACCATGTTACCAAGCTCAGGAGGTGTAGCGGTGTTTTGAAACCGCAACCGATGTGGTATTTGGCCATAGGGAGAGAGGACTCCACACTAGAAGTGTTGGAACCATAGGACCTGCTCGGGGAAAAGGACAACCCTTGTGACCGTCAGATCTGGAAAATGTGCACTGGGTTTAAAAACCCTTTTGAGTTGCACAGGAATGTGGAAATTGCGATATGTGAAACCCTGAATTCGTCGGGACCGTCCATTGGGGGCAACACATGGATTCCAGATGACGTTTCGTCACCCAAAAAACCAAAAGGGAAGAACCTTTTTTTTGTAAGTCATGAAATAGCGAAACCCAAAACTCTGAGATGATCTACACCATAGATCATAAGATACAAACTTGACCATTGGATCAAGTGGAGGGGTAGACAGCAATTTCAGGATTTCAGCAAACAGAAGTTCAAGAGGTGTGGATGCACGAACTCTCGATGCCCGAAACCCTGAAATGCCGAGAGGATCTGTGCCATAGATTTGAGAAAGGTATAATTGTTGGATTTCACTTGGAATGGACATGGACACATGGGTGTGTACCACGTGCCAGTGGGACAAAAGAAAAGTGAGCATGGTGGGACCCGATGATATCATTGAAGGTGACGTGGACCCTCTTGAGGGTGCCACTCACCACCGTAGATGTGGAGACATTTATACTATGTGGGCTCGGAGGGTAAAGTAAATCGAGATTTTGGGATTTGTAAAGGAGGAGCATGAGGGCTCAACACTCCAACTCGCGAAGCCGTGAGTTGCAAGAGGTGCTAGCACTTAGCCCTAGTCTGCGGTTATATGTAGTAGGTGCTAGCGAGAAGGGAGCCGTACCTGTATCGCATCTTGGGTATCGATGATTGGAGGAAGAGGATTCAAGGGTCTTCACCTTGCGAAATTGCGAAGTTGTGAAAGGTTCCTTTGGTTATGAGAGTAGGGAGAAAGAGGGAGCTATCACCTGAAAACCCGAAGTGCCGAAGTCCTGAAATTTTCGAAGACAAAAGAACCACCGAGGATTTAACTGTTGGATCTTCGTGGACCAAGACCCCAAAACTAGAAGTCTTGAAATTTGCATAGCCAAACATAGCTCAGAAAAATTAATGGAATCTTGTTCGTGTTGGTTTATGAATGTTGTAAGTTTCTTGAAGGTTTAAGGGCCTGAAAAACTTCGGTTGATTGTGCATTGTGTGTGCAGAGTTCAACGAGTGTTAGATCAGGCGTGAATCTACGCTGAGTATAGAAATGGAAAAGGTACAGATTGCCTCTGAAATAGAGGATGAAAGGGTAGGAAGGGATGTAAACTTGGGATTCGAAGGATCAAACTCTAATGGGCATGGAAAAGAGATGGATAAGGAAGGAAATATGATGAAACTCATTGAAAGATTGTAGAAAGATGCCCAGGATCATCGAGCTAATAGTTGAAAGCTCATGAGGGTTAGGGATCAGCAGGGATAATTCAACTTAAAAATGTTGAAGAACCTAGAAAGAATAGAAAGGAAGTTGGAGAAGAGGAGTGGCTCAATCAAGACAGAGAGTTGCAGGACCCCTGAGAGAAGAAGAAGAATGAGGAGGGGTAGCAGACATCATCATCGCTCCCCAAAGCATTCCAATAGAGAGGCACACAGTAGTTCAAGCCCATCCCCTACTAGAAAACACTGAAGATATGGAATGGATGAATTGAAAGGGGAGATGAACAAGATCAAGCCCTCAACGTTTGATGGAGAACATAAGAAGGAGGAAGATGCCAAAACATGGTTGCTTGGCATGAGGAAATATTTCCAACTACAGAATTATTCCTCTCATGCAGAAGGAAGAATTGTGATGTATGAATTGAAGGGAAAAACATCCATGTGGTGGGATCAGTTTGTGCAGGTGCAACACATTAGTGAGAAATATATCACTTGGAAGGAGTTCAAGAGGTATTTCAAGAAGAAATACCTGACCAAAAGGTACTATGATAGAAATATGAAGGAGTTCTTTGAACTCAAGTTGGGTAGCATTGTAGAAATTCCAGGTCCTATCAGCAGTGTTCTTGGTCTGTCTTTGACCAAGCTAAGACACTAAGTTTTTCTGCTGTCATAAATTTTAATTCTGTTGTTTTATATCAGCCAACTATAGTTTTTGGTTTAGCTGATATGTTATGGTTGTTATCTCGGTTTGGGTGCTCTAGCAAGTAGTTTCATGTTAGGAAAAATACATACATGCTTTCCAAACAATAACAACACACCTAAACTATCTTTTATGCTGAAATATGGACATAAATAGGAGCTTCTAACAACAACTAAAATGCATGTGTAGACACAGGTATTTTTGGTCACATGACCCTGGATAAACCCCCCCGCGGGGAAAACCAGTTTTGAGATATGATGTATATATGAGGTAGAGCAATAATCTTTTACAGTAAATACAATACAATAAGAATCTAGTACAATAGCAACTCTAGGAAGAAGAAACTATCCAAGCTCAAACTGCCAGAAGGAGAAATGAATGGTGTGCCCCCTCTGAAACTGCCAGATCTACTCCAGAACTCCACTGAGATGCCATAATGTAAATCCCCTCCATAGGAATGGCTGTCATGCTGCTGTGATCACTCTGCAACTGACATCAAGGAATTCTGATGGCTAGAAACTTCTCCAGGTAGCAAACAGCCTGTGAATGCCATGCGCCCTCCTCAAAGATGAAGTCTCTCCACTGAAATAAGTATGCAAGCTGCCTCAAG
>ML784244.1:152132-204883 GCA_009831015.1 Picea engelmannii | reverse complement strand
ATCCCTAATCAAAGGTTGAGATCACTCCTCATAAATGTAATCTCAAAACCCACTTTTGGGTTAATTACCTAAGTCACTTTATGTCCCCTCAAAATCACCAAAAAGGTAATTTAATGTTCACTTTTGCCAAAAGTGACATAATGTACTTTAACCAAAGTCAAAGTACAAATAGACAATAAAGTACTAGGACAAAGTGCCAAATGACTTTCCCACATGTGCTAAGGAGGGAAAACACATGGGGAACACCTCCTCAGGTACTAATCTCAACAAGCATGACCATCAATGAATATGAATGAATGTTTTTGGAACTACTGAAGTATGTTTCGTTCATCAAAGATGAGGCTATCAAGATTCAGAGATATCTGAGTGGATTGCCACCTTCTATTGGTGACAAGATTCAATATGATGATCCCAAGACTATGGAAGAAACAATAAGAAGGCCTACTTTTTGGAAGGCTTGGTATGATCAGAAGAAGTTCAGGAAAGAGCAGAGGCAGAAGGGAAACACGCCTCCCTTTTTTAGAAACAGTCCTCAGGGACAACCATCTTTAAAAGAGCATAGGAAGGCTGAAGTGGGTGAACAAATGCCCAAACCGCCACCTATGGAGTGTTGTGGTTGTAAAGGAAACCATAGGTACCGAGACTTCCCCCATAGAAAAGATAAAGTGAGAACCCTCCACAATGTTCAGAAAGATGGAACAGTGGAGGATATGGGCAGTAGGATTCCAAGGATCTATGCAACCCTAGACAACAAGCAAGCAAAATTTCAATCGAACATGATTGAAGTGGAAGGTATGATCAACAACCGACCATTTATTATTTTAATTGATTCCGGGGCTAGCCATAGTTATGTAGATCCTAGGGTGGTGGAAATTTTTCATTTATCAAGAATCTCACATGAAAGGTCTTGGTTAGTGCAGTTGGCTACAGGAACCAAGAGGAAGGTCACTGCATTGGTTAAATTCTATTCGATAGACATGAATGGATTGAGCACGAAGGCTGAATTGAATGTTCTACCTTTAGGCTCTTATGAATTCTTAATTGGGATGGACTTGTTGGACTAGAACCATGCACTATTGGATTGTCATAACAAGAGGTTTACATGATTGGATGAGGAGGGAAATTGGAAAACAGTCTGAGGAATTCCCAGAGCTCTGACTGTTAGAGAAATCTCAGCCATGCAGCTGAAGAAGTGTTACAGGAAAGGCTATCAATTGTTTGTATCCCATGTGGAGGAAGCATCCAGAGATGAAGTCTCAAGAATTGGAGACCATGAGGTACCCACAGAGTTCAAGGATGTATTTTAGGAGGTACCTGGACTACCTCCGAAGAGAGACATCAATTTTTCTATAAATTTGATGCCTGGAGCAACTCCGATGTCGAAAGATCCTTATAGAATGAGTATGCTAGAGATGAAAGAGTTGAAATTACAGCTCGAAGAGCTTCTAAAGAAGGGGTATATTCACCCCAGTGTGTCACCTTGGGGTGCCCCGGTCCTGTTCTTGAAAAAGAAGGATGGGATGTTGAGGTTATGCATTGATTTCCGACAATTGAATAAGGTAACTGTCAAGAACAAGTATCCTCTATCGAGGATCGATGATCTTTTTGATCAGCTGAAGGGTGAGAAAATATTTTTGAAGATAGATCTCAGATCAAGATATCACTAGGTAATAATAAAGGATGAGGATATCAACAAGACCTCCTTTAGAACAAGGTACGGTCATTACAAGTTCGCAGTGGTGCCATTTGGACTGTCAAACACACCTATTGTTTTTATGTGCCTGATGAATGGTGTATTCAGGAACTATTTAGACAAGTTTGTCATAGTCTTCCTGGATGACATCTTGGTGTATTCCAAGTCAGGGGAAGAGCATGAGAAACACTTGAGGATGGTGCTGCAAGTGTTGAGAGAACACCAACTGTATGCCAAGTTGAGAAAATGCTCATTTTATCAAAGACAAATCCATTAATTGGGACATAATATTTCAGAAGAAGGGATCATTGCGGATCCTGATAAGGTCGAGGGAATCCAAGAATGGTCAGTGCCAAGGAATGTGATAGAAGTTAGATCCTTTGTGGGTTTGGCGGGATATTATAGAAGGTTTATCACAGGGTTCTCAAAGATAGTTCACCCTATCACTTCCTTGCAAAGGAAGGAGAAAACATTTCAGTGGACTGAAGAGTGTGAAGAGAGTGTCCCGTGATTGAAGCAACTGTTAACTAGCACTCCAATCTTGAGAATTGCAGATCCAAATATGGATTCTATGGTGTGCACAGATGCGTGCAAGGAAGGGTTGGGAGGAGTTCTGAACCAAGATGGATTTGTAATCTGTTATGAGTCTAGGAAACTGAAAGAGCATGAAAATAATTATGCCACTCAAGATTTAGAGCTGGCAACAATCATCCACTCTCTCAGGAAATGAAGACATTACCTCATGGGAAGAATATTTGAATTGAGAACAGACCACAACGGTTTAAAATATTTGTTTGATCAGCCAACCTTAAACGCTAGACAAAGTAGGTGGCTTCAGTTTCTGTGTGAATATGACTTTGATATCAAGCATATCAAAGGGAAGGAAAACAAGGTGGCTGATGTACTTAGCAGAAAGGTGCATGAATTGCATGCTACAACTATTAGCATGAACAAGACTGATATTAAGGATAGAATTTTGGAAGCTGCAAATGCATATTTGTAGTGCAGAGATTTGGTAGCAAAGATACAACAGAGTTAAAGGCCACTGAAAAGGGAAAGTTACACCTTGAAAGATGATGGATTACTTCTATATAAAGACAAAGTGTATATACCCAATGTCCAAGAATTGAAACTTGCGATTCTAAGAGAAATGAATAACGTAACTTATGCTAGACACCCTGGATATCAGAAGACTGTGGCAGCAGTCAAAATACATTACTTTTGGTTGGGTATGAAGAGAGAGATCATTGAATACATCGCCAGATGTATGGACTGACAGAAAGTTAAGGCTGAGCATAGGCACCCAGTAGGGTTGTTGCAGCCTTTACCCATTCCTATGTGGAAGTGGGAAGTGGTGACGATGGATTTTATTACAGGATTGCCCAGAAGGAGAAAGCAACACGATTCGATCATGGATGTGGTGGAAAAGCTTACAAAATCTTCCCATTTTATTCCACTAAAAAGTACTCATAAGGCAACAGATATTGCTGATATTTTCTTAAAAGAAGTGGCACGCTTGCACGGAATTCCTAAGACGATTGTGTCTGATAGGGACCCGAAATTCACCTTGAATTTCTGGAAAGGAATGTTCAAGGGATTCAGAACAAATCTGAATTTTAGTACAACATGTCATTCCGAGTCTAATGGACAGACAGAGAAGGTGAACATAGTAATAGAGGACATGCTGAGAATGTACGTGATGGACAAACCATCAAGATGGGAAGACTACCTGCATTTGGTAGAATTCGCCTACAATAATGGGTATCATGCATCATTGAAGATGAGAACATTTTAAGCACTTTATGGAAGAAAGTGAAACACTCCAGTGAGCTGGGATAATCTAGCTGACAGAGCAGTAGTTGGGCCAGAGTTGATCAAAGAGATGGAAGACCAAATGATAAGAATTAAACAGAATTTGAAAGTTGCCCAGGACAGGTAGAAAAGTTATGTTAATAAGAATAGAACCCATAGAGAATTCAAAGTGAGTGATCATGTTTTCCTGAAAGTGAAAACTAACAGGAGTTCCCTGAAGCTGGGAAGTTGCGCCAAGATGGCAGCAAGATACTATGGGAATTTTGAAATCCTAGAAAGGATTGGGCCAGTTGCATACATGCTTGCATTACCTGCATCTATGACTGTACATAATGTGTTTCATGTTTCACTACTTAAGAAAGATATACCTGATGCTAATCATGTTATCGATTGGAATGTGATTTAGGCGGAACCAGAAGGTGTCCTGCAAGTGCATCCTATGCGCATATTGGATAGGAAAAGCAAACAGCTCCAGAATCGAGCCATAGAGCTTGTAAAGGTCCAGTGGACCTGGTATGGTCCTAAGGATGTGACATGGGAGCATGAATATGTTATCCGGGTAGAGTACCCACATCATTTTGAAAATTTTGAAAAGCTTGCAGATGCAGTGTAAAGTTGCACTGAGGACAGTGCAAAAATAAGGGGAGAGGGATTGTAATGTCCCCAAGGCTGAGCCCTATTGTAAATATTTTTTATGAAATGAATTGTAAATATTTTTTATGAAATGAATTGTAAATATTTTTTATAGGCTGGTGAGCCAAGTTTATATAAGCCAGTGGGCTTATGTGATTGTTAGGACAGAGAGCCTAAGTGTTGTAGGCCAAGAGCCCGATTTTGTACCTATATTATGCAGAACAGTAATAAAATATAAACACCACCGCGTGTAGACCGACCACGATGAATGAGTGATGGGGGGCTAAGCTTCCACGTAGTGGGCAAGGGATTAGGGGCTGGAAGGTGGGAAAAGAGACTAAGTGTGGAGCCTAGGGGCTTAAGTCCTTCGGGAATAATATTTTAATATTATTCCAAAAGACATGTGAGTAATATGTTTAATCCTAATTTCTTTTTGGAAGGACACAAAACGTCCAAATGGAAGGAATGCATGCTGAAGGAATTCATTCAGTTGTATGGGTGACAAGTGTCAACCCAGGCACATGCAAATAAATGGCTGAGATGAGTCGTGTTGGGGGTTATTCCTCCATTCAACCCTATACTGCTAGAGTGTGAATTGTCTGACCATTTTAGAGATACCCTCATGCATCCTCTGAACCAGGAGAAAGGCTTGTGTTTTTTCTGAGATATCTCGTACATCTTATTGTGAACCATGGAGTCTGAATCTACCCTTGCGCGGACAAATCATCACGCATCCCTGAGAAGTCTATGTGTTTATTTAGGGGATAGCCTGTGTGGATTCTGGAAAAGTCGATGCACCCTCTTTTAGAGCAGATCCAGCCTGAGTGTGGATTCTCTATCTGAAAGCCATAACCATGAGACCATGTTGTCATTGTTGTGCCTGTTTGGAAAGCTCGTGTCTGTTTTCCCCATCGGTTGTTGTGGCCACGCAGTGCTGGACTGCGTGTGGCTTGTTGGCCAGTTAGTACTACACCCTCTCCAAGTGTGAGAGGTGGTGAAGTTGGAAGAACAGGCTGCTAGGCCTGTGAGTGACTCTATCCAGGTGAGAGCTTGCGCAAAGGAAGGAGAGGACTCCTAGAAGGAACCCTGTAGCTGCCACAGAGCTCAAAGACTTCCAGTTCGGCCTGTTTTTGAAACCCAAGGTAAGGGAGGTTAGTAGCCGAAGGACTATATAGGTGACAGAGAAGGTGTATACTCCTGGGGTGGAACAGGCATGTGGGGAAGGAGAGTCTATGGGCAGTGAGTATGAGAGATTCTTGGGAGAGAATTCCTTCCTTGTGACTATGTGTTTTCCCTGTAACCTCAGCCTCACGTAGGATTCCTTGCCTTGGGGGTGGAGCTTGGTCCCAGCTCGGGGGTGACCCACTGCTAATCTTGATGAGTAGTGTGGTCTAAGGCTGGGAGGTTCATGGAAGGCCTGCACCTGGTTGGTGGAATTACCACAATTTCAAGATAAGTATCATCTTATGTTAAATGTTATGTTTTTCATACCTGTGATGCTTATATTTTATCATGTATTCTGTTGTGTAGATGAATTATTGTTAATGCCAGGAAATATTTGTGTTAGCAATAATTCTTATGTTACTTTGAGTTTAAATGTGTTTAACCTATTTAAATGCATGTCATATATATATAATTAAGTATGAGATTGTTATTCCACGAAGTAGCTCCTCCCCGACAAGTGAAAGGGGGGCGTTATAGTATGGTATCAGAGTGATACAACTTCGTATGTAAAGAGTGTTACAGTATGGTATCATAGCAATACAACTTCGTGTCTAAAGAGTGTTACAACATCTTCCTCATCAAGCCAACTTTTTCTTAATACACCGAGATGGATGAAGTCTACAACTGACTATTGAAAGTTACCATCCCAAGCACACAAAGATGGGATGATTTGTGCGAATTGATTGAGTAAAGGTAAAGCCTCGTCCAACTCAGCGTCTGTCACAATCAAATTCATCTGAATGACTCACCAACGGTCTTCCCTGAAATCAACATGAGAGATTTGACACATCATCATCAGTTACTACATTTCTGCATCTTGTTAGCTAGTTAGGTAGACTTGGACTCTATCACGTCCCGATCATTAATCACAGGGTCATTTGTAACTTTTATTATAAATATTTCCAACTTAGAAGTATTGAGGGCTGTTGATCTTTACGCCCAAGCAAGCTCTAATCGCTGTAATTTTTATCAAGAGGTTATTCCAGTAATACAAAGAGAAGTTTCACAGGATTCCTGTGTGTTAATTGTTGGTGAAGTTTCCTCTATCCATGTAAAAAAAAATTCCTTCTTAGTTATCATATTGTCTTTCTAAATCTAATCTTTAAAAGCAGTTAAAGTTGCAAAATTTTCTATTGTGTACTCTGTTCTTAATCTTTTATAGATTTAAATTTTTTTCTTTTGATGTTATAACAAATAAATTCTTAAATGATTTTTTGTTTTAATTGATATCTCACCTTTTTCAGCAATACACCATTTTATTCCTAAAGAATGCAGTGTTAGCACTATCTCGCCCTGTAAAACGAATCTCATAAAAGATGTCTACAACCTCTATCTTTTTAAAACAGACCCCATAGCCCAATGGAAGTGTAAGTGATGTTCAACCATTCCATTTAAAAACAATACAAACAACTTAGTTATATTCTTTCTAACTAGCCTAAAATCTTGAAAATCAAAACAAATCTAAAACTCACAGAGAGATCCCTCTCTGAAACTGGTAGGGTTAGCTCCTAGTTTCGAAGCAATTGGTTAAGGTTACCTCTGATAAATTTCTTCTTACCTCATAACAACCTCTGGGAATTTATAGAGTGATAACAGATTAGTCTAGAAATTTTTTGGTCTTGAAACCATTCCTGACGAACCTTTTGAAGCCAATTTGCAACAATGGATGTGAGAGAAAACAATGACCCATATTCTTCATATTTCCTTGAAAAGGAATCAACCACCACATTTTTTTTATTTTTTGTACATGATCTCATAATCATATCCAAACAACTTGCTTACCCTTTTTTGTTTCTCTGAAGAAGAAATTAGTTGTTCCAGAAAATACTCAAGGCTTTGATGATTAGATTTAATTTGGAAGTGTTCCCCCAAGAGATAAGGATGCTAGATATCCATAACATGAAAAATAGCCAACATTTCCGTTTCATAGGTGGATTGGCCCAAATGGCCCTTGGACAATATTTTTCTAGTGAAATCCAAAGGTTGACTATGTTGTATGAGCACATCCCCAATGCCTTTCCCTAAGGTATCACATTCTAGTACAAAGGTCTTGTTGAAGTTAGGGAGAGCCATAATAGGAGTACTGCACATGGCCACTTTCAAATCTTGGAAGGAATGGTTGAGTACAAGAGTCCAACTGAAAGAATTCGTTTTAGGGAGTTTTGTGGGGGGAGCTACAATTTTTCCATAATTTTGAACAAACTTGCGACAATATCCTGACAAACCTAGGAAGGCACGAAAATTTTTAAGAGTCTTAGGGCGCAACCAATACCGTATTGCTTCAATTTTCATTGGATCCACCCTGCCACCATCCTTTCCAACAATATTTCTCAGGTACTCAACTTTATAGGCTCCAAAAGAATATTTAGATCGCTTAAGAAAACATTTGTGCTGAGATAGAATATGCAAAACTTGATCCACATGGGTAAGATGGGATTTCCAAGTTTTTCTATAGATGAGAATATCATCAAAGAAAACAAAAACAAAATCATCGAGGAAAGGAAAAAATACATGATTCATGATAATTTGTAAAGTGGAGGGAGAATAAGAGAGGTTGAATGAAAGAAATAATAACTCATAGTGACCCTCATGAGTTTTGAATGCAATGTTGGGAATGTCTTCTTCTTTCATACGAATCTAGTGGTAGCCAAAATGAAGATCATGTTTTGTAAAACATGGATCACCACTCAATTCATCGAAAAGGTCATAAATTATATGAAAGGGGAATTTTTCCTTTATTTTCAGTTTGTTGAGGGCATGAAAATTGATACACATGCATTAATTACCATTTTTATTGAGTATCGTGACTATTGGAGAAGAATAGGGGCTAGTACTAGGGCAGATGACACATAATTCTAGAAATTCTTAAACAATATTCTCATTTTCATTCTTATGGGAGAAGGGATGATGATAAGGGAGAACATTTGGGGGAAGACTTCCCGGAACTAGAAGAATGGAATGATCATGGAAACTACGAGAAGGGGGAATACACTTGGGGTTTTCAAACATAGCTTGCTGTTGGCAAAGGACACATTGGAGCTCGAGATGGACATAGTATGTTTCAAATTCTTGAATGGAATGAAGTTGGGAAATAATTCCAGAATGACATTTTATGAGGATATTTTCCATTCATTGGGAACTAATGGTCTCTCATGAACTTGTAGTGATGACTTGGAACTGGTATTGTTGGTCCTCCTGCTAGAATTGTATGGTTAATTTATGAAAATCCATGGTGATAAGGTTGAGAGTGTGTAACCATTCAACACCAAGTAAATTTTCACAACCTCCCATGTCAATAGAAAACATATGATATTTCAATTGGTACTGACCAATTTGTATGCTACATTTTCACAACACCCTCCACATTTCATAGAACCCCCACTGGAAAACATGATTTGGAAATTATTAACAAGAAAAACATTGGAATTGACTTCTTGGGAAATGTGGTGATGAATAAAATTGTGGGTGCAACCACTATCAATGAGAATGATGACTTTCCAGTGATTAATGTAGGCAATTAAATTAAGGGTTTGGGGAGAAGAGAAAAAAATGAGTTAATTCTAGGAAATCAATGGTTTAACTTCCAATGGATCAAAGGTTGGATTAATATCAGCTGGTGGGGGTAGCTCAGGTACAATGGAAGAATCTACCTCTTCTTCAGAAACATCCTCATACATAGACATAAAAATATTATGTTCCTTACACATGTGCCTAGAAAAATAGTTGTCATCACATTTATAACAAAGACCCTTAAGTTAGAATTCATACATTTCATTCGAAGTAAATTTATGGATCTTGAGGGAAGTGGAAAGAGTGGAATAAAGGGTGGCTATAGGGAGAGGAATAAAGGGTGTTTTTCTTGTTTGGGATGAGACTACTTATTGTTCTTTCTTGGCTCGTTTAGTATCTTCCAACCAAGTCTAAGGGAAATTTATAAGGACATGGGCACATGTTTCATCCTTGATTCCACTAATAAATAATTCCCTGAAAAAAGAAACTAGCATTCCCTCCATTCTTAAAGCCAATTTCTCAAAGGGAGCTATAAATTCTTCCATTGAGACAGTTTGTTTCAACTTGGTCAGACGTCATAAATGATGGGTGTCAGTGTCAAAGAAATTAGAAAGCTCCGAAAAAAAATATGTCTAAGAAACATACCCTCAACGTGCCTTTTTACACCATTACCACCATTGCCAACATTCAGGATCCAAATGGATAACACCATAACAAAGTTTTTCCAACTCATCGGTAATGTTGTGGAAAGAGAAGTAGTGGTCCATTTGGGTGACCTAACCTGCGGGATCTGAGCCATACAAATTTTTCACATGCACTCTAGGAATACATAGGTCACATTGAAAGTGATTGGACTCAAAACTATGGGCATTGGAAGAAGTATCACCTTCAGGGTGCAAAGGTTGGTTAAATGAGGGAATACCTACAAGAATATTCAATTTGCTGAAGAGATAGATAGTAAAGAATTAAAATTGTAGTTTCATGTGGGAATAGAGGACCTTCGTCATGCCTTATTTCAGGTTTTCCATTTTGGCATCTATGGTGGAATGCATGGGGGAATTGATTTTGGAAATAGTGGCTTTGATTTTCCGCACTTCCTTCTAGGTCATGGAGAAATCAAATGACAATGCATGGAATCATGATTCAAGGTCTTAGATGTGGGTGTGGGAAATGATGAAAGGGGGACATAATAAGGGGTCAGGTGGATTTTCACAGAACATGGGTTATAGGTGAAGGGTATCATGATGATTTGGGTGAGAATAGGAATCCAATGGGATAGGTCCCAAAAAAGGGTGGTGGGAAGGGGGCTCGGGACCAAAGGAAAACAAAGGCTAAAAAATGATATGTATCACAATGATCAAGAGGAAAAAAGGAGTCCAATGTGATAGGTCTCAAATAAGGGTGTGGAGAGGCCCCATAACATTTTTTATCTTTTATTTTGTTTAAAATATTGCAAAGTTATACTCTAATCTTTTTTTTACTCATGTGGAGTTATAATACAATCTGGATAATACTACAGTGTTGAAATGCCCAAATTATTAATAGGAAAAAATGTGTAGTAATTTTGCAAGAAAAATGTAGGAGAGAAGGTTGCATGATAATATATATTCTAGGTTTTTAGAGTTGACCTCAAGACTTTAGAATTCTCCACCTTCCATAGGTTTTCTATGTATCTCCTCTCTTCAGGTTTTTCTTTACCCAGGCTTAGATGTCCTGATGATGCATCCTAATATGGACTTGAAATGTCAACCTTTGATAAACAATACTTTGGTTCCTCCGAATCCTCCAAACAATCCCTCCCACATAAATCTTACTATTCAGATTCATTCCCTGTACTGTAGGGAGACTCTGGATGAAATCCATCCTATGAAAAATCTTAGAGTAAAGATCCACCAAAGAGTAGAAGATATGGAATTTCTCAGAAACTATAGAGATAACAAAGTCCTACCTAAATTCACCTACATAGAACATAGAATGAAGAATAAAGGGAACACTGCAACATTCCACAAGTTATGTTTATCCATCATTAAAAATTAAATAAATAAGACCATATTGATGTTAGGTTACCTCTCGAAAATGACATTCTGACTACACCTGAATCTCGCGCACACTAGCTGGCCGGAATTATGGAGGACAATTGACACACTGACCTCCCTCAAAGAGGCAAAAGATAGATACGTAGTGCGCACCAGGAAGAAGAAGAAAATGGAAATACTATTAAATGATAATGCATGAATAAATAAAGACAACAAACCCGCAAACAATAAAAAAGTGATTAACCTCGCCTCACATGCACTTGACAAAGCCAAGCTGAGCGTCCTTAAGAAAGGATTAAATTTTGCAATCTCACCTACCTTTGTCCTAGTGGACAATCCTATCTTCTCCATAGAATATAGTATAAAAAACCTAATGGACGAGGACAAGGGACATGTTATACAAGACTTTTCTTTCATCTTAAGAAGATTGAAACCCCAAAGAGAAACATCAGTAAAGAAGAAAGGCAAGTCATTACGAGACTTAGAAATAATACGAACTTGGTTATCCTCAGTGTTTATAAAGGTGATGCCACAGTAGTAATGAATCAAGAACATTACAACACAATAATGATTGATCACTTGTCTCAATGTGGGAGCTAAAAGAAGCTTCCCAGTAACCCTATTGCAAAGATCATGAAAAAAGTTAAAATAGCTATAAAAAATTCCAGCCTCGATGAAAGAACAAAAAAGTGACTTCTCTCGAATAGTGAGATTACCCTAAGAATCTATAGGCTACCTAAATTTCACAAAGACGAGGTTCCCCTTAGACCTATAGTAAACACAATAGGCTTGCCCACTTATGAACTGACCATGTATGTATAAAAATCCTTAGCCCCTTAGTAGGTCATATTGAATCATTCATTAAGGACTCTAATGATTTCGTCAAAATAATCAAGAATGAGAAAATAAAACCCGAGGACATCCTTATTAGCTTCGATGTTGTCTCCCTCTTCACCAAGATCCCACTAGATTAATCCATCCAGGTTGTTAATGAAGTGAGAAACACAGAAAAAAAAAAAAAACTAGCATAGGTTTGTCTTCGGTCCACATTTCTTAGCTATCAAGGTGAATTCTATGAACAAACAAGTGGCGTAGCCATGGGACCCCCACTTTCTCCCATTGTCACCAATCTTTTCATGGAAAACTTTGATAAAAAGGCCCTAGATACCTTTCCTCTTAAACCATTAATATGGAGGAGATTCGTTGATGATACCAACATACTTTGGCCCCACGATAAAGACGAACTAGATAAATTCTTCCAACATCTCAAAAATATTTTTAAAGACATCAAATTCACAATGGAACTTGAGGAAAATTGTAGCATTCCCTTCCTAGACGTACTAATCAAAAGGAAATAAGATGAGAGTATTGGACATAAATCTTATAGGAAAAAGACCCACACAGAAAACTACCTTCACACTATCTTTCATCACCACCCAACCCAGAAGTTAGGAGTCCTCAACACTCTAGCCGTGAGAGCCTTAATAATTTTTGATGATGATAACCTAGTTCAAGAAAAATATCACCTCTGTAGGTTTTTCAAGAGCATAGGCTACAAGGAAAAAGACATTAAGAAAATGATAAACAAATCCCTAGATAGAGAAAGTAATGGACCTAAACCACCTAACAACCAGCCCCTCGGTACTATAGCCTACCTCCCTTATATCCAAGGAATAACTGATAAAATTGCCAATGTCTTGAGAAAGAAAGAGATTAAGACCTCCTTTAAACCCTCATAAACCATCAAACAAAAAATGAAATCCATTAAAGATGAACCTGACCATAGGAAATGTAAAGGCATTTACAAAATAGAATTCTCCTATGGTAAATGCTACATAGGAGAAACTGGTTGTTCCTTTCAGATTAGAATCAAAGAACATGGAGCAGATATAAAAAACAAACATATGCGCACCTCATCTTTAGTCAAACACTCCTTTCCATCCAAACACCACATACGCCTAGAAGACACAAAATTTTTAGCCAAGGAAGATCACTTCTTCAAACGCAGAATCAAAGAAGCTATTGAAATCCTTAAACACCCTAACAACTTGAATAGAGACAATGGCCTAGAAATTAGCGAAAACTGGATTCCTCTGATCCAAGACAAACGTACCAGTTATTTTACTCTTTAAGACTAAAACCTAGGTTCCTCTATTTCAACTAAAAGCAACTTTTCAATAATAATAACCCTAAAACCTAAAACCTAGGTTCCTCTATTTCAACTAAAAACAAATTTTCAATATTAATAACCCTTTGCTCTAATTTTTCCTTACAATCTTAAATCCTATAATTAATATGGCTCTAACAAAAAATAAATAAATAAATAATAATAATAATTAAAATATTTTTTATTATTTTAACATCAATAAACTATTACATTAATCCAATTAATATAATTACATTACATTAATATAATTAATTTCACCCGAACACTTTTATAAATATTTAAGAAATTTATTCTAAATTTAACATTAATAAACCTTTATTAATAATGTATTAAAATTGATTAAAAATCTTACGACTAATTAATAATTTATAAAAAAACCCTAATCTTTTTAATAAAAAATTAAAGGTTTTTAGCCCCAAACTTAAGAATTTATGATGCAGGAGCATTGTTGGCAAGCACGCGGAGCAAGACCCGTCAGCGTCTAGGAATCTTTATGAAACCTCAATGCTGGCAGTTGCAACAGATATTTTGAGACACGCCTAAACTTCGACGCCATAATTAATCTTTTGAGGCACACTTGAACGATTGCGAGTGAAGTGGGAGTTTCCACTCCTGCTCTAGAATGCGACTGGTCTATATAGTCATTAGGTTAAGTTTTAGAGTAGACAAGTAGCCAGGGGAAACCCTAAGAGTCATCTGAGATAAATAAAGGTTTTGTATGCCCAAATGAGGTTGGCTGCAAGGTAGATGTTAGCTTCAAGTTATTAGGAGATTCAATTTTCAGTTGTTGTTTTTTTTATTTCAGTTGTAGCCATTTTCACTTTTGAATATAACAGAGGAAAATTGATCCAATGTATGGTGTATGAATATTGTTTGCAATTCTTTGTTATTGCGTTTTTCATGAGTGGATGAGTGAATTTCATTATGAGTGATTGGAACTATGAATGTTAGGATAAGTTTCAATTGTTTCTCTTATGTTTAAGTAGTGCAAGGTGTGCACACAAAACGCATGGAGTGCGTTAACAAGATCTATTTCGATTCCAAAAATTAGAAGAGATGATACGGAAATTTCCCTTTACAAGGAGTGCAAAGAGACTGGTGCAAGGTGTGCACAGTCATCTGCAAGAACCCAAAACCTTGTGTAAAATATCTGGTGCAAGGAGTCCACAGATCCGAGATTCGGCTAAGTATCAACGGGACTTTCCAAGAACTCGAAGAACCCCAAAAGGAGAACACCAGGAGGGCGAGATGAATTTCTCTTCGAGAAATCCTTAGGATCAAAGTTATCAAAATCCCTGAAATGAAAGGAGGACATGGGAAGTCAAAGTCTCCACGAGACCAATCTTAGGAGGAATAACACTTTTAATAAGTGTTAATGAGATCCAAGAAAGAGACTCGTAGGAAGGACAAAGGTCGAAGACTTTGAATCCTTCGAAAATATTCTAAGCCTGAGGAAATCGTAAGTTTAGTGGGGAAAGATCTAGACCATCTGATCAACATCGAGACAATGAGGAGAAAGTGCAGAGGAGGAATGATCTCAGTCGTTCGGTCTTAGCACAAGAGAATCATAGTCGTCTAATCAAGGTAAAGTTCACTAGCATTAAATCTTTGAAGGTACCCAGGAGGAACAAGGTCACGAAATTACGAAATCATCGAGACCATCCATTGTCAAGGAGGACACGTGGTGATAGATCAAATTTTCATGGATTCATGACTCGAAGGAGTCAAATTTTGAGTCGCAAGAATTTGCAAAATGTGAAACCATGACATGATCTGAGTCATTGATCGGAAGGGGGGATTTGGACCTTTGATCTAGTGCCATAACTTCGACTATCGAGAGATTGGAGGCAAGAGGACTTCCAAATTCGTGAATCATGAAATCCTGATTTGATCACAGCAATTGACTAAAGATGGATCTGAACCATCAATCCATCACCATTGTGATTTCTCCTATCGAGAGAATGGAAGCACAAAAACTTCCAAAGTCACAAAACGTGAAACGTCGATTTGATCGCAGTCACTGATCAAAGAAAGATCTGGACCATTACACTTCATGGTGAAAAGGATATAGAGATTGAGAGATACCAAACTTATGATCTCATGAGTGGTATTGATATGGAGACATTGTAAAGCATCAACCTTATGATATCATAAAGGAGATATCATTGAAGCATCATCATTCTGTGTGTGGATTATTTGAGAAAGGGTCTGGACAAAGAGAGCTTGGTGAATTTGTTACACCTGCATCTATGGATGTAAACATTTCACTTTGTTTTCATTAATATAAATCTATGCTTGGCCTGTTTCCTTTCAAGTTTGTGTACGTTTCATGAACTTGTTTCTTTTATAGATCCATTATTAAGCTAATCATGGTAGAGTAGGAAGTATGCTTCATTTTTTTTGCTCATTGTATTGCAAGACCTTTTGAAGAACTTGGAGATCAAGATGAGCCTGGATCGAGCAAGGACAAACGTCGATAAAATGTATTTTCCCTTCTTCCTTCTTCTTCTTTGAATAGTTTAGCTTCATGAAAAGGAATTTTTGTGTCCACAATAGCACTTTTATATCTTATTCATAGGGGTCTAGTATCCAAGAGGAAATCCACTTGTCCACAGGGGGATTCTCCTGTAACAACCGTCGATCTAGGGTCATCGTGATTTCAGATATTGGGGAATGGAGGTAGCAACACTCCCAGAGTTGTGAAATTTGAAATAGTGACACGCCTTTCACTCAAGTGTGTGGTCACTACTAGGTCAGAGAGAGAGATGGATAGCACG
The DNA here is from genome assembly GCA_009831015.1 of Picea engelmannii. Classification (NCBI taxonomy): domain Eukaryota; kingdom Viridiplantae; phylum Streptophyta; class Pinopsida; order Pinales; family Pinaceae; genus Picea; species Picea engelmannii. Next base: position 189,031 of record ML784244.1, on the reverse strand, counting down.
CAATAGGACCTTGTCGGGATTTCGGGAGTCAGGAGAGTCGGGGACACTCGCATGCAAAGGCCTGAAACACGAAATCATGAAATTCCTTTTGAGTTAGGAGAGTGGTCATAACTGTGGTCACAAGAGGGAAGGGGCTTAGCCTGTAATCGTGTGGTCATCATCAAGCTCACATCTAAGAAGGGGCCAAGAGAGGGGGTGCTAACGCCATCTCTAAAATTTTTGCAAAGCGCGAAAGTGAAGGTTGTGGGTACCGTAGAGCCTGCAATAGGAGTCGTGAGGACCTATAGTTGACACAAGATGAGACCGGTGAGGTTTTAGAGAGTCGTGGACTCTAGAATTGAAGATCGGGACTGGGAGGTTATGCAATTCTTGGGAGGGAAGGGGGTCTCCATCAAGTGGTATCAGAGATGAAATTTTGCTTGCAGACAACACAAAAAGGAGAGGAGACAAAAGAACTCGGAGTTGTATTATGTGTGTGTGATAGATAGTCAACACAATGATGCCAAGGAGATGAGTGGAACCACCTTTCACCAATTGAGCTGTAGAAATGGATATGTGAGAACTTCGTGCAATATTAGAGGCGATGGAGGCAGTGCAAAGAAGAGCACCTGATATGGGAGACATCAGCGATGTAGAGAGTGAGGAAGTTGTGGGCAAGAATGTTGTTGAAGAAGCTGCAAGAGAGGATGTTGTCGAAGAACGCTTGCTGAGAGTAGTTGTCAGATTGGGAGGCAGAGCCAATATAGATGTCCTAATGTATGAAGGAAATTTAGATGATGAAGAACTATTGGATTGGATAATATCCATGGACAAATATTTCGACTATGAAGACGTCGATGAGGAAAGAAGGGTGAGACATGTTGTCACCAAACTAAAAGGACATGCAACACTATGGTGGGATGAAATGCAAGATGAGAGGAGAAGCATGGGAAAACATAAGATAAAGAGTTGGGATAGAATGGTATCCAAGATGAAGGCTAAGTTCATGCCCAATGATTATCAGATCAATCTATTCAGGAAGTTGTAGAACCTGAGATAGAAAGGGATGACAGTTAAGGAGTACACAGAGGAGTTCTATAGGTTGAACATCAGAACTGGACAAAGAGAGAGAGATAAAGAAAAATTTTCCAGATATATAAATGTCCTGAGATACGAAATCCAGGATGAGCTCAACATGATGTCATTAAGGACAATGGAGGATGCTTATCAGTTTGTGATGAAGGTAGAGGAGAAGTTGGCTAGAAAGCAAAGCCAACAAGGAAGAGGCAAAGGCCTAGTCCCAAACATAGGTAAGGGAGTTACCCATGAAAGAACACATAAGTCTAAGGATGATACTGAGAAACCACACAATCACTCATAAAGAGGAGGAAGTTCTTGAGAAAGACAGGGTGGTGGAAGAAATTCTTCTAGAGGAAGAGGAAGAAGGGGAGGAGGAGATGTAAGATGTTATGGATGTGGAAAGATAGGACACATGTCTTCGGAATGTCCCAAGAAAAATATATAAGGAGGAGGTTAATATCACATTTCAGAAGCACAAAGAAGTGATGTTGATGAAGAAGGAGCAGAGGATGGAAGATACCTGATGTTGAGGAAGGTTCTCTTAAAACTATAGGAATAAGTTGAAAGGCCAGTGCAGAGGAATAGTCACTTCAGAACAACTTACAAGACTAAATACAAAGTATGCAAGGTGATAATTGACAGTGGGAGAACTGGAAACATAGTATCCATGGATGTGGTGGAGAAATTGGAGCTGGAGACAACTGCACACCCAAAGCCATACAAAGTATCATGGTTGCAGAGAGGACACCAGGTAATGGTTACTAAACAATGCTTGGTTGAATTTAAGATAGGAGGATATAGAGATGGAATTATATGTGATGTAATTCCCATGGATGTATGCCATGTTTTTTTGGGAAGACCATGGAAATTTGAGAGGAATGTCATTCATGATGTGAGGAAAAATATATACACCCTGGAGAAGAATGGTATAACACACATGTTGCTGCCAATAGAGGAGAAGAAATTGAAAGAGGAAGTGAACAAAAGCATAATTCTCATGATTGGGAAGGAAATCCTGAATGAAGTCAAGCAAGAATAGGATATGCAGTTTGCTGTGGTGAGGAAATCCAGAGTTATCCTTACAAATACTTCAATGGATGATTTTCCTAAAGAAGTTCAGGAATTGCTGGAAAATTTTGCTGACATAGTGGTGGATGAGATGTCAAACTCATTGCCACTCATCAGAAGTATCAGACAACATATTGACTAGATACCAGGATAAATTCTTCCCAACAAAGAAACATACATACTGAGACCTCGAGAGAATGAGGAGGTAAAGAACCAAGTCCAGGAATTGTTAGACACAGGGTTGGTCAGGGAAAGCTTGAGTCCATGTGCAGTACCAACTATGTTGAGTCCAAATAAATATGGAGGATGGAGAATGTGTACAGATGCAAGAGCCATTAACAAGATTACCATCAGGTATATATTTCCTTTACCCAGAATGGATGATTTAATGGACTATTTAAGTGGAGATTTTTTTTTTTCTAAAATAGATTTGAAAAGTAGATATCACCAGATCAGAATGAGAGAAGATGATGAGTGGAAGACAACCTTTAAGACAAATGAAGGTCTGTATGAGTGGCTTGTTATTCCATTTGGCTTAACAAATGCTCCAAGTACTTTTATGAGGCTGATGAATGAGATACTAAAAGATTTCATTGGCAAGTTTGTGGTTGTATATCTAGATGATATATTGATCTTTAGAAGGACTAAAGAGGAACATTTGAGGCACCTAACATTAGTGATGAGGAGGCTACAACAGTAGAAGATATTGATAAATCTTAAGAAGTCCTCCTTTATGAAAACATAACTCATTTTCTTGGGTTTTGTGATCTCTTCAAATGAACTAAAGATGGATCCAAAGAAGGTGAAAGCAATCAAAGAATGGCCATCACCAAGGAGTATGTTTGAATTAAGGAGCTTCCATGGATTAGAAAGATTATATAGGAAGTTCATTAGAGACTTCAGTGGAATTTGTGCACCAATGATGGGTACAGTGAATAAGAAGCACACGTATTTTAAATGGACAGAGGAAGCCAAGAGGAGCTTCAATATACAAAAGGAGAAAATAGCAGAATGACCAATTATGTTCTTACCTAATTTTAAGAAGATATTTCAGGTAAGATGTGATGCAAGTGGAGTTGCAATACGAGTAGTTTGGAGTCAGGATAATAGACTTGTTTCCTATTTCAGTGAAAAGATGAATGAGACTAGGAGAAAATACTCCACATATGACAAGGAGTTTTATGCCATAATTCAAGCCTTGAAGAAATGGAGACATTATCTTGTCCCACAGGAATTTGTCTTGTATAGCGATAACCATGATTTACAATTCATAACCAGGCAGGAAAAATTGAATCAGAGGCATGCAAAATGGGTTGATTTTATGCAGAATTTTGCTTTTGTCATAAAACATATCGCTGGGAATGCTAACAAGGTTGTTGATGCACTAAGAAAGAGATGTTTGATTCTGCTAGAATTCCAGGTGAAGACCTTGGGGTTTCAACACCTTAAGGACATGTATTGTGATGATACAGATTTCAAGGAAGAATATGAAGCATGTGCAACTCCTGTGCTGAGAGATAGAAGCTAGTGGATAGAGTACATGGTTCAAGAGGGATTGTTGTTCAAAGGAAATCAGTTGTGCATACTAAAATGCTCAATGAAGGATAATATTTTGAAGGAAAATCATAGCGAAGGATTGGATGGACATTTCGTCCATGATAAAACGTTTGCACAGTTGAGAAGTTCATATTATTAGCTAGGTATGAGAATAGAGGTGATAAAGTTTGTGAACATATGTAGAATCTACTAGCATGCAAAAGGAAAAAGAGAGAACACTGGATTATATCAACCATTGCCAATATGAGAGAGGCCTTGGGATGCAATAAGCATGGATTTTATGTTGAGACTACCAAGAACATAGAGAGGATTTTATTCCATATTTGTGGCGGTGGATAGATTTTCAAAGATGACACATTTTTTCCCATGTCAGAAGACCAGTGATGCAGCACATGTTGTGAATCTGTTCTTCAAGGAAGTTGTAAGACTTCATAACCTACCCAGAAGCATTGTCTCAGACAGAGACACAAAATTTGTTGGTCACTTTTGGAGAAAACTATGGAAGAAGTTGGGGACATATTTGTCCTTCAACTCAACTTATCATCCTTAGACAGATGGATAGACTGAGGTGGTGAACAAAAGTTTGGGAAAATTATTGAGGAATGTGGTCACTGAGCACCATAGTTAGTTGGATCAGATTCTTCCACAAGCAGAATTTGCATACAATGACTCACCAAACAAGAGCACTGGAAAGAGCCCATTCCAAATATTGTATGGAATGCAACCCATGAGAGTATCCGAGTTTAGAGAATTGGAACATAGTGAGATCAGGAGTGCTGGAGCAGAATATTTTGCTGTAGAAATGCAGAGGCTCCATAGCCATATCAGAGAAAAGTTGCATATTTCTAACCAAGACTACAAGTGGAGATCTAATCAACATCGCAGAGAAATTCAATTTGAAGTAGGAGATCAGGTTCTGGCACATCTCAGGAAGGAAAGGTTCCCTAGGTGGACATATAACAAGATAAAGATGAAGAAGATAGGGCCATGTAAAATCTTGAGGAAGTTTGATGAAAACTCCTATGAGATTGTGCTTCCAGATGATGTGGGAATATTGCCCATATTCAATGTTTCATACCTATATCCTTACAGGAAATATGACACAAAGGGATCAAAATATCAAGATATGATTCAATGGGAGAGACAAATGCCTATAATAGAAAAACCACAGATGGAGAAGATTGTTGATTAGAGGATTGGAAAGTAGACCAGAAGGAAGACCTATTTTGAATATCTGGTCAAGTGGAAGGGACACCCAATAGAGGATGCCAATTGGTAAAATGAAGCTGCTATCCAAAAGCATGGAAAGTCATTGCATGAGCTCATGGACAGAAGTCGATGAAATTTTGTCAAGGGGAGTATGATGCAAGAGCATCATTGGCAAGCACGCGGTAAAAGACCCATCAACGTCTGGGAATTTGTACAAAACCTCAATGCTGGCAGTTGCAAAAAATATTTTGAAGCATGCCTGAACTTCAATGCCAGAATTAATCTTTTGAGGCATGTTTGAACAATTGCGGGAGAAGTGGGAGTTTCCACTCCTGTTGTGGAATGTGATTGGTCTAGATAGTCATTAGGTTAAGTTTTAGAGTAGACAAGTAGCTAGGGGAAACCCTAAGAGTCCTCTGAGATAAATAGAGGTTTTGTATGCCCAAATGAGGCTAGCTGGAGGGTATATGCTAGCTGCAAATTAGTAGGATATTTAGTTTTCAGTTGTTGTTTTTTTATTTCAGTTGTAGCCATTTTCACTTTTGAATATAACAGAGGAAAATTGATCCAATGCATGGTGTATGAACATTTTTTGCAATTCTTTTTTATTGAGTTTTTCATGAGTGGATGAGTGAATTTCGTTTTGGGTGAATGGAACTGTGAATGTTAGGATAAGTTTCAATTGTTTCTCTTCTATTGAAGTAGTGCAAGGTGTGCACACAGAATGCAAGGAGTGAGTTGACGAGATCTGTTTCGATTCTGAAAATCAGAAGAGATAATACAAAACTTTCCCTTTGCAAGGAGTGCAAAGAGACTGGTGCAAGGAGTGAAAATTCATCTGCAAGAACCCAAAACCTTGTGTAAAATATCTGGTGCAAGGAGTGCACATATTTTAAATTTGGCTAAGTGTCAAAGGGACTTTGCAAGAAGTCGAAGAACCAGGAAAGGAGAACGCTACGAGGGTGAGAGGAATTTCTCTTCGAGAAATCCTTAGGATATGATTTATCGAAATCCATGAAACACAAGGAGCACGTGTGAATTTGAAGTCTCCATGAGACCAAGCTCAGGAGGAATAACACTTTTCATAAGTGTTAACGAGATCCAAGAAATGGATAGTGCACACAAGGCCCCTGTCAGGATTTCGAGCGTCGGGAGAGTCGGGGAGACTTGCATGCAAAGGCCCGATACACAAAATCATGAAACACCTTTTGATCTAGGCGAGTGATCATGACAGTGGTCAAAAGAGGGAAGGGGATTAGCCCATAATCGCATGGTCATCATTAAGGTCACATTTGAATAGGGGCCAAGAGAGGGGGCTCTAATTCCAACTCTTATATTTTCATAGACCACGAAAGTGATGGTTGTGGGTGTCATAGAGCCTTCACCAGTAGTCTTGAGGACCTATAGTTGACATAGGATGAGACCAGTGAGGTTTTAGAGAGTCACCAACTCCATACTCTAAGATCCTGACCAGGAGGTCACGCAACCCTTGGGAGGGAAGGGGGTCTGCATCACTTTAGAATTCTCCACCCCCCATAGATTTACTATGTATCTCCACTCTCCAAGATTTTCTTTACCCAAGCTTAGATGTCCTGATGATGGGTCCTGATATGGACTCAAAATTTTGACCTCCAATAAACAGTATTGTGGTTCCTTCAAATCCTCCAAACAATCCCTCCCACATAAATCTTACTGTTCAGAATATATATTCTCCTTTTCTTTTCTATTATGTTTCCATCCCAAGGGTTTGTGATCTGGATTTAGGAGCGAAATGAACTGATTAACAAACTGAATACAATAAACACAGAGATATGAAGAATAACATAGATATCCATTGAACAATATATTCTATTGAATAAATGAAATAGGATGAAACTATAAAACTGCATAACTGAAACACTTGCTCGAATGGTGGTAGCTATATTTGAGAAGAGATGTGGCTTCTACATGGATCCGTCTGAGTAGAATGATTACAGTGAGGCTCTAGAGGATTTTTGTTTATATTACTCATGAATTCCAAAACCCTAGACATCCAAAAACCTAACCCTATGAGGTGAAATGCCAAAAGTCATGTGGGCCCATATGGGCAAGTTGGTACTTCAACTTCTTAGGGTCGTAACTTTCCCATACAACCTCTGTTTTAGTCATGTGATAGCCCATTGGAAATCTCTCTCAGAGATATACACATTACGCCATCAAAATATGACTCCGTCTACAATTTGACTATGATGAGCCAAGAAAACACTATTTAGGGATCCAAAATGACCCTGGAAGTACATCAATATGTGTTGACATAAAAAAATACAAAATAATACAGTTGGATTAGGTGAGAGACCACCAGTATCCACCTATAAGATATGTAGGGATTCATAGAACCCCATAAGTGTAGAACCCACAAGTACAAATAAGTACAGAAGAATGTGATGAACTAAAAACATACAAGAGGAGCGAGTTGGAATAGCTAGGTGGACACCAATATCCACCTGGATCAATCCTCCCTCTTAGGAAGAAATGGTCTCCATTGTGTTGAGTTCCCCCATCATGTGAGGAAATGTTTGTTGGATTTATTCTTAGGTGAGCCACTTGACTTGGTGTAGGAGCTTCCCTGCCTTGAAAACTTGATAAATATGGATCCTCTGCTAGCAAATGCTCTTGACCTATGTGTGCACTATATGATCAGTGTATGCTTGTTCCATGTAGTCAGGGTTGAGTTATGTTGGTATTAGTTATTCTATGATCCTTGAGGTGTCCAATAATGGTCGAAAATATGGCTGAAGGAGGTCCACATTGAACATTGGGTGCAGACCAAGGAAGGATGTAGTGTTAAGATCAAAATAATTGCTACCCACAGTCTTGGTGATAGTGTAAGGCCCATAGTGAAGTGGGAAGAGATTCCAATAGGGCCTTGGGAGATGCTCCTTCTGCAAATGTAGCCAAAATTTGTTTCCAACCTGAAACTGGTGTAGTACCCTATGTTGATCATGGTGTTGATTGTTCTTAGCATTGGATTTCTGCAAAATCTCTTGGACCTAATGGTGGATTTGTTGAATCTTCTCAATGAATCTGGTGGCTTTGTTGCTCTCAGACTGAACATGGGAAGAATCTATCTCTGTGGTGGAAAGAGGTAGTAAAACATCAATGGGACCCAAGGTTTGGAATCCCAACCCCACATGAAATGGGATATGGCCGATGGAGCTATGGAGAGCTCTATTTTAACTGTGCTAAACATAAGGGAGACTCTCATCCCATGTATGTGTATTATTAGAGTTGTACACACATAGGATGTGCACAATCATCCGATTGACAGCCTCTATTTGGTCGTCTATTTGGGGGTGGAGAGTAGTGTATTTAGTGAATAGTGATGAGAGACTCGACCAAAATGTTTTCAGGAACTTGTTGTGTTGGTCAGATATGATGGTCTATGGTATCCAAAAATGGATCCACACTCATTTGAGGAAGAGCTTGGCAATATCTTCCACTGTGATATTATTCTTGCAGGCTGTGAGGATGTTCATCTTAGAAAATCGATCAATGACCACAAATACACTGTCATTTTTTTGCTTGGTGGATGGAATGCCAAACATGTAATCTAGTGTGATGGATTCCTAAGGCTTCTCGGGAGTAGGAAGAGGAATGTAAAAGCCTTTATTTTTTATGGTTAACTTCGAAATGGAACAAGAAAGAAATATCTAATATACTTGCTGACATCTTGTCGAAGTTTTGGAAAATAAAAAAGTTTATGAAGAACAACCACAATTTTCTCCATGCCAAAATGTCCTGCCATCCAACTATAGTGAGATTCCCAAATCATTTTTGCAGGCTCACTTGTAGGAACACAAAGATGGTCTAGATGGAATAATAGTTCATCCTGAAGGTGAAAATATGTGATAGTCTATCATGTACCCAAGAGATGATAGGTGGTGGAGAAGCCTAGATATTGTTGATAAATTTGGGGCCACTCAGATGCCTCATATCCATAAGAATGGAGCACAGTGGTGAATGCAGCCACAAGAGGTCGACTGAGGCAGTTCGTGACATAATTTGAGATCCTTGTATTATACTTGATGTTGATATGGAACTACTGCAGGTAGGTGGACCACTCCTAATGTTGTTCGTTCTATAATTTCCCTTGTGTATATATGAACTAGAGAGGCTTGTGATTAATGTGGATGATCATCTCCTTTCCTAGAATGTAATGTTTCCATTGAGGACAAGATTGTAAAATGGAATACATTTCCTTGTCATAGGTGGGATATTTTCAGAAAATATATGAGAGTGTCTCACTATGGTAGGCCATTGGATGACTGTGTTGAGTGAGAACTATGCCTACAACATAGTCATATGCATCAGTCTAAATCTCGAACAATTATTTTAGATTGGGAAAGGTGAGTATTGGAGTTGAGATCAAGTGATGCTTAAGATCATCGAATTCTCATTGTTGTTCCTTCCCCCACATGAAATTTTCCTTGCCACCACCCTTGGTCACCTGGATGAGGGCCCATGCAATATGAAAGAATCCCAGCATGAACCGTCGGTAGAAGTTGGCCAGTTTCAAGAAGTTATGAATCTCAGATAGTGTGGTCGGGGCTAGCCATTCATGGACGAATTGGATCTTAGTTGGATGAACATGTACCCCATGCTAATCAATAATGTGGCCCAATTATTGGACCATGTTCATTCCAAAAGAGCATTTTTCCAAGTTGGAATATAGCTTGCGTTGCCATAGAGTGCTCAAAACCTCCTAAATATGCCGCATGTACTCCTCCCAAGTTCTGTTAAAGAAAAGTATGTCATCCAAATATACCACCACAAAATATTTGGTGAAGGGTATCAATACATCATCCATCACCCTCATGAAAGTGGCTAGTGCATTTGTTTAGCCAAATGGAATGACCAACCATTCGAAGAGATCTTATTTACATTTGAAGGTTGTCTTCCATACATCAGCTGGATCGATGGGAACCTGGTGGTAGAAGACTTTAGGAGAATCATGTTGAAGAAATTTTCCCTATTGAGTTGGTCAAGAAGGTCATCAATCCTAGGAATTGGGTATCGGTTCCTGACAATGATTTTTTTTAAGGATCTGTAATCAATGCAGAGTCGCTAAGTCTCGTCCTTCTTCTACACCAGTATAATTAGGCTTTCGTAAGGGGAGTATCTTGGTATGATGTTCCCATTTTGAATAAGATATTTGATTTGACGCCTCATTTTGTCATTTTCCATCAGTGAGCGATGATAGACTCATCTAGTAGGTAGAGGTGCACTGGGGGTCAAATCAATTGGATGCTTGAATTGACAGTGTTATCACATGGAGTTATCAAGGTCCGTATGTGTTTGTTGTTAATACCTAAGTATGTATCCTTTCCTCATCTCTCTCTCTCTTTTATAGAATAGGTCCTAAAATCTTTCCCTCCGACTAGTAAAGTCATTTTTCCCTCTTTTTTTAACCACTTGGTTTCCATTGGTGTCTTACCTAAATAGGCATTGACCCAAATATTTTCTGTTTCTATTGAAGGATGAACACTCGTCACCAATTTTGTTTCAATGACCAGTCAATCTATTTTCCCGAGCTCACAACAAGTGGTCCAAGTCTTTGTTTACACAGGCAAAAACCATGGGCACAAAGTGCAAAAATCAAAATGGTCCATTGTGGGATTGAATCAAGAAAACAGACAGGTTTTAGTTTTAAATGGTGGAGATCCCCTTTGAATTTCAAATTAGTGGCGCTTGGGAATTCATAATTATAAAGTTGCGTGAGGTTTAGTGCCAGACAGAAGCCCCAAAATTAAGGATCAAGCATCGGGTTTCCTTCTCCAATGAACGGGAACGATTTACTTTGGAGTTCAGGTTTCGGGATTTTTGGCGCTTCTCCTCTCCATTTTCTCCGAAGTGTTTTTCCTTGAGTATGCAGATCTCTTTCGCATGTCTGTCTCCTTTAGGACGATCATGATTTGCTTCACTATTTCGGGTTTCAGGAGTTTTGGGACTTGTCATCTCAATTTTCTCCGAAGTGATTTTCTCGAAGTGCACATATCTCTTATGTGTGTCTATTCCATCAATGACCAGGGTTTCAACTTCGTATCTCTTTGGCACTCCAGGAAACTCTCAGTCAATGAATTTATCCCCTCTCTGTCAAGTACATGGATATCTATCACGTGTCCATCTCCAATATAAGGTCATGATTTTCTTTTCCATTTTGGGTTTCGAGAGTTTTGGATCCTCTCTTTTTGTTTCCTCTTGAACACATTCCAACAGAGTGCATGGATCTCTTCCACGTGTCCTCCTAGATCTAACGGCTTAGATATTCTCCAGAATTTGGAGCATTGGCATTCTTTCTCCCTCCTTTTTCCAAATCCATGAAGTGCTTATGCTGCATAGTTTCATTTCTTTTGTCACCTGTCCATATGGCGCTAACACGTGGCACTTAGTCCAGGCACCTTTGGGCATACCATCTACTTTTTTCCAAGCGACATGTGTCACCCTCCTTTTTGTGACACATCAACAAGGTAACATCAAGTCACCATGTCAGCTTCAGGAAGTTGTTCTTCAAGAAATATTCTTGTTCAACATTAGATCTCCCTAGCACCAAAATTGACGCCTCCCTCAAGAATAATTAAAGAGTTTTTAAAGTTGGCGGGAAGGTAAAGCTTTAGCGGTGGTGCTAAAACAGAGGGACTGCCCAAATCTCAAATCACTATCATACCAATGGTCACACTCCATTTCGGGGCCGCAACGTGCTTGGACATTAAATTATTTAATTCGGATGAAATCTAAACCGTGTTTTTTGGGGAGATTAATGTGGTGGAATGCAGTGCATTTCTAGTTGAAAAGAGGTATTGTTCCAAAATGATTTCGACATCTCTGAATTCGCGTGCTCATTCAACATCATACCTAATAGTAGAAAGTTTATGCCCCCTAGTTATTAGGCCTTGTCTCTATCCCGACGAGATATCAGATAATGGACATAGGCCGGTAGTTGAAACCTCGGCTCACTCCATAAATAGAAGGCATGGAAGCCCTAATCGAGGATACATAACTGCCATCCCAAGGAAGATACATGCATAGTCCGATAGAGAAGGTACACAGGTGGAAATATTTAGATGGGATGGCTAGATCAGATCACACTTCTAGCAATTGTGAAGGGATCTTAGTATAAAGAGATAATTTTAGGAATTTGTTAAGGTTGTCAACTGGTTGAGCAGAGCTCCCTGTTTTGTAATATTTTGATAATAGAGTTGTTCTATGGTTTTGTATGATACTTGATACTTTCACATTAATAGAATTCAGTTTCTTTCATCATCTTTCTTAATCTGTGTTGAAACACTCGTGCATGGAGGATCTAGACAAGGGTTGTAGTTGTATTGTATTGTAGGTTTGATTACAGTATTGTTGTCACCAGTTTTAGTCAGTTCTTTTTTATCTTGCTCCTTCCTATGTGAAAATTCTCGTGCATGGAGGATCCATATGATTTGTTATAGTCACATAGTAATGGAGGTTTGATTATTATGTTTCTGTAATATATTTCAGTGTCTGAAACTTAAGCTCAAGAGTTCTCTTGTGCCTGCATTTTTCTTCACCAAGATTCTTGAAAGCCAAATGCGCATGGTAGACTTGTCCACCTTTCTCGCTAGTTCTTCCTTCTGCTCACCTTTAACCTTAAACCACTTACTAAAGTTAATGAGGACCTCATTTCCCTATGCATTTCTAGTCTAGTTCCTGTGCTAAAACATTCTTGTACTGAGCTATGTCCATTTGACCTCCACTCATAAAACCAACCTCCACCAAACATTCTAATGGGTACTAGGCTTATCCTCTTGCAATCTGAGGGTGAATATCAGTGCTAACATTGTTGGCATGATTTTTGGGGAATAAATTGAAGACGTTTCCCTTGGATTGAACGACAAAGAAATTATGATTCTGAAGGTGCATCAAAAATCAATACCTTGAAGATTGCAACTTGCACTTGGCGACTCCAATATTTCAATTGTGTCTCCCAAAGGAGGACACACGAGGTCTACTCCACAAATGCCTCTGGAAACACCTAAATCTAACCCATAAAATATTATAAAAAAGGGAAAGAGCTCTCAAGAAGGACCTTCAAGTGTTTTACAAGGTGATTCTGGTAATTTACATAATTCTCCTTTTAAAACTCCAGTCACTGCATCAAATTCTCCTTTTCTACCATCTATTGTAGTTTCTAGAAGTTTTAATTTTGGAAGCTTCCCTATTGAATTCTCCCCTTCTAGGCCTCATTTAGAATAAAATTTTGACACTCCTGTTTCCCCTGAGATCGTAAAGTGGTTTAGACCAAGAAGCTTAGACGATTTTCCCACTTTGAGTTTTCCTACTCCTCCTCCTGTCAAAGTTGTTGTATCTAAAAAGGAGGAAAATTCTTTTCCCTTGAACCCCATACCATTATCCTCCAACACTTAGTCATTTCCCCTTTCCCCTAGAAACACAACTCCAGTCCCACCTATCCAAAATCCATCTCCTCCTAGTTCTCCTACAATTCACATCCCAATGATAGGTGTTTATCCTCCTAGAAACAGAATGGATGCCATAGTGGCTGCTAGGTATTCCCCTCTTGTTTAACCTCAGCCTATGAATTCCCTACTAGTTGGATATTACCTCAAGTACATGCCCAAGTTTACAGTGGAGGAATACATAATTGCAGAAGAAGACCTTTCAACTTTTTACAGTTATGCAAACAATCTTAATATTGAAAATGAAGATGTCTAGATGATGTTTTTTGTACAGAGCCTTGATGGTGAGGCTAGAAAATGGTTCAGGGGATTTAATCCTAGATCTATTGATGGGATTGAATCTCTCGATGATTCATTTTTGAGACATTGGGTGGATAAAAAATATTTCCTTTACTATATTACAAAATTTGGGTCACTTAAAAGGAAAGAAGGGGAATCTGTTTCAGACTTCTCAAAGAGATTTAATAAAATGTACAATAAGATTCCCACTTAAATTAATCCTAAATAAACCTATTCCAATATTACTTATGCTAGCACTTTCGACCCTGAGGTTTTCCTCTTGTTGAGAGAAACAAGAGCTACCTCCTTGGCTCATATGCAAGATGCATCCCTTGAAGTAGATTCCAATTTATTGGAAGTTGACAAACTTAGGAGTAAGGATGATATAGATAGAATAAAAGGTAGGTCTAAATCTTCAACCTTTGGTTCCTCTTCTACCCACCGTCAAGTGTATGAGTTGACAAAACTGGTAAAATCACTTTCTACAGAAATGGAGAAATTGAAATTTGAGGGGAAACATGGCTATAGGAACACCCATACTACTTATAACATGGGTAACTTCAGAAGACCAAATAATTCCCCTCATATGATCTAGAGAGATCAAATAAATAGGGATAGGGATGATTAAAAATCCAATCCCCTCTACAAAATAACCCGGTTATTGATGAAGAAGTAGAAGAAGAAGAAACTGATCCTGAAATCCATTGTCTTGGTGACACCTCTTCCTCCTCATCTAACCCAATCTTCATATGAAGAGTCTCTCATAGATAGCCAATTGAATGAGCTGAGAAAAGGGGAAAGGACCAGTGGTAATCCAATTATATACAACCTCAGGTCCAAGAAGAAGGAGGGAAAGCATGACATGCATGATCAACCTACTAGAGCAAAGAATCCTACAAACTGTGTGGAAGCTAGAACCAAAGAGAAAGAGGCACAAAAACTCGGGTGGTGGTGGTTAAGATCCCTATGCCATAAGTGAAGGTGATTATGAAGCCTCCCTCCTCTTTTATCTTTGAGAATGGGATTCAAAATATTAAAATTCATGTGCCTTTTTTGGAGATAGTTAAAAATGAGGATTTCGAAAGGTACCTTTCCAAACTATTGCAGCATGAACCTTCATCTTATTCCATAAATTCAGTGAAAATCTAAGATGAATAGCCTACTTTCATAATGGGACCTTTCGTAGAGGATAGAGATGAATCCTCCCCTCCTTTATATACATCATTGAACATTCATGATAAAGTGTTGCATAACTATTTGATGGATTCATGGGCATCTCACAATCTCATGCCTAAGATTTTCATGGAGGAGCTTGGGTTCGAGGTTACAAAAACTTACCATGACCTGTACTCATTTGATTCCGAGAAGGTGAAGTTCCTTGGGGTTATTAAAGACCTGGTTGTTTCCTTGTTCCCATTTCCAATCAAAAGTGTGGTCATGGATATTATGGTGGCTCATGTCCCCCCCAAGTTTGGGATTCTTCTGTCTAGATCTTTGATCAAAAGAGTAGGGGGAACTTTGCATATGGATCTTTCATATGCCATTATTCCTATGTTTGGGGGGGAACATAGAAGGATTTATAGGGAAGCACAACTCACTTACAATATCAGTGATGAAGAAAATCCTACCAACCACCCCATTTTTGTAGTAGATAGTTATTTAGGAACCAATATGTTACAACTCACTGATGCTCATCAAACACCTATTGAAATTAGAAAGTAGCTCATCACCTCTTGTGAAGACCCTCCTCCTAATACCTCTATTTGGAAAATGTTTTTTGATGGAGCCTCTTCTAGGGAAAGTGTTGATGTTGTGGTAGTTTTCATTTCCCCTACCCAAGAGATCATATCTTTGTCTTATAATCTTGAATATGAAACAACAAAAAATGTGAGAGAATATGAGGCGCTAGTTTTGGGTTTGAGAGCTACCAAAGACATGAATATTGAGGAGCTAGCAATGTTTGGATATGCTGAGTTAATTGTTCATCAAGTCAAATATCAGTATCAAGCTAAGCACCCCAGGTTAAGGGCTTATCGAAATGAATTATGGGATATTGTTGATAGTTTCTTCTTGGATTTTAATATCTCATTTGTTCCAAGAGAGGATAAATCTATGGCAAATGCATTGGTTATCTCATAAAGTAATTTTAGGGTTCTGTTTCCCCCAAATATCAAGTATGAGGTGGAAGTAAAATACAAACCCTCTATTCCTGACAATGTCAAACATTGGAAGGTTTTTGAAGATGATCTTGAAATAAAAGAATTTCTTGAGACTGTGGCTGAGTTTTCTGATTTACATATTGATCCAGATCAGGATACTGAAGAAAACCCCCATGTTGATATTTTTGTGAATAAAATTGTTGAGTATAATATTGTTCAGTTACCAAGTAAACATATTCCAAAGGGACTTGTCCCCTTGTAGAGATTGTTTGATAGAAATGACGTTGTTGTAAAGGTTAAAGGTTCAACTGAATATATTGATGTGACAAAATGCAATTTAGGAATAGAGGAAAATCCTAAGTATGTTAAATTGTCTAGTATCTTGTCAAAGGAACAAAGGGATGAGTATGTCAATCTTTTGAAAGAGTTTCCAGATGTGTTTGCATGGAAATATGACGATTTAAGGACATATGAAAAAAACCATCATGGAACACAAAATCACTTTGAAAGAAGAGGCCAAAATTTTCAGGAAGAAACTTAGATAGATAAATTGCATGCTACTGCCTATTATGGAAAAAAAAAGTGAAAAATTTGATGGATGCTCAGATCATCATTCCATTGAGATATTCAAAATGGGTGGCTAACTTGGTGTCAGTGAGGAAGAAAAATGGGGAAATCAAATTGTGTGTTGATTTCATAAATTTGAACAGAAGCTCCAACAAGGATAACTACCCCTTGCCAAAGATGGAGCACATTTTGCAGAGAGTGACTGGTTCATCTAGGATTTCCATGATTGATGGATTTTATCACTACAATCATATCTCCGTCCTGACGGAAGACAAAGAGAAAACAACCTTCACTACTCCTTGGGTTACATTTATGTATGCAAAAATTCCCTTTGGATTGATGAATGGAGGATAAACCTTCCAGTGAGCCATGGATATTTCCTTTGTTGGGGAAAAAGATAAATTTGTAGTCATCTATTTGGATGAAATTACAGTATTCTCAAGGTCTGATAAAGAGCATTGTCATCATCTAAAGAAAGTCTTCCTGAAGTGAAAAAGGTTTGGTCTCTCCCTCAATCCTAAGAAATCGTTGTTTGTTATGAAGGAGGGCAAATTATTGGGGCATATTATGTCAGCAGAAGGAGTAAGAATGGATCCAAATAGTGTAGAAGCCATACATACCTTATATTTTCCTAGATCTATGAAAGAGGTTCAGTCTTTCTTTGGTAAAATCAATTTTTTGAGGAGATTCATTTCTAATTTTTTTGAGTTGGTTAAGCACATTATAGGCATGCTAAGAAAGGGAAGCAAGGTGAAATGGATTTCTGAAGCTCGAGATTCTTTCGATCAAATCAAAAACATTTTGACGAAAGCACTTGTGCTCATCAACAATGACTATTCTAAGGAATTTTTGATATTTTATGTTGCCTTATCTGACACACGGACTGTTGTTTTTCTACAGAAAAATACAAAGGGGTTAGATCATCCTATTTCTTTTTTTTTAAAATCATTGAGGGATGTGTAAATTTTAAACCTATGAGGTAAAGCAATGCATATAATTTCTTAAGCAAAACAAAATTTAATCAATGGCTCATACACATAGTACACAAATATTTATATATGAAACCCTCAACCCAGGAAAACCTCTCTTATATTCATTATATCAAATTTCACCATTCACCATACAATACATACAATGTTTTAATGCATTTCGTAGATACCAAAACCCTAATCCCTTAATCTGAGATTAATTTAGAAAATCGCTAAAAATAGGAAAATCTGCTAAAAATAGCAAAACCTGTCAAAAAATAAATTTCAGGGTGTTGCCCCGAACCCCATCTGCCCCAAGCTACTGCCCCATCCCAAACGTTGGGAATAACTATGGGGAGAATACCTGCCCCCCCCCTGGGACCCCCCTAGGAAGCACCCGACACACACGACACAAAGAGCACTACTAGAGGGATCGTTAGACGCAGTTTTCGAATCTGACGCACCCACACACACACATGCAAAGAATAAAACACATACCAAACATTCTCCCACTTGTTTTCTTTGCATCCAGGGGTCCACAAGATTATATAGTCAACAATCCAAGGGAAACAATGACCATTGTTACTCTACACCAAGAGAACTTTTCTGTGCTCACAGACTTTGTCAATAAATCTGCAACATTCTTCAAAGTGTCAACCTTTTCCAACAACACCTTATTTTCCTCAACCATGTCTCTCACAAAGTGATACTGAAAATCAATATGCTTTGTCTTTGAATGATAAGATGGGTTATTTTCCAACAATATTGCACTCTAACTGTCACAATCTAATCTCACTTCTTGTTGTACCAACCCAATACCTAAACACAATCTCTGTAACCATACTGCTTCCTTGCTTGCATGAGTGGCTGCCATGTATTTAGCTTTTGTAGTTGAGAGTGCCACTACAAACTATCCTTTTCTCATCTAGTTGTTTGCTCCTCTAAATAGGTTAAACACATACCCACTTGTAGATCTTCTACGATCCAAATCTCCAGCCCAATCTGCATCAACAAAGCCATGTATGTCCACCACTATGTCTAATCCTGGTCTTCCTTGGTAGCACAATACCTGAAGACCATATTTACTGTTGTCCAATGCTCCTTCTCTAGTTTTGACATATACTTGCTCAAAACTCCCACTGCATGTGCAATGTATAGTCTAGTATAGACCATTGCATACATCAAACTACCAGTTGCACTGGCATATGGAACATGGGACATGTCATCTTATTCTTCCTGTGTCTTGGGACACTGATCTACAGATAACTTTACACCTATAGGAATAGGAACCTTGACTAGTTTACTTCCCTGCATATTAAACCTTTGCAATATTGTCTCAACATATTTTCTCCGATTCAACCAGAGTTTCCTGTTTTCACAATCTCTTTTAATTTCCTTTCCTAGAATGAAGTTAGCAGCACCGAGATCCTTCATGTCAAATTTGGAGGATGGCTCTGATTTAAAATCCTTGATAAAATCCATGTTATTTCCTACCAACAACATGTCATAAACATAAAACACTACATAAATGAAGTGATTACCAACCTACTTGGAATATACACAGTGATAATCCCTGCTTCTCACAAATCCCAATCCAAGGATGTATGTGTCAACATTTTGGTACCACATCCTAGGTGGTTTCTTCAAACCATATAGTGACTTCTTTAGCTTACAGACCAACTCTTTCTTTCCCTTCACTACAAAGCCTTATGGTTGCTTCATGTAGATTTATTCTTCCAGATCCCCATGTAGGAATGTTCTCTTCACATCCATCTGTTCCAGTTCAATATCAAAAGAAACAACAATAGATAAAATAAATCTAATAGAAGTTAACTTAGAAACAGGAGAAAAAATCTCACCAAAGACAATTCCCTCTACCTGGGAATAACCTTTTTCTACTAACCAAGATTTAATTTCTCCAATTTTCCTTCTGCATTAAAATTATTCTTAAACAACCACTTGCTACCAACATATTTTCTTCCATATGGCAACTCAACTATGTCCCATGTCTCATTCTTATCCAAGGCATCCATTTCTTCAACCATGGACTTCTTCCAGAGTTTACTATCCTCTAAATTCACAACTACCCTGACAATTCTGAGATCATCATCAGTAATAGATAAAGAAAAATTGGAATGAAAATAAGGTGGACTATACCTTTTTGGTTTCCTTTTATCTCTCACTGATCTTCTCAATACTGGGGTATGAGGTTCTTCTTCTTCTTCTTCTTCCTGTTCTTCATATGATTCATATTTTGCATCATCCAACTCAAGCTCAATTTTCCTAGGTTTGTCTTGCATTGGTAAGAATTCCTTTTTGGAAACATCTTTTACCTCTTTGAAAAAAACATCTCGACTGTAAACAATCTTCTTGGTTTCTAGGTTCCAAAGATTATAACCTTTCACACCATCCTTATAACCAATAAAAATACACTTTTCATCCTTTTTATCGAGCTTACTCCTATTTTCCTTTGGAACATGTACATAAGCATAAAAAACAAACACTCTAAGATGTTGAATACACGGTTTCTTTCCAGACCATATTTTGTGTGGAGTTTTATCATCCAACGCTAATGAAGGTGATCGCTTGACCAGGTAACATGTTGTACCCACTGTCTCTGCCTAGAATTTTTGTCCTAACTCGACACCGATGAGCATGCTCTTTCATTTTTCCATCAAGGTCCTGTTCATGATTTTTTCAACTCCATTCTGTCGAGGAGTGTATGGAGTGCTCTTTTTCCTTTCTATACCACACTTCTTACAAAATTAATTCATTTCCGTAGAATTCTCCACCATTATCTATTCTCAATACCTTTATTTTATTTTCTGTCTTATTTTCTACCAGGGCCTTAGACTCTTTAAATTTATCAAATACCTTAGATTTATTTGTAAGAAAATAAATCCATGTGTTGCTTGAGAAATAATGTATGAATGAAACATAATACACAGATTTACCTACGGATGGAATAGGAACAGGTCCTAGCACATCACTGTGTATCAACTATAAGATCCCCTTTTCTCTTGTAGCACCAGATGGAAATCTTACTTGATTTTTTTTACCATATATGTAATGTTCATAGAAATCAAAATACAGAGTGCAATTAGACATACCTTCAACCATACCTTTACTGTGTAGTGTTTGAATGCCCTTTTCTCCAATATGCCCCAATCTTTGATGCCACAACATGGTCTTCTTTTCAGGGACATTATTGGTCTTTTCTCCTTCATTTATCTCCTTAGGGAAAACATAATTGTTATAGCCATTAGTATAAGTGCTTCCCAACAACTTGTATAGATATCCACATTGAAATCCCCTCATCAACACCATTTCTCCTCTTACCATCTTGCAAGTGCCCTTTCCAAATATAGCATCCACTCTTGCATCATCCAACTTGCTTACAAATATTAGGTTCCTGGCTAGTTTTGGAATGTGAAGAACCCTAGGGAGAGTTCTAATCCTTCCATATTTTAGAAGAAACTTAACCCTTCCATGTCTCATGATTTTTGTTGTCGAGTCATCTCCTAGGAGTACATCATCACCATCATATTTTTTATATTCAGAGAACCACTCCCTATGGGGAGCCATATGGCATGACACACCTGAGTCAATAAGCCATGCATAATGGTCTGCATGTGTACCTGTATATTCTAGGTAAACATCACCTCCTTCTTCAGTGGAGGTTTTCGCCTCGATGGAAGAGGTACTATCAGATCCCTTTGGTTTTTCAATCTTCTTAGACTTGGAATATTTCTTATAATGCCATGTTTTACCACACTTCCATCATGTCCTCAAATATTTTCCTGGAGACTTATATCTACTTGTAGATTTAGAGATCCCCCCTGAAGGATTACCAAGATTTTTGTCTTGGGTACAACTTCTTACAAATAAAGCATATGTGCTATGACTATCCATTCTTTTCTGCTTCATTTCTTCAGATAACAAGGATGAAACTACATCCTCATACTTCAATGTAGATTGAGTGGTACTACCAATTTCCACAACCATATTATCCCAAGAGTCTGGAAAATAACATAGCAAAGTAATACACTTATCTTCTTCTGCAATCATAATATTAATACAGACAAGTTGACTTACCAAAGTATTAAAGGGATTTAGATTTTCTGTCAGATAATCTCCATCTTCCATCCTAATATGATGCAACTTATTTCGAGGAAACAACTTTTTTACTAGGGACTTTGATTGATACAAATTCCCTAACTTATTCCATAGTTCCTTGGGTGTAAATTCTCTCGAGACATTCAACAACACCGAATCTTCTAGGCAGAGTCGAATAATACTCCTTTCTCTTCTGTCCAACTTCTCCCAATCTTCCTTTGACATACCAGTAGGTGGTGTACTAGTAGTTTCTGTACTAGTAGGTTGTGTACCAGTTGTCTGTGTGCCAGTAGGTTGTGTCCCAGGATCCACAACGATCCATTGTTCTTTGTATACAAGAATTCCCTCCATCTTGAGCTTCCATAGCTCAAACATTTTACCATTGAACTTATATATCTCTATTCTATAAGATCTCTCCATTCCTCTTTATACACTTGAATAACCACTGCAAAAGCTCCCACTAAACCTAGTTTTATCACAGAGCCAAGATAAACTTGATCTATCAAGACCGAGCCAAAACCTCAACAACAAAGGTGTCCCTCTGAAGACAAAAATGAGCTCTAATACCACATGTAAGTTTTAAACATGTGAAGTAAAGAAATGCATATAGATTCTTAAGAAAAACAGAATTTAATCAATGGCTCATACACATAGTACACAGAGATTTATATCGGAAACCCTCAACCGGGGAAAACCTCTCTTATATTCATTATATCAAATTTCACCATTCACCATACAATATATATAATGTTTTTAGGTATTCTATAGATACCAAAAACCTAATCCCTTAATCTGGGATCAATTTAGAAAACCACTAAAAATAGAAAAATATGCTAAAAATAGCAAAAACCGCCAAAAATAAATAAATCGGGCCATTGCCCCGAACCCTGTCGGCCCCACGCTATCGCCCGGTGCTGAACATTGTGTGTAAGTAGGGGGAGCATAGCTGGGACCCCCTAGGAAGTTCCTAATGCACATGACACAGATAAAACTACTAGAGGGATCGCTAGACACAGTTGTCCAATCTGACGCGTCCACACACACACATATAACACATACCCAACAAGATGCAAAAATGAGATATGATATCATGGAGAACCAGACATATGCTTTGGTGAAATCCCTCAAGGATTTAAGAATCTATGTTCTCCATTCAAAAATTGTTGCATATGTCCCTTCGGCCTCAGTAAAAGAGATATTGATCCATCCTCATATAGATACGAAGAGAAGAAAATGGATTGCCAAAATATTGGAATTTGACCTTGAAATAAAACCCACCAAATTGGTGAAAGGCCAAGGTTTAGCCAGGTTGTTAGCTGAATCAAATTGCAAGGCATTGCAGGTTAATTTCATGAACGTAAACTCATAAAATCAGCAAGCTAAGATTTCCGATAAAGACTCTCATGTCAGTGTCGAATTAGCAGAATGCACATGGTATAAAGACATCATATATTTTCTGCAAAAGTTGCGGCCTCTTGATGGTTTGGATAAGAACAAGGCGATATATTTGAAACTCAAAGAAATCAAATATTGCCTGATTGATCAGGTTTTGTATTGGAAAGATCCTCTAGGATTTCTATTGAGATGTATAGATCCACAGGAGGCCCAAAAATCCATGATTGATTTTCATGATAGCTTGTGTGGGGGGAATCATTTATGGAGGACCATGTTGGATTAATGAGAGGGGGGTGTGAATTAGTAATAGATAATGTTAATCCTTTTTCACCATAAAATGAAAATGTTATATCAATGTAGCATTATCATCCAATAGTTTCAAAGTAAATAAACAATGAATAAATGAGAAATCACACACATACAAAGTACACTAGTGTTTTGCGTGGAAAACCAAAGAGGGATAAAACCACTGAATGATTTTTCTTATATGTTTTTAAGAATTAAATTCATTGGAATCACAAACTTCCTTTGTTTTCCAGATGCAAACGAAAGGAGGCTCCAACCCCCTAGGATACAACCCAAGGGAAGCTCCAACTCCCCAATTCTCTGGTTACAACCAAAAGGAGGCTACAACCCCCTATGTTCTCTGGCTACCACCAGAAGGTGGCTACAACCACCAATCCTTTCTTTGTCCAACTGCCCTAACATATAAATAGAATGATGGAACCACGACCACACTATCATTGTGAGATATATTGTTGTAAACATGTACCAAACAACCTGTACCAATAACCTGAACCATGCATCAACCATGCATGAACCTGTAATCAACCTGTACCATAAACAAGTGCATCAACCATGCACCAACCTATACCAAACAACCTGTAATCAACTTGTAATTGACCTGTAACATAAATAAGTTCATCAACCATCCACCAACTTGTACCAAAACTTGTACCATGAACAAGTGCATCGACCATGCACCAAACCTGTATGAATAAACTGTCAAAAGAACCTGTCCAAACAACCTATCACAACAACTTGTCCAAACAACCTATCACAACAACTTGTCCAAACAACCTATCACAACAACCTGTCTCATCAATCTTATCAACCATATATACTCACCAAGATCAATCACCAATACAACTCTCAAATATGTGCATCAACCAAGCATAATACAACAACTCATAATCATCAAAAAAATCAATATGTGCTTCTAATAATATACCAATACAAGTATGCTACATCATCCATAAACCATGTGTCAAAAATACTACTAACAAGTGCCTCCAACCATGTACCAAGTATGTACCAATAATGTATCATCTACTATGACTCATCAATATGTACCAACATCATCAACAATACAACTCATGTATGTGCCAACTCATCAACTACTTGTCTGAACCATGTACCCAACATCTACCTCAACCAAAATCCCTCATCAATTTCATCATACAAATCTGATTTGTAACTCTGTAATAAACCTGTGTTGTTTTTTTCTAGTCTTCCTTCTCTACCATCTAAGTTATTGACCCAGGGTTCATGTCTTTCAGGTTTCCAACAAAGCCTCTAAAACTATCGTCCCTCCTGGTAAACCAGAAAGAAACACAACACATGGATGTGTTGAACAGTCTCACCCGAGATAACTTTAATGGGTGGCTATAAGACTCATGCATTTATAGCCTAGGATTGAGCATGAGATATGGGGTTTGTATTCTGGACCATATATTATTACTTCTGATTGAAACCTATGGTTATTCATGACTTATTCCCTCAATATCATAGCATCATTTAAACAAGAAATGGAATAAATCATTCATTCATTAAGCATAACAAATAACTACTGAAAAGATTATAAATATATGCATGCATTCATCACATGACATAGACATTACCATGGTTCACCCCCTCCTAGAATATGTCAACAAAGATTTGTTTCTTGTCTATTTTAATATGGTAGTTCTGCGTATCGATTATCGCACGCTTACAATTCTCCTCAGATGGGTAAGATCTATATGAGGCAAACTAGATCATACCAGGCTCCTCAGCTTGAGATGTAATCCTCAGATCTTCCTTCTCTCCTCTCCTATAGATCAACATCTTACAAAATAGTACATAAGAACATTACAATTTGCGCCGACTCATACATATCTATGATGTAACAACAATATGAACAATGCAAAATCCAACCTATGATACCTATGTATTGGAACCCTCTATAATACCTCAGTATCAATATTTATACATATTTGGATGTTCATCCATTACAATACATTACAAAAACCCTAACCCTACCAACGCTAGGTATTTCTCTCATGTGCGTGTGATGCTCCTCCTTCTAGTTGTCACTCTCCTTGTGCACGCTTTCTTGCATGCATGCATGTTGTGTTTCCTTCTAGCTGTTACTTTGACCTACTACCAACAGGCCCCCAACACTGACATGGGGTTCATCCCAAGCCACCTAATCATTATGAGCTCCCTCAATCTCGGTGATCATCTGGAACTTTTCCTTGATCTCTTATACTTGTGTCAACACTTGTGCGGTCTTCTCCTTGATTGTGTCCACAACTTGGAATGCCACTTAGTTGCTGAGAAATTCTACACATTCTTCCTGGGTATATGTTATTTGTGTCTTAGCTTCCTCTACCTGTGCCAGTACTTCTGCTACCTTCTCCTGTAATGGCTCCATTTGAGCCTAATGCTCTTGTTTCTAGGTTTGTGCAGAGATTAGCTTTGCCTACAATTTCTTAATCTCTTGTGTCCCTTTGAATTGTTCTGGGATTGGTATGGTATTCTTCTTCTTCTTGAGATCTTGGATTGATGCATTGATACTTTCCTCTTCCCTGTCCCACCATTAGACCTGTGGATCCTCCTCCAACCTTGTCCAAAGGTGCACTACGTTATCAAACACGTCAGCTACTGTGTTAACCTGTTTCTCTATCTCCTGCAACTACGTTGTTTCTTCCTTCTTCCTTTTCTCCTTCACTGCTAGTGGAGTGGTTGGTATGAGCCATTCTTGGATATTTACAATCTCCTTTTGGTACTGATCAATTTCCTGCACAATCCGATCAATATTTTCTACTGCTGTGATTTATTCACTCTGTGCAGCATGTGGAATCTTCTCATAATTTCCTACCACTTTCTTCTCCAATCCATTTCGGTGCTCCCTTTCCTCCTCAGTCTCAGATTTGGTCTTCTCGTAGCTTATTTTCAATTTGTCTTGTTCCTTTGTCCCATGATTTAATTCGGTTAAGTCTCTGCATGCGCAAGACTATACCTCATGGTTGACACTCACTTGCAACCTGTGTAATTCCCTTGATGGTATCCTTGTCAACACAAGTTAGATTTGGCTTAAGTCTTTCAAGGGTGTCTGCCCCACAATTTTTTCCATGCGCAACATGCTAGGGTTTATATGGAATGTTTCGTGTGGATGCAATATCCCTTGGTATGAATGTGGATCTTCCTCTTGCATTCTTCCTTATGTCTGCGATACGAATGGCTCTATGCCCCTGTTTCTGCTTTCTATCTGTACTTCCCTGAATTTCTTGAGGAACTATCCCAATTCTGCTAGCTCTTTTTGCAGTTTTTCCCTATGGTGTGTTGCATGGTCAAAGTCCTCAGCTAGACAATCCTGGACCATTATGGCGATCATTTCCCCATCATCCTTCGTGATCGTATATTATGGTGGTTCTCATTATGCCTTTTATTTCTTGTGCACACCTCCTATCTACGTGGCTCGTCTCTTTTTTCTCCCTAGTTCATGTGTGTTAGGATTTGGGGCAGTCGCTTACACTCCCTCAGCCTATTTTTGTTGTTCCTTGGTTAGTTGTGTATTCTTCTTCTTCCCCTTCTGGGTCCCTGTCTTCTTTGGTCCTTCATATTTTTGTGTTGCCTTGCCTTGGCCCATTCTTGGTCTCTTGGGCACTTGGATTTCTGGAGGTTGTGTTGCTCCCTGCTCTGCCTCTTCCTCTTTTTTTCTTTCCGACACTTCCTGGGTAATGGTCCGGATCCTCCATTCATCAGGCCATTCGTTGATGACCATGTCAATATCACCCTCTATGATGTAGTAGCACATCTATAGCCACTGTTTATCCAGATCTTTTCTTTCCTGTATCCACATTGTTTGTCGTGTGGCCTGGAAATTGGCGATGTCTGCATATCGCGCAACATTCTCTAGTGTTATTCTCCACATTCAGCTAATGGATTCCTTCATGTCGCATAGGTATGATTAAAATATGATCCCATTTTCCCTCTTGTACCTAGCATTCAACCCTGCTTTCAATAGTAGATACCTTGCTCCCTTAGGCTTTGGTCTAGTACAAAAAACAACATACCCTGGTTCTCACCATCCCATGAAGGATATTAAGGTAATCAACCATGAGTAGTGGAAATATGTGCCTAGATCCTTTACATCATTGGAATCCTCTACGAATAAGTTCAATAAGTATTCCCCCCATCTCATTGAGGTGCCTTCTGTGCACTAGGATGCAACTGCAACAACTCCAGCTAATACTTCCTCTCAGCGGCATTTTCTTAGCAACTTGTAGGCTAAGATTTGTGTGCCCAGCTGTGTGGATACATTATTGATTCATTTGATAATGATGCCTCTCGTCCCCCTGGCGATTCCATACTTCTTCTTCATTTCTTCTTCCAGCAGTTTCTCCTTGGTTTTTTCATCCAAAAACAACGCAGGATACATACACCAAATTGGTAATCCTATTATTTGCACAATAAGATCAACATTTATGGAGATGGGTTTGTCTAGAAATATGTCCCCTCCATGTGTAACTACTAATAACTTCTTGACACATGATGTTGCATTCTAGCCTCTACCAAAGTGTGGTAGGTCCAATAGACCTAAGATTCCTTTTTTCTCTAGCCTAGTTGCCCACTGATACGGATGATCAATCGGTTGTTTGAATGGATTCATGCCCATAGTATGTAAAAAGACCCTCTTCACAAGTTCTGGGAACTTAGTGTCATCTTCTACATCATGGTTTGAATATTTTAGCTTCCTGACATGGCCCAGTATCTCTGGTCGTACCTGTACTCTAGCTAGTATGCATGGTAGAACAATTTCTACTACAGGTTTCTTGCAGGGTGAGCTTGGTATCTGTATCTTATATTTCTATTATGGTGGTTGGATTGAAGTTCCAACGGATTTCAGTTTCTCCTTGGTAATCCTTTCTATCCAGGCCAAGACATCTTCAACATTCTCCCCTACTAGGTGTTATGGGATGGTCATTTGAGACAGATCTGGCTCCACTGCTGCTTCTAGATTCTGCATAGTTCCATTAACCTCCAAGGCTTCTTTGGTGCTCTCTGGTTGCACCTCCTTTTGGGTTTTTGCTTCCTAGTTCTATGGTTCCTGCGTCGTTGTGGTTGTATCTGCATTCGTGACCTCTGCTGTTGGCTATTGAATTTCTTCCAGTATTGGTGTGGGTTGCACTAGTATCATCTCTGGGGATGGAATTTCATCGATATCGACAACCTTCGATAGCTATTGTTCACCTTCTTCCAATAGTCCTTGTGACCGAGTTGGAACCCTGGTTGGTTTGGTACTATGGCTTGCTTCTGTTGGCTTCGATGGTGCCATAACAGTGACTGCCAAATGTTTTTCGGGTTCAAATAGCTTCTTTGGTCTTTGTAGCCTCACTCTATGCATTGGAGCTGCTATTTCTCTCTGTCTGTTCTCCTTTCATGAATAAACTAGTTTCTCTTGTTCTCTCGTGTTGTATCATCTTCCCATGAAGCTTGTCGAGGACACTTCCTCCATTATGGGTTTAATGCACCATAACTGTGGGTTCAATGCATCTTCAACGGTTTCTTACTTACCATTACTCTTTCTTTGTCATGTCCAATTGGCACGATTTATGTGATGTCCCATCAGTCCTTGTTGTCCTTTAATTCCGCCTAGTGTTGTCCTGTCATCCTTCTTTTTTTGACTTTCCTTTTCCCACATGTTTCCCTTTGTATATAACCGTTGTCCTCGATTTTTTTGAATTCATGTTTCTAACTTCGTGTGGCCTTTCTACCTCTGTTGCACTATGCTCTCTTTAGTTTTGTTTCCTTTTTATTCTTTTTTCATTTTTATTTTTTTTCACGGTGGGTGGTCGACTGTCCTTATACAACTTCAGTCAGCTCCCATTGATCATCCCTCGGATTTTTGTGCATGATAAGTCTCATAACTGTACAACTCCTCCATCTGTGACAGATTTTACTTCGTATGGTCCTAACCAATGCATTTTGAGCTTTCTTGGGTGTTGAAATGATTTATTGTCATACACCAATACTAGATATCCTTCCTTGAACAGTTTCTTCTTGATGTGTCTATCGTGCCAAGCTTTGTCTCTTTCTTTTTTCACTTGTTGATGGAATCCTACCAAGATTCGGTCTTCCTCCATGGTCAATAACTGATTCATTCTCTCATGTACTGCACCTCATTCTGTCATTTGTGTGATAGCTACTACGCGCAAGCTGGGTACTAAAAAATCTAATGACACTACTGCTTCTTGGCCATAAACTAGTTTAAATGGTGTGTGCCCTGTCAACTTTTTGCATGTAGTCTTGTATGCCCATAATATTGTTGGTACTCTAAGGTCCCAATCATCTCTGTTGATGTTACAAATATTTGTCAGTGTGTTCTCTAAAATTTTGTTGAAGGCTTCCACTGTGCCATTTGCCTGATACAGTGTGCTCTTCTAGTGGTGGACTTCAAATTCTTTAGTCAACGCGCAGATGGTGTTGTTTATGAAGTGCGTGTCTTGGTATCTCATCAAAAATCTTGGGCACCCAAATCGAGTGATTACTTGTTCAAACAAAAATTACGTTGTTGTTTCTGCGCTGCAATATTTTACTAGGGCAGCTTCCGACCATCTTGTTAAATATGTTGTCACAGTGATAATGTACCTAGCCCCTGTTCTTTTTTCTAGTGGGTTGATTGATCCCAAAAAGTCTATCTCCCATTTGTCAAATGTCTGTAATGTTACTTGTGGTTGTAATGGCATCTCGTCCCTTTTTTTGGGTTTGCCTACCCTTTGACATACATCACATCTTTGACAATATTCCTTCAAGTCTCTATGAATTGTTGGCCACCATAGTCCTACACACAATACCTTCTGCGCAGTATCTTTAACTACATAAATCCATCATGCTATTCCCTCGTGGGATTCTGCTAAGACTTGTGGTATTTTGTGCTCTAACACATATCTTCGCAAGATGCTATCTATGCCCATTTTATATAAATGTCCTGCAATTAGTTGATAGTCGACAGTGTGGATTGCCATGTTTTTCTTCTGTGTGGTGCTATAATCTTGTGGCACAATACATGTACTCAAGTACTAAATGATATTTGCGAAGTATTCATCAACAATCTGCACTGTGAATAACTGTGCATCCGGAAAGTTGTCTTCTAAATTTGTAGGTTCCTCTCCATTTGTGACCCTCGACAAGTGGACAAGTCCTACATTCAATTTCTCTAGTTTAACTATTACTTCAAAGTCAAATTATTGGAATAGGAGTAACCATTGATAGATTCGCTCCCCAACATTGGATTGTTAACTAGGTATTTCAAGGTTGAGTGATCTGAGAACATTTTAAAGTTCTTCCCCAATAAGTAATGTCTGAATTTCTGCAGTGTAAAGACCATGGAGAGGCCTTCTCTTTCTGTCATGTTATAGTTATGTTCTGTGTCTGATATATTTCTTCTTGAAAATGCTATCGGGTGATCCAAGTCTCCCACTCCTGGCTATGCTAAGATAGCTCCAAGTGATATGGTTGATGCACCTACATGCACATGGAATATCTTTTCCCATTCTGGAAATACCAGTATCGGTGAGGTAGCCATATTTTCCTTCAAGGTATCCAAACCGTGTTGATACTCGTCGTCCACTAAAACTTTGTATCCTTCCTTAGCAGCTTTTCCATCGGTTCAATGATCTGCGCATATCCTTTTATAAATTTCTTGTAATAACCTTTGTGTCCCAATGTCTCTCTTAGTTGACGAACTGTTTTCAGTGCTAGAAAATTAACAATGGCTGTGATCTTTGCCAGATCTACTAATAAACCTTGTTTTCATACTATGTGGCCCAATAGTATCCCAAACAGTGTTCCAAATATGCATTTCTTGATGTTCAATGATATCTGGCACTATTTGAATCTTTCTAACATCAGCCGTAAAACTTCCACGTGGTTTTTCAACAGGCTATAGACTGTCCAGTCATCCATGTATACTTCAAGAAACTGATGGATGAATTTCTTAAATGCTGCAATGACCACTCTCGAGAATATTGTTGGTGCATTATTCGGTCCAAACATCATGACTATGTATTGATAAGATCCCCATTCTGTCGTAAACATGGTCTTGTATATTTCCTCCTATTCTATCTTGATCTGATGGTAGCCTAAAAATCCATCAGTGAATGAGTAAGCTTCATGTCCTCCTACATTCTCTAACACTTCATCCATGAATGGTGTAGGGAATGGGTCATGTAGGGATGCATCATTCAACTTCCTCAAGATGAAGCATATCATGATCCCTCTTCCTTCTTTCTTGTCCTGTACTACCATCGGGCTTATCCATTCTGACTCCTCAACTGGTTCTATGATACAAGATTCAAGCATCATGTCGATATCATCTTTAACTTTCTATTTATATATGGAGTTCAATATGTAGGGTCACTATCTAATATGTCCCACTTCAGGTCTGAGTGGTATATTCATTTCTCCCAGTTCTTTGGCTATACCGTTCATCTCTGTGATTTTTGTAGGAAAGAAGTCAATGTATTAGCACAACAACTCTATGATTATTTCTACTATTTGTTTGTCCCAGTAATCTCCAATGCTGGCCATTTTGGGATGCTCGACTGTCCCAATTTTAACTTTCTTTACTTTGATCGGAGTGGAAATGACTTTTGATTCCATGGATGGGCCTTCCACATCTCTTTGACCTTTGACTTATTCAATCTGGTGCTTCTTATGTAATAAGTTCTATTTATGGTTCTTTGATGAATATGAATCCTTTGATCCATTTAAGGGTTGCATCTATATTGGGTTTCTCATGCTCGAATGAGAAAGTGACTGTGAAATTATGTTGCAATGTCATCCATGTCGTAGTTCCTTTGCGCAATTATTGGTCTGTATACCAATTTGTTGGTATGCCCTCTAGAGTATGTATGAAGTGATGAGGCCATTCCTCTTGTGGTGTTCTTTTCCACAATGTTCTACACACCTCCAAGTGTTTCGTTGGTCTCTGTGTCCTTCATATTTCTGTTGTTTGTTGTTTTTTGGTTCTGCGTCGAACCTTATGCGCAATAATCACTTACATTGGTACCAATCTGTGATTTTCTCTTTTTGTGTATCCCACCATCTCGCCGGTGTGGCCTTTAGTGCTAAGTCAACTGATAACAGTCTCTGGTTCTCTAAAAATACGTCTTTGTACTGTGTCAAGAATGTTTCCCAATCATTTATTCCATGGAAAATGGGTGGTTCCTTGATTTACGTGCCTATCCATCTTACTGGGTGGTCTATTCTTTCACATATTTGATTGTATACTTCATGTAGCCTCTGCTTCTAGTTATCTAAACTGGTGTCTGAGTCTGTTGTGCATGAAGTAATGCCTTGCCAACTGAGTACCCCGTCTTCAGTTGGGTTTACGTAATCCTCATCGCGCGCAATTGTTCATTACAGCTGGTCGATTTCCTCTAAGTCTAGGTAAGTAGGTTCTACAAACCTCTCCCCTTCTAATGGGTCTAATGGCACGATGACCCTATATTCTCTGAACTCAAATGTCATTTTCCTGGTCTCCAAATTGATTATGGCTTGGTTGTCAAACGCCCAATCTAGACCAATTAATGTTGGGTAAAGTGTTGTACTGTCTACTATTTGAATGACTTCAAAGTATTCTTTAGTGCATACTCCATCAAGTTCTACGGTCACTCCTTTCAGTCTATCGATTGGTAGGAATCTATGTTGGCTTGCTAGTTTCAATTGAATAGGTGAGTATCCTAATGTGGGATCTCCCATGCATTGCCATGTGTTCTTTGGTAATACATTCACTTCGGATCCTATATCTAGTATAATGTATCCCATATTGAAATCCCCAATGTTAGCATTCAGTCTAAATTCCCTACTTATTCTTATTTTTGTGTGTAGGTGATTAACTGTTTTAGGTTCTATCTTTTCTTTCGTCTTGCTCCTACACTTTTCTAGGATGTTTTGCAATATTTTCACAAATGATGGATCACTTAATAATTTTACACATGATTGAAAAAAGCCTTTGATTTTAGTTACTTGTCCCATGGGTTGCATCCCGTTCGTATGATCCAATGATGGAGGAATCTCATATTCTGGTGCTTCCTTGTAATGTTGTGAAGTTGAAGTCGATGTTGTGTCCTTCTTCTTAAATTCTTGTCTAGCTTCTTTAAAGATCTCCTTTTCCTTTTGCGCGTCGAATTGCTTCCTTGGTTCAATGTTCTTCTTCACCCATTGGTTCTGTGTTGGCTCCTGTCAAACTGCATCAGTGCCTATTTTTGCTTCCCCACGAGTGACTATGTTGATGTTCCTTCCTTAATCCCTTGTTTTGGCTGAAATCCACTGAACATTCTGGTTGTTACGATTCCTCTTTTCCTGAATATTTACAAATAATGTAGGACATTCCTCTGTATCATGGTCTGATGTGCAACAATACATACAAGTCACTGGTGGGAGTGTACATTCTTGTTCATAATGTCCTAGTTTTTGACAATTGTGACATGTGACTGGTCCTCTACTGTTGAAATTACTAAGACAACTGAGAGGGGGGGTGAGTCAGTTGTTATTGTGCTTAAACAATATTAAGTCTATTAAACCAGTTTTAATCTCTCATCAAGTGACCATAAATATTATACATCATATGAACAACATAAATAATGAGCATCAATCACACATAAGATATACACAGAGATAGATTTTCATGAGGAAACCCATAAAGGGAGAAAACCTCTTCTTCTTCGAAATGATAGGTAGTCTTTTAAGTTCTATGCATCATTTATGTTTGAGAAACAACTCAAAGTGAGGCTACTACCTCTGTTTTACAAGCTCCAACTTGTTTGAGAGCACCAACCCTCTATTTTCTCTAGCACCCACTAGAAGGAAGCACCAACTCCTTGAGTGTTCCAACACTGACTGGATGGAAGAACCTACTTCCACTTATACAAGCACCAACTTGCATATAGAAAAATCTTTGTTTTCCCAAGCACCACCCTGCCACCTTGTTTTCTAGCCACAACTAGATGGAAGCTACAACTCCCAATATTCAAGCACCAACTCGAATATCAGAGGACAAGAGTCCTCCCTAGAACCACCCTTCCTCCCTAATTATAAATAAATGATTGAATAACCAACAACATACATAAATCGATTCTTACCACTTCTTCTCTGTTCTGTAAATCTAGTCTGCTTCTAACTATTCTACAATTCTTTTCTTCCTTTGTCTGTTCTGCAATTCTGTGCTGCTTCAAGCTGTTCTACAATTCTGCTGTTGCTTCTATCTATTCTTCATCTATTACTCATCTCTGAGTTTTATCTCACACTGTGCATACTGTCAGTCTCACACTGCCCATACTGTAATTTTCCCTTTCTTACAGTTCAACTCATTTTTCATTCAAAACAACCAACCTTCCATAGTCATTGAGTCTCTATTTTATCCTATACCACCTATTCAGTTACACCTTGAATCTCAAAGAAAACGCATCAACAACTGAATTGCCAACCGTCCAAGAATCATGATTTAGTTCTGCTAACTGAATCATAACTAATTGATTACCTATGAGGTGAAACAGTAACCCTTCGATCAAGTTTCCAATTAACCTGTACCATTGGATTAAATCTGCAGGATTTCACATTTATCTCATATGCCCACTAGTTGTGACCGAGTGCTAAAAAAAATTTTAATTTCATGATTTCACATCTCAACATTACTATGATGAAGGGTCTCGATACTCCAAGTCGCGATCGTCGAAACTCCGAGATGGAGCATAGCACTGCTAGCTTCTTCCCCTCACGTGACCACCGATGATGACCACAGGCTGTGCCAAAAGGCACTTCATATTTTGTGAACTTATGAACTTCATCGAGCTTGATAAATGATCGAGATCTCCAATGATCCAATAGTCCATATCTCATCGCGATCTTGCATATCACGATTCCTGTGATGAAGGATCTCGATACTCCAATTCGTGATCGCCGAGACTCCGAGATGGAGCTTAACACTGTTATCTTCTTCCTCCATCTTCCACAGATGTAACCACTGGCCGTGACCACAACCTTATTCGAAAATTCATTTTTTACTTGCATGTCTCAGGTATTATTTGATGAGTCCTCTCGACTCTCCATGTCACAAACTCTGAAATAGAGCTTGGATTCTCTAGCTCTTCTCTCCAGCTCTCAACAATGTGACCACGAGATATGACTACTCACCAATCAAACAAGCACTTTGCTCATTTGAATTTCCAGTCAGCAAAACGTTAATCCCTTGCCACATGTCCCTCTTGGATCAACGGTCAAGATCTTATCGCGATTTCACAACTTCACGGGCCTTCATCATGCCTGATCAATGGTCCACGATATCGATGATTCGACGTTCTATATATTTTTGTGATCTCGCATATCGCAAGTTCAAACCTCTTTCCTTTGGATTTCCTAATCTGCGAAACTCTGAAATGAAACCTTTGTTGTGCTTTGACTATTTTCCTCGTTTTGAGCTTACATTGTTGATCTTTCCATTATCACTACGCTACTGATCATGTTGATATTCGCCATCTGATCATGCTAATCTTCGCCATCAATGACAAACATGCATACTCTGCCTCTATATAAAAACATACCAACAATATCCCCCTTTGGCATTGATGGAAACCCCTTGAAAAACATGCAACTATACCACTGTAGAATCCTTGCAATTACCACCACTGTAGCATCCTTGAAATTTACACACTTTCTCCCACTTTGACATCAATGTCAAAGAAGAAACACACTCCCCCTGAGCTGTTGCAGTACATACTCCCTCTGTCAACAATGAGCAACTTAGAAATACAACAGATATTCAATAAGTACTCCCCATGATCAGGTGAATAGATTAGATGAAAGAATTTATAACCCCCAACTTTTGAAAAAGATATCCAAAAGTGGTCGCTGCTAACGGTTTGGTAAAGATATGAGGTATCTATTCTGTGGAAGGAATATAATTCAGCTGAACAATTGTGTTTGTAACTTGTTCTCTGACTAAATGATATTTTATTGGGATATGTTTAGTCTTGGAGTGAAGAACAGGATTCTTGGAGACACTAATGGCACTGGTGTTATCATAGTGAATTGTAATCGGAACAGTATAGTTTACCTTCAAATCTACAAGAGTTTGAATCATCCAAAAAATCTGAGTGTAGCAAGTTGCATCAGCAATGTACTCTGCTTCTATAGTTGATAATGAAATAGATCCCTGCTTATTACTAATCCATGCTACCAACGAGTCACCCAGGAAGAAGGCACCTCCACTGGTGCTCTTTCTCTCATCCACACAATTTCCCCAATCTGCATCTGAATAAGCATTTAACTAAAAATTCTAATTTCTGGGATACCACGGACCATAAGTCATTTTTCCCTTCAAGTATTTGAATATCCTTGTGACAACTACTAGATGACTTTGTTTAGGAGCAGAATGATATCAACCTACCATTCCAGCAGCTTGCATTATATCAAGACGGGAAGCTGTGATGTACAAAAGACTACCTATCATTGATTGGTATGTCCTTTGATCAACATCAGGTGACATATCATATTTACTGAGCTTGCAACCAACCACCATAGGCGTACTAACAGGACATAAATCCTCCATCTGAAATTTCTTCAACATCTCTTTCAAATATTTTTCTTAAGAGATAAATATTCCTACAGAACTCTGATTTACTTGTAAACCAAGAAAATATGACAGTTCTCCTATCATGGACATCTCAAACTCTGTTTGCATAGAGTTAGCAAACCATTGGATAGATGATTCA
>ML784244.1:106084-135821 GCA_009831015.1 Picea engelmannii | reverse complement strand
TTTTGAGGGTTTTGACATAACAAACCCTAGAGGACGATTCGGTGGTGAAAGATTCCACCTATATTGTCCCAAGCTTGGTCTCGGAGATGAAATACTCTCCCACACCATTCTAGTTCCATATCTACTTAGTTGCAGGAGGATTCTACATCAGTTTCAAGTGCAGATAGAGAGAGGGTGCACCAATTGAAGGATTCCAGCAAGAGGGGCGCACCATCTTTCGAGAGAGATTCGTTGTAGGAGATTGGTTGGGCCGTTGAGGATTCTATCACTTGGGTTTTCATTGCAGGGCCTTGGACATTAGATCTAGTGCTTTCTAAGACAATTTTATGGCTCAGATTATTTCTTGAACAGTGGGGCGAATTGAAGAGAAGGAGGGCGTTTTTGAGATCCAGATCTAGTTCGTTTGGAGGGGTTACACTTCAGATCTGAACCTGAGACTTTACCTAGTGACTTGCAATGTTCCGATCTATATTTCTGGAGAGTTTCAGATCATTTGGAGGCCTCCTTTAGCAGGGCCAAATTATCTAGGGTTTCAGTCATCCAGTGGGGCACACCATTTAGTGGGGGATTTCAGATCTACAGAGATTGAGAGGGATCTTGGAGATTTGGTCACCTGTGTTGTTCTTACCATCACCCTATCTATAAGTTGGCATATTTATTAGGGTGATTGGACACTTTTGGCAGCAGGGCCGAGTTATTGAGGGTTTCAGGCTTCTATTGGAGTGTGGCATTCTTCAGCCAGAGAGTTTGGCATTCAGATCTTCTTGTATTGATCTTCATTTCTTATTCAGCCTTTGGAGGCATCCTTTGTATTAGCGGGAGCATTTTGTAGCATCTCTTATCTATTGTCTATCTTCTTGTCCATCTGTTGAGCATTCCAGATCGGCATCTTCATTGTAGCAAGTTTCTCTATTTTATGAATAAAGAAGAATTGAGATGTTTTGGCTTGTCTATCTTCTTGCATATGGTTGAGGTATGTTCCATGGTTATCTCTTTCTATTATGTGTTGCATGCACACATATAAACACATCTAAAATGTAGATTAGCAAAGTGTTTGACGAAATACCTCACTCAGAAAAAGTTTTAAAAGACACCAAAACAAGTGATGATCCTTGCATAATGGCTTGGGATCATTACATCCTCCCTTGAATTTAGGCCTTGTTTACTTCACCTTCCCTCTGAAATTTGGCTTAGATATCCTTTGGATACCTCAGTCACATGTAGATATTCAATATTTTCAAGTGTGATTAAAATGAGAGATCCTTGCCTCTTATTTATACTTTCATGTAGCTTCCTCAAGGGGTTACCTTTTAACCATATTAACCCACTTTCCTTATTTTAGGGTTAACCAACTTCTAACCACTTGTCCAATTAGTAATTTATCCATTAAATTTATTATTTAAATAATTTATGTTTTATCCACTTTGACTTATAGTACACTCATCACTTCACTTTACCTCAATGGGTTACCTTCTAGCCATCTTAAACCACTTTCCTTATTTTAGGGATAACCCACTTCTAACCACTTGTCCACTTAGTAATTTCTCCATTAACTTTATTATTTAAATAACTTATTTTTTATTCACTTTGAATTATAGTATACTCATCACTTCAATTTATCATTTACCTTCTAAAATCTCTTAAACCACTTTGACTACTTTGACCTTTTGGGGCTTCTAGATGACTCATGAGGGTTCTCCAACTTCACATGGGCATAAACCTTTAACCATGAGGAGTTATGTGACATTCCACATACCATCGGAAATGGAATGACATGTAATATCCATCTAGAATAGTATTTCCTGCAAATATATCAAAACTAATTCCATTATCCATCAAACAAACTTGGGTCCATTACCCAAACCTGGGTTCTCCAACTTCTCATGGCCATAACTCTCTAAACGTGAGGAGTTATGTGATGTTCCACATACCACCAGAAATGGAATGACATGTATTATCCATGTAGAATAGTATTACCTTCAAATATATTAAAACTCATACCATTATATATGAAACAACCTTGGGTTCATTGCCCAAACCTTTGTGCTACCGAAATCCGCTATCGGACTTTCTTCAAGGGTTGACATCAATAACTAAGGGTTGAAATCAATCTACAATATCACTCTCCAATCATTGACATCAATGAAAACCAACAATCCATACCAACTGTTGATCAACCTAAGCCAATTATCTGACAATCTCCCTGTTTGGCATTGATGACAACACCGACATTGATGACAACACTTTTTCATGATAAAATTCATGCTTATACTCATAATCAATGTTTCTATCTCTCCCTCTTTGACATCAATGGAAAAGGGCATATCCATTTTGGTCCGATCCCCCTGAATGAAATATCCTTGGGCTACTCTCCCTGTCTACATGCCTCTGTGCTCTCTCTCTCCAAGCATTTCTATCCTACATATGATAAATATCTCCCCCTTTTTCATCAATGGAAAAGGTATATTTCCATCCGGGGCTACTCCTCCTAACTGAAATTTCCTTGGGGATACTCCCCCTGACTAAACTCTTCATGAAATTGATCCCCCAACCTAAAATGTCCTCTTTATGGTGCTTCCTCATGTAAATCTAAGACATATAATATAAGCATTCAAAATAATTCATTTTGGAGTAGAAATTACTTTGATTCTCTGGAGAAAATACTCAAAGGATTCCCTTGGAAGCGGTCTTGTAAATATGTTTGCCACTTGTTCTTTTGTGCCCAGATATTCAACTATGATGTTTTTCTCTACAACCCATTCCTGTAGAAAATGATACTTTATTGGAATTTTCTTCTTCTTGGAGTGCATCACCGGGTTCTTTGAGATACTGATGGTGTTTTCATTATCACAATAGATTGGAATGGGCTCATCATACTCAACCTGTATATCTGTCAAAGTTTGATTCATCTATAGAACATGAGTACAACATCTTGTTGCTGCAATATACTCTATTTCAAATGTAGATAAATATACTGATGATTGTTTCTTTCTTAGCCAAGATACTAAACACTCACTTACTGGTGCTTCGTCGGCCATAAATGCAACCTTCCCAATATGCATCTGTGTAGGCAATAAGTGATACATCCTTTCCTTTTGGATACCATAATCTAAACTCTTATGTTCCTTTGAGATATCTAAAAATCCTCTTTACTTATAAGACATGTGATTCCTTTGGTGTTGCTTGAAATTATGCCATCTATCAAACTACCTTGATGTAGAGGTTGTCATTTGCACTTCCTTTCCATAGTTCGTAGGGTGCTTTGTGATTGTTGTTTTTGAGCATTACTCTGTTTTGAATGTGAACTGTTGTATGCACTCCATGTGTCCAAAACATATTTGGCAATTTGGATTCCATTAGCATTGTTTGAGCCATTTTGTGTGTAATTATCATCCATTATGATAATGTTCCTTTGTCTCCAAACCACTCTTTGAGACAATATATGAATCCATGCTCTCCTCCATATTTTCCAAAACTCTACTTTCGCAACTGTCCATAATGCTAACCCATTTATCACTATACTATCATGAAGTATTGATTAATCTATCAAACTGTACTTCTGCTAACTAACTTCTCTAGATCTATCTTCTCAAACTATGCTTCTTAAACTCTGCAAGCTACTTGAAGGATGGTTATTTTCTCTGCC
This sequence comes from Picea engelmannii, assembly GCA_009831015.1. Lineage (NCBI taxonomy): Eukaryota > Viridiplantae > Streptophyta > Pinopsida > Pinales > Pinaceae > Picea > Picea engelmannii. The sequence continues at coordinate 132,175 of ML784244.1, read as the reverse complement.
ACAACTATCACATAGAATCCCCCTGTCTAATATTCCTATTACCTGGTAGTCTCTAAGCTGGATGGCTCAGAACAATTCCTTCTCTGATGTGTATTCATCATCATCTTCATTTGTAGATTCATCATCATCTTCATTGGTAGATACATCATCTCTCTGAGCTCTGACTTATTTCTTTTGTTCTGTGGATTCATCTTTCACTACAATTCTTGAAACTACAATCTCTTGAACATGTTCCTTATTTACATGTCCTTCTTTTCTTTATGTTATTTTCCAAACCTTTATGTATCTGACATCTTTATTTTTCTTTGTAGAATTTTCTTCATATCTTTTTATTGCCAATCTTGCGATCTCTGGGACCTGGTATTTGTTCACCTGTTATTCATGTTTTCTTATCCATACTTTCTTATATATGATATCAATGTTCTCTTTCATGGAAGTATCGATCGTGCTTCTATAATCACTAGCTATGTGTCCATCGTTATGAGATTTGTAACATTCAATGTTATGTGGGTCCACATATGCACTTCTTGCTTGAACATTTCTTTTATATTCCCTGCAATATGCAACCTTTTGTCCAAAATTAGTACAATAAAAACAGTTACCATAAAATAAATTTGCATACCTGGGAGTGAATGATCTTCTTTATGGTGTAGTCTTTATGAATTTCTTCCTTGACTGACGATAATCATGATTGAAGCTTCTTTGTGGATTGAACATGAATGGTCTTCTTGAAGATGTATCTTCAATATTTTTCTTAAATTATGGTTGACCATGATTCCTTCCTTTGAGTACTTCTGCATAACACTTTCTATTTTTTTCATTCTTCTTTTCTAGCAACCTTGAGTGCTTCTCTTCATTCTCTATAATTGATGTGGATGTTTTTGTCTTTTCAACATTTTTGATCTTGACGATTTTACATATGAATGTGAAAACTTCTTCTTCAAGATTCCCTACCTCTTCTTCTTTCTTCATTATCTGAGACTTCATGACTTCTTTTGTTCTTTTCGCTTCTTCAATATGAATTTTTAATGTGATTATTTCTTCTTCAAGTCCTTTCTCTTCTTCACCAAACTCTGCCTCAAGCAGGTTTAGATCACTAGTTCTTTCCTTAAGATGATCTATCATTATCGTCTCTCTCATTTCTGATTCTTCCTTATGTGCTTCTATGTTGGCTTCCAAACATTGCTTTTGATATTCAATATTTTCTTCGATCATTCTAGATTCTTCTAGATGAGTTCTTAAGTTCTCGATGACCTGTTGGGATTCTTAAAAAATGTGAACACTTTCCTTTTGTTTCATCAATTATTTCTTGAGTGACTTGTTTTCTTTTCTTAGTTCATCTAAAGCACTAATCAATTCTCTGGTGATTATGTACTCTTCAGCTTCTAAATCTATTTGACATCGTGAACATAATTCTTCTTGATCTACATCTTCTTTGGCATTTTCTGAATTTGCGATTGGTGAATAATATATGTAATGTAACTTATCCCAAGGTTCTTTGGCTGATTAACATTTACCAACCTTTTCTCTTACCGATTAAGTAATCCTTCCCAGATGAAATCCATTTTTATTTTGTTATTCTTCTTCAATTCCTTCTTGGCTATAGTCTTTGCCCTTTTTGAACTATCATATCTCGTAACAACTGATAGCCAAATATAATGTCCCTATTCCTGTAAAAATAATTTCGTCATTTTTCTCCACATATGATACTTAAAACCATTATGATCATTAAACATTGATACTCCATTCTCAGAATAATCCATGATCTCCTTTTAGTGGTTAAACTATTTCCTGAAGGAACCGACTCTGATACCAATTGTTGGATTATTGAGAGGGGGGTGAATCAGTAATAGAGAAATTTAATCATTTTTCAGCATAAAATGAAGGTGTTATATCAATGGGGCACTATCATCCAATAGTTGCAGAGTAAATAAACAATTAAAAAATGAGAAATCACACACATACACAGTACACCAGTGTTTTACGTGGAAACCCAAAGCAGGAGAAAACCACAAAATGATTTTTCTTATATGTCTATAAGAATTACATTCATTGGAAGCACCAACTTCCTTTGTTTTCTAGCTGCCACTAGAAGGAGGCTCCAACCCCCTAATTTATTAGGCTACAATCTGAGGGAAGATCCAACTCCCCAATTCTCTAGCTACAACCAGAAGGAGGCTACAACCCCCTATGTTCTCCGGCTACAACCAGAAGGTGGCTACAACCACTTTTCCTTGCCTCGTCCATCTACCTTGACGTATAAGTAGAATGATGGAACTATTGTCACACTATTACTGTGAGATATACTGTTGTAAACCTATACCAAACAACCTATAACAATAGCCTGAACCATGCATCAACCATGCATCATCCTGTACCTCAATTTGTAACCAACCTGTACCATAAACAAGTGAATCAACCATGCACTAAATAACCTATAATCAACTTGTATGATAAACAAGGGCATCAACCATGCACTAGCTATAGCAAAACATGTACCATGAACAAGGGCATCAACCATGCACAAAACCTATATGAATAATCTATCACAACAACATGTCCAAAAAACCTATCACAACAACATGTCTCATTAATCTTATCAACCAAATCATATATACTCACCAATATCAATCACCAAGACAATGCTCAAATATGTGAATCAACCAAGCATAACACAACTCATAATCATCACCAAGATCAATATGTGCTTCTAATAATATACCAATACAAGTATGCTACATCATCCATAAACCATGTGTCAACAATACTACTAACAAGTTCCTACAACCATGTACCAAGTATGTACAATTCATGTATCAACTACTATGACTTATCTATTGGACACACCTACCACACTTAGAGGGGGGGTGAATGACTGTGGGGCTCAGTTTACCAAACTTCCCTCTTACAAAAAACTCTTTAGTTAGCATTCAACATTTTACTCATTACTCATTGCTATCATTTATAACCAGTTATATGTGAGCACATATCAGCAACATATATCAACAATATATCATCAAAAAATCATCACGACAAGGAACATAAAGAACACAATATGTATGTACAATTTTCCTGTTTTTATGGACAACAATCCAAGGGTTTATCAGCAACAACTGAATAGAGTACAACTCTACAAGAGCATCAGCTCTATAATGCAAGACTCAACTTACACCCTCAGCATCAACTGAGATGAGGCAACAATCCTCAACAGATGTCAATCTGCAACAAGTACGTGACCTGTCAGTAGTGTAGCATGCATGTGTACGTGCCCTACCATTAGTACAACCCACATGTATACGCACCCAAGAAATACTAGAACCTGCGTATACGCTCCCAAACAATACTACAACCTGCATATACCTTCTGAGCTATTAGGGTTTGTTCTTCAAAATCAACTTAGATCCTCTGCAACCAATTTATCATTCTCATATGTTTTTCATTGTCCAAACTGACCACCAGACAATCACAATACATCCAAGCTCTCCAATATCTTACTCATGCTCCACAACCAATCAATATGAATGCTACTCAATCATGCATAAGCAATCAACATACTATAGCCATCATATCAGTACTGAAACATAAGAGTGTTTCTCACTCCATCAACCAACATAAATCACATCATAGAAACCATACCAAGAATTCTCTAGGCATTCAAAACACAATAAGCAATTTTATCCATCAAGACAATAATGTAACAATACCAGTGTCTGAGTGATAGATTTGAGCCCATAGAGTGCATATCTGGAACCTACTTCAGTCTTCAACAACTTGTCATCAACTCCACCAAAAATCTCCATGATTTTATCCATTGTATGATCCCTATACACAGATAGCCCGTGCATACACACCTTGTACACAGACAGCCCGCACATTATACGCACCTTGTACCTAGGCAGCTTGTGTATACACACCCTATACACAGACAACCCACGTATGCACCAAAAAATAGGGTTTCTAAAGCTCCGAAACTTTTGTCATCAAGATCTCCAATATTGCCGAAACTTTGATGCGTCCATGAGATCCTCCTCATGCTCTCTTTCTCAAAATAGATCTTCAATCATACTCAAGAGATCCACACCAAAATGCTCTCACAAGAAGCTCTCCATCAATACTTCAAAGGATATTCTCACTAGAAACTTTCCATTGATCCACACACAAGGATGAAATGCAAGAATCCATAGCTATCTTATTTATACTTTCATCCTCTAGGTCACTTTACCCACTTTTAGGTTTCTTAACCTATTTTCCTTATTTTAGGGTTAACCACTTTCCATAAATAGAAAGTTATCCAATATTTTATCATTTAAATATTCCTTATTGATTTTGTCACCTTACTTTATCATTTAAATAATATTTCTTGATTTTGTCACTTCTATTTATTATTTAAATAATCCACCTTGACTTTGTCATTTTACTTTATCATTTAAATAATGATTTCTTCTTTTAGGTCACTTTGACTTCTTTGACCTTTGGGGCTTCAATCCTTCATATGGGGGTCCTCCAACTTCGTAAGGCCATAGCTCTCAAATCGTGAGGAGTTATGTGACTTTCCACATACCACCAGAAATGGCATGACAAGCACTATCCATCTAGGATAGTTTCACCAACAAATTCATCGATCTTCATCTCATTATTCCTCATACCAGCTTGGGTCCTCCAACCATTCTTCTAGGATAACTCAATCCGTAAAGTGTCTTCCCATGAGGGCTTCCACCATAAGGGGACCACTTTGGAGTTCGTCCATTTGTGCTCCTTATCAATAAGACAATAATGAGTCATCTATACATCTTTCCAACAATGCATCATATACATCGACTATCCATCATGTACCAATCATGTATCATTGATTCATATATGTATTCTCATCAAGGGTTATCCATCTTCATTATATCAATGACAACTCATTGATCAATCTATGCATTCTCATCAAGGGTGATCCATCATCTTCATTATATCAATGACAACTCATTGATCCATCTACGCATTCTCATCAAGGACAATACATATTACATTACATCAATCATCAATCAATCAATCACTTGACATCAAATAATGACATCAATCAATCAAACCATTGGCATCAATAACAACATGATCCAACATTATCAATACATACAAACATCATCAACTATACACCTCATGTATGTGCCAACTCATCAACTACTTGTCTCAACCAGGCACCTTTGGGCATATCATCCGCTTGTTTCCAAGTGACACGTGTCACCCTCCTTTCTACAAAACATCAACATAGTGACATCTATTCACCACGTTAGCTTCGAGAATTCATTCTCCGGGAAAATTTTTTGTTCAGCATCAAAGATCCCTAGCATCGAAATTGGTGCCTGCCCCAAGAATAATTAAAGATTTTCTGAAGTTGGCATACAAGTAAAGCTTTAGTGGTGGAACTAAAAGAGTGGGACTACCCAAATATCATATCATGACCAGACCAATGAACACACTCCATTTCAAGGCCACAACTTGATTGGACGTTAAAATGTTTGAGTGGGCCAAAATCTAAACCGCAATTTTTGGGGAGAGCGATGTGGCGGAATGCGGTGCATTTCAGGATCAAAAGTGGTATGGTTCTAAACTTCTTTCGACAAATCCGAATTCATTTCCTCATTTAGTGTCATTCCTAATATCAACAAGTGGGTGCCCCCTAGTTATTAGGCCTTGTCTCGATCTTGAGGAGATATTAGTTAATGGACACAGACCGATATTTGAAACCTCGGCTCACTCCATAAATAGAAGGCATGGAAGCCCTGGCCAAGGATATGGAACTGTCAGCCCGATGAAGATACACGCACATCCCGATAGAGAAGGTACATAGGTGGAAATATTTAGACAGGATGGCTAGATCAAATCACACTTTTAATTGTTGTGAAGAGATCTGAGTATAAAAAGATCAGTGTAGGAATTTGTTAAGGTTGTGAACTGTTTGAGTAGAGCTCCCTATTTTGTAATATTTTGATAACAAAGATGTTCTCTAGTTTTGTATTATACTTGAGACTTTCACATTAATAGAAGTCAGTTTCTTTCATCATCTTGTTTAATCTGTGTTGAAACACACGTGCATGGAGGATCGAGCTGAGGGTTGTAGTTGTATTGTAATGTAGGTTTGATTACAGTATTGTTGTGACCAGTTTTAGTCAGCTTCTTTATTATATTGCTCCTTCTTATGACAAAATTCTCATGCATGGAGGATCCAAATGATTTTTTATAGTCACATAACAATGGAGGTTTGGTTATTATGTTGTTGTAATATATTTCAATTTCTGAAACTTAAGTTCAAGAGTGCTCTTGTGCCTACATTTTTCTTCACCAAATTGTTTGAAAGTCGAATGCCCATGGTAGACTTGTCCACCTTTCTCACTAAGTCCTCTTTCTTCTCACCTTTAACCTTAAACTGGTGATTGAAGTTAATGAGGACCTCATTTCCCTATGCATTTCTAGTTTAGTTCCTGTGTTAAAATGTTCTTGTACTGAGCTATGTCCATTTGACCTCCACTCATAAAAACAACCTCCACCAAACATTCTGATCAGTATTGGGCTTATCCTCTTGCAATATTAGGGTGAATCTCAGTTCTAACAGGAAGTGCATCGGTACCCCTGTGGTTGAGGAGAAGATGTCTCTCTATTCTTCCAAGATCTCATCCACTTCCTTATACTACCAAGAGAGGATCTTTGTAGAGGCCATGGATGTGGCGAAAACCTTCTTCTTACTAAGAGAAAGGATCACAAATATTTTTAACTTCTCGGTATGTGAAACGACCTTACCTCCTTTCTTACGAGAGATTAAAGAAATAGCGGTAGGTGACGCTACCTCTAGTATCTTCTACAAATGTCTACCCAAAGTAATAATAACACTACGGGGTCTAGACTCATACACAACATGATGCTTCCACATATATTTTTTTCCTAAAAGAACATCAAAAACTTCAAGGGGAGAAATATCACACAATACCTTATCTTTGAAAGGCTTGATGTCACAAGAAAAATGACATTGTTTACTGACACAAAGATCTCTTCCTTTGCAAAGAAAGTCGATGGTTTAGGGTTGTGGGTGCGGTGTTGTTGGCAGGTCCAGCTACTTGAAAGATGTTTTTGAAATCATGTTCTTTTGAATACCTCTATCGAAAATGAAATGAAGTGGATCCCCCATTACCCACATATGTGAGTGAAAGAGCCGTTCCCCTTCCTCTGGTTCTTCTGGCTTGCTTGGCATAAATTTGGTGGTAGCGATAGTGGAATTGGGTTCAACATCGATAATCAATTTCCCTCCTTCAAGATTTTATTTAGAATCATAATAATCCTCTGACTTGGAAGCCTTCAACTCGACCACGAGTGACTTCTTGGAGTGACATTCTTCAGTGTTGTTCTAAGGGATTTTATGGTACTCACACCATTTTCCCGTATCCTTCTTCATCTTATCATTTCCCTTATTGTGTTGTGGATTGGAATGGTTGTCCTAACAGTCGCTATATCATCTTGATCCCTTTATTTTTAGGTTGGGGTCACCTTTTCCCTACTTCAATGGTGAGGAGTTGCAAATCCAAACTCTCACCTCTTCTTCTTAAACTTCTTCTCTATCTTGATAACGTATCTATAAGACATGCCCAATAAAGTGATGTCTAGAAAATCCATTTATGTTTTAATGTTTCTATGAAGACAAGAGTTGTATTTGAGAATGAGATGTCTCTTAGAGTCTTTGATACCCAATTTGGTGTGCAGGGTATGGAAAATATTTGTGAAATCTGGTACTTTCCAGTCCCTTTCTTAACACAAGATGGTCCATCTAGTGTACGCGTCCTCGTAGCTTCTAATAGGGTAGTATTGTTCTTTAATGGCATCCCATAAGGAATCCCATGTAGGTGCCACCACAAATATTGTATATTCGTCTACATCCCTTTGCTGAAAGTAAGTATCTGACTAGTCCTTAACATGGGGGACGACCTTTAGGAGTGCAAAAATAATATTTTCCCTATCAAAAAAAATGTGGACAGAATAATGCCCTTTGAATAGATTCAAACATTTATCTACAACATATGCATCTATCAGTCCTTCAAGTAATGGAATATGGTGATATGACCTGTAAATAACATACCTTAGAAAGAATCATCAAAAGAATTTATCCTCCCTTGAATTTTGGCCTTCTTTACTTCACCTTCCCTATGAAATTCGACTTAGATATCCTTTGGTTACCTCATTCACTTGTAGATATTCAATATTCTCAAGTGTTATTAAAATGCGAGAGCCTTGCCTCTTATTTATACTTTCATGTATCTTCCTCAAGGAGTTACCTTTTAACCATCTCAACCCACTTTTCTTATTTTAGGGTTAACCAACTTCTAACCACTTGTCTAATTAGTAATTTATCGATTAAATTTATTATTTAAATAATTTAATTTTTATCCAATTTGAATTATAGTACACTCATCACTTCACTTTACCTCAAGGGGTTACCTTCTAACCATCTTAAACCACTTTCCTTATTTTAGGGCTAACCCACTTCTAACCACTTGTCCACTTAGTAATTTCTACATAAAATTTATTATTTAAATAGTTTCTTTTGTATTCACTTTGAATTATAGTATACTTATCAATTCACTTTATTATTTAACTTATAAAATATCTTAAACCACTTTGACTACTTTTACTTTTTGGGGCTTGTAGATGACTCATGAGGGTTGTCCAACTTCACATGGGCATAACTCTGTAACCGTGAGGAGTTATGTGATGTTCCACATACCACCAGAAATGGAATGACATGTAATATCCATATAAAATATTCTTTCCTACAAATATATCAAAACTAATACCATTATCCATCAAGCAAACTTGGGTCCATTACCCAAACCTGGGTTCTCCAACTTCTCATGGCCATAACTCTCTAACCGTAAGGATTTATTTGACGTTCCACATACCAACAGAAATGGAATGACATGTACTATCCATATAGAATAGTATTACCTTAAAATATATTAAACTCATACCATTATATATGAAACAACCTCAGGTCCATTACCCAAACCTTTGTGCTACTGAAATTCGCTACCAGACTTTCTTCAAGGGTTGACATCAATCACTAAGGGTTGAAATCAATATACAATATCACTCTCCAATCGTTGACATCAATGAAAACCAACAATACACACCAATTATCCATCAACTTAAGGAAACTGTATGACATAACATAACTTATAAGATCCTCATAGCTGGGTATTTTTGGCCCAACCATTTTAGTGATATTTGTGCAAATATTTTTTTTTTTTGTAAGTAAGAAGTTTATATTATATGTAGTGCCCGCTAGAGCTGAAAAGAGTTACCAAAATACAGAGAGGTACTGGCTGAAAATTCTGGACAGCCCCAACAGAGGGGAAACCAGTCCAGTCAGCCTCCAATTCACAAGTCTGAGAAAGTTGCATGTTCGGAAAATACACAAAGACACTACTATCTGCTTCTAGACTAGGAGCCTAATGGAACTAGATGTTCAGCAAAAAGAAATCTAAACACCTGTCTAAAATCCCAACCACGTGGCTCGAAGGTCCTCTATCCAAGGTTCCATTTCGACGTTGACCGGCTGGTCCTCCCTGCGTTGTTCATTTCGTTCCACATGCACCTCGTCCTCCACTGGACCACTGCGCTCCACTTCCTTCTACCTTTCCATTGCTTGTCGCCGAATGATGTCCATCGCAATGTCAGGGGCCTCTCCCGGAGAAAATCCAGCTGGGTTCGAGGAGAGCTTCGTCTGCATAGTTGTTAGGATATGAAGAAAGGTGGCGACATTGTCTTCTGTAGCTTGCAGTCGGAACTTGAGGTTTTCCATCTCCCTTCTGAGCTCAAAGACTAGATCATACAGAATACCCAATCGCTCTTTGAAATTCTCACTGTCGAGGTGGCTCGCAGGGTGGAGACGCGCTCTCTTGAACTCTCCAAAGGCTGCTGGTGCACTCCTCCAGGTGCTCGAGGATCTGGGGAAGGACATGGTCGCCATGAAGTGCATACGAGGGTCTTGAGGGGAGCGAGGATCCAGGGTCGACCCTCATGGGATGGTGGCCATGGAATGTAAAAGCGCAGGCTGTGAAGGTGGCGAGCGAAAGTGCAAGGATTGCAAAGGTGGCGGGGTGGCAGCTGGGGAAGTGCTTTGAGGGAAGGAGGAAGAACCGGTTGCCGGGGAGGCCAAAGGCGAGACTGGGGGTCTGTGGGGCTTCCAGGGTGAGCCCCGCTTCGGCTTTCCTCTTAGCCTTTCTTTCATGTGTGCAGGTGAGCGGCGCGGGACAGGGTTGGACCAGTGTTGCAGAAAGACGAAGAAGATAACCTCTGTGCCAGCCTGGTGATAATCGTGTCATGAAGGGGGGAGCCCTTCCGAGCGCTTGCAGGGTGAAATGCCAAAACTAACAAGCCAAGCCATTATACAAGCTGCGTGGGAGCAGAGGGTGGCGTAAATGCCCCTTGCTGCGATCATTATGGGGCATATAAATGCCATTACTCTGCCGGGAGGGTATGGTACTGCAGCACGGGCCCGTCACGTGGCTCCGTGCTGCGGCGTGTTGTGTCCAGTTCCATCGTCTGCCACGGGGAATCCACTAACACCCCATCTGGGGGGATATTTGTGCAAATATTAGGGCTTCTGTCAAATGCCAAAAGTTTTCTAGAAAGAAGCAGCTCAAATATTTGCATTTGAAGCCTACAATGGTTTCTAAACCTTTTCTACAGTGGGGTCTTGACTTCATTGGAGAGATCCACCCAGCCTCAAGTGGCCAAAAAAGGTGGATTTTGATTTCCATGAATTATTTCACCAAATGCATAGAATCCATACCTATAAGGAGTTCCTCCCATAAGGTAATAATTATCTTCCTAGAAGATATCATGGACATATTGGGTTGTCCTAGATGGATTCTTACTAACAATGTTGCCTCCTTCAAAGCTGAACCATTAATCAAGTTCTGTGAATAGTATGGAATTACATTAATCCATTCCACTCCTTACTACCCTCAAGGACATGGTTTAGCATAATACTCTAACAAGAGCCTCATAAATATCATCAAGAAATTGCTAGAAGACAACAAGAAATCATCCGACTCAAACATGAAATTTGCATTATGGGCTGATAGGATTACAACCAAAAGGTCACTTGGCATTTCCTCTTTTCAACTTGTGTATGTGGTTGAGGCTATTTTTACTACTCAACTCACCTCTCCTGTGGCAAAGTTACTCTAGGACTACCAAGGAGAACATGATGATATGGCCAAGAGGATAAAACAACTGGTAGAAGTACAACAGACCAGGGAGAAGTTGCTTGTTAAATCTCAGGATCATCAACAAAAAATAAAACGAGCCTTTGACAAGAGGGAAAGTAAGGGATATTTTTAGCTGGGGGATATAGTGCTCAAGTGGGATGCCCCCTAGAAAGACAAAGGAAAACATTGTAAATTCTAAGCCATATGGATTGGTCCCTTGAAGATTTCTGAGGTGTTTTCAAGCAACACTTATAAGTTGCAGAACTTGGATAATTTCGAAGTTTTTGGTGGCCCTGTAAATGGGCACTTTCTAAAAAAGTATTTTTCTTAAGCCATGATTGGATTTCCACCATTGTAATTACCACTTCCTTTTTATTTATATTTTGAATAAGAGACTCCATGACCCAAAACATAAGTCACTGGAACTACGTGTTCTTGGAAGCTCACACGGAGCATGCCATCCCCTGTGGAGACAATGTTATCACATGGAATTGTTAAGGTTCGTATGTGTTTCTTGCCAATACCTAATTCTGTATGCTTTCCCTATATCTCTCTCCCTCCACTCATAAAACCAACCTCCACCAAACATTCTAATGGGCACTAGGCTTATCCTCTTGCAATATGAGGCTGACTCTCAATGCTAACAGGTAGTGCGTTGGTACCCCTGTGGTTGAGGAGAATATGTCTCTGTATTCTTCCAAGATCCCGTCCACTTCCTTACACTGCAAAGAGAGGCATTGTGTAGAGGCCATGGATGTGTTGATGACCTTCTTCTTACTATGAGAAAGGATAAAAAAGAATTCAAACTTCTCGATCTTTGAAATGACCTTACTTCATTTATTAAGAGAGATTAAATAAATAGCAGTAGGCGGTGCTACCTCTAATATCCTGTACAAATGTCTACCCAAAGTAATAATAAAACTGGGGAGTCTAGATTCAAACACAACATGACACTTCCACATATATGGTTTTCCTAAAAGAACATCAAAAACTTCAAGGGGGAAATATCACACAATACCTCATCTTTGAAAGGATTGATGTCACAGGGAAAATGGCATTGTTGGCTGACACAAAGATATCTTCATTGGCAAAGCCAGCCGATGGTTTAGGGTTGCGGGTGCGGTGTCATTGGCAGGTCTAGCTAATTGATGAACTTTGTTGAAATCATGTTATTTTGACTACCTCTATCGACAATGAAATGAAGCAGAGCCCCCTTTACCCACATATGTGAGTGAAAGAGGCATTCCGCTTCCTTTGGTTCTTCTGGTTCACTTGGCCTAAATTTGGTGGTAGTGACAGTTTTATTGGGTTCAACATCAATAATCCACTTCCCTCCTTCAGGATTTGATTCAAAATCATAATCATCCTTTGACTCGGAAGCCTTCAACTCAACCATGAGTGACTGCTTGGAGCGACATTCTTCAATGTTGTGCCAAGGGATTTTATGGTACTCACACCATTTTCTCGTGTCCTTCTTTGTATTCTAATTTCCCTTATTGTGTTGTAGATTGGACTAGTTTTGCTAAGAGTGGCTATCTCAGCTTTGTCCCTTGTTATTTAGGTTGGGGTCGCCTTTTCCCTGCTTCAATGGTGAGGAGTTGCAGATCCAAACTCTTGCCTCTTCTGCTTAAGTTTCTTCTCGATATTGACAACGTATCTACAATTCATGCCCAATGAGGCGATGTCTAGAAAATACATTTATTTTTTAAGGTATATATGAAAACAAATGTGGTATTTGAGCACCAGATGTCGCTTAGATTCATTGATGCCCAATTTGGTGTGCAGGGTATGGAAAATGTTGGTGAAATTTGGTACTTTCTGGTCCCTTTCTTGACGCAGGGTGGTCCATCTGGTGTACTAGTCCTTGTAGCTTCTAACAGGGTAGTATTGTTCTTTAATGACATCACATAAGGAATCCTATGTAGGGGCCACCACAAATATTTCATATTTGTCTACAACCCTTTACTCAAAGTAAGTATCCCACTAGTCCTTAGCATGGGGGATGACCTTTAGGAGCGAAAAATTAATATTTTCCCTATCAGAAAAATTGTGGACCGAAAAATACCCTTTGAACAGATTCAACCATTTATATACAACATATGGATCTATCAGTCATTCAAGTAATGGAATATAAAAAATTACCTATACCTTGAAGGGGAATGCATGGCCTCTTGATGAATATGCTTTTCCTCTGGGTAGCCGTCAAAGGATCTACGCAAATTTATCCATCATTTCATTCATTTTTCATGCGAGGGATTCCTCGAGCAACATTTTAGTATGATCTCATGCTCCATCATATTTCATTTCGTCCCCTATGGGTTATTTTTGGGCTCAGCGTGGCAGATCTTGCAACGAATAGATTGGTTTGAGTCCCAACTACTTGTACCCAGATCTTATCGGGGACATGCACAAAGAAAAATAAATGAAGAGAAGACCACTTTGATACCACTGATTTGTATTTAGGAGGGGAAAAAACTGATTAACAGACTCAATACAATAAAAACAAAGATATGAAGAATAAAAAAAATTCTAGTGAATAATATATTTTATTGAATAAATGAAATAGGATGAAACTAGAAAACTGTAGAACTGAAACACTTGCTCAAATGGTGGTAGTTATCTTTGAGAAGAGATGTGGCTGCTACGTGCATATGTCCAAGCAGAATGATTAAAATGAAGCTCCAGAGGAATTTTTGATATTACTCATGAATGCCAAAACCCTAGACATAAAAAAATCTAACCCTAGGAGGTGAAACGCCAAAAGTCTTGTGGACATCTATGGGTAAGTTGGTACCTCAACCTCCCGAGGTCATAACTTTTGCATACGACCTCCGTTTTAGGCACTTGATAGCCTGATGGAAAGTTATTTTAGAGAAATACACATTACTCCATCAAAATTCGACTCTATCTATAGTTTGCATGTGGTGAGGCAAAAAAACACTATTTAGGGCTCCAAAACGACCCTGGAAGTACAACTAGGTATGTTGACACGAAAACATACAAAATAAGCTAGTTGGATTAGGCGAGAGACCACTAATAACCACCTGGAAGATATGTAGGGATTCAGACAACCCCAGAAGTGTATAACCCACAATTACAAAGAACTACTAAAGAACGTGTTGAACTAAAAATGGACAAGAGGAGCCAGTTGGAATAGGCGGGTTGCCACCAATATCCACCTAGATTAGTTTAGGTTTTTAGGTTTCCTAGAGACAAGGGTTTTTCCTCTGCTATATATATTTGATATACATGCGAGGTTGAATAATAGTACTTGACACAACATCTTAGGGAAACAACTAAGGATGATAGACCATACCCTTAGTCGTACTACCTGATTACCCAAGTACTAGAGGGTATCTTCCCTAGTGATGTTCTCAGTTGCACTATAGCAGATAGGTAGCTGATCAGTTGATATATTGTTGCTTTCGGGATACCTAGGGGTATCCTGATATACCAGAGGTAATTGGAAGAACAGTTTGTATACATGTGCTATCTAATGCGCTACTAATCAAAGGGGTACCAATAGGAGTCACAATGGTGTCCAACAATGTGATCTTAAAAAATTCTTGTATTTCCTATGTGTATGCTTCCCTGACCACAGATTTATGCACTAAACAACATATCACTATAGTTTAAATACATCAGAACATGTCTCTACCATGAAAAAAAAATTCCAGAATTCCTGCAAAGGAAAGTGCTATGATACCACTTTTTATTTACTTGGTTATGTTATATTGAGCAGAAACATGAATATCACATAAATTACGAGCAGAACAATAGAATATATATAGAATAACACATCAAAATGATACCTTTATTGAAATGGGAGTAATGTTCATTTACCTCTTTGAGGGGGAAACCTATAGCAAAAAAAAACTCTATGACATAATTCTCAAGACAAGGAATTCTCACACCCTTGACTCCTATTTATACTAAATCTATCTACCAAAATAACACTCTAGAGAAAGATATTTATAGAGGGGTAAGCTTCTATTAGGTCTTCTTACATTTGACTTGTTCATTTTATTGATGAGGCATTATTTATTAATATCGCCCTTTATTACATGGAAAATATATTATTCTACCTTTGTGAGGGCTTAGGGAGGTTCAGTCCCTAACATCAACCTGCTTACAACATTTAGTTACAAATATTTCCTACCTATATGATCATCCTTCTTGATATCCATGATATTCATGTTATATCAGGAAAGGTAGGTAATAAAACTTTTCTTATTATTATTCAAGAACAAAATGAGGAAGATTATAATCAATCAAACAATATGATATTTTTGTTCCAATAAAGTAAACTTCTTCTTCGCTAGATCAACCATAATCATCCAAATCCCCTCCTTTTCTAGAGAGGTTGAATTTGGACAAACAAATAAGGCAATCTGAATTTGATTTATTGGATGAATTAAATAATATTTGTATCAAATTTCCTTTACTGCAAGTAATCATGGATATTTAAATTTATGAAAACATGGTTAGGGAATTATGTTTTAGAAAAACAAGAAGAAAGAAAAAATACCCATGAATCGTTCAAGTCATTGGAAAATTGACAACTTTAATGTCAAGAAAAGATTTAATGGAAAAATATGGTGATCCTGGAATCCTTAGTATTAAATTTCACATCAAGAATATTCCAATTGAAAAACAATTAATTGATTTAGGATATGGAATTAATGTAATGACTAAAGGAACCAAGGAGGAAGCAAAAATATTTAATCTTCGTCACACACCTATTGTTTTACAATTAGTAGATAGACTTACTATCAATCCCGAAGGAGTGTTAAAATATATTAATGTTTCTTTAGACTCATGGGAATACCTTTTGAATTTTATGGTCTTACAACCTAAATATAATTTGGGTGTCCATCCATTAATCGTAGGAAGAATATGGTTAGATATTGGCATTCATTAGTTGCATATATGGAAATATGAAAATTTCACATGGTGATTAAGTTAGGAAAACTACTTTGTATCCACTTAGAAAATATTTAACAGAATTGGAAAATACACAATGGATTGATAATGAAAATAGTGATGAAGAAATTTTACAACCAATATTAACAATNCAGTTGACTGTGATTAAACAATTATGCCCATTTTAAGCTCATTACAGAACACTCAATGATGGTCAAAATAATGCAGGGAAGTAAGAAATAGAATATTCAACATCAATCACACAGATGAAATATATAGAGACAGATATTCATGAGGAAGAACATAAGGAGAGAAAACCTCTTCTTCTCGATATGATAAGTAGTCATTGTTTCTCTAGAACCCACTAGAAGGAAGCAAAAATGCCCATTGTGTTCTAACACCGACTTCCAGTCACACAGGAACCAACCTATACAAGCTACAACTTGTTGAGATAACCAACTCTTTATATTCTCTAGCACCCATTAGATGGAAGCTCCAACTCCCTGAGTGTTCCAACACCAATTGGATGGAAGCATCAACTTCTAGTTACACAGGCACCAACCTGTATAATAGAGAACAATAGTTATCCCTTGCACCACCCTACCACCCTGGTTTTTTCTAGCTGTAACCAGATGGAAGCTGCAACTCCCTGTGTTCAAGAACCTACTTGAAACTCTGAGGACAACAGTCCTCCCTAGCACCACCCTACCACCCTGAGATATAAATCTTTTTTACCAAAATTTATTATAGTGATATGCCTTAGATATGCCTTTTGTTCTATGTCTTTATTTTGTGTTTTTTTCTCTCTGCACCATTGCCATTCTCTGATCTATGCCTCTTCTGTGTGCTTTAGTTCCTGCACACAACCTGATTCTACCCGCATGAATAACTCTCTAAAGAAGCAAAAATCTCTTCTTTGTTCTGCATATATTTATCATGCCAAGTCATCTGCCAGATCATACACTCAACTCTTCGTCCTATCTGGTGATTATGATGAGTCTTTTCTTCATTAGTGGTCGTTATCCTAAGATTCTTTGGAAGTTACAATATTCGACACTTTTCCATCTGTCAATTGTTTCTATTATGAATCATCATTCCACTGGGAGTTACCTCGAGAATCTTCATCTCCTTTGGTGATCACCCTGAATCTCTTCGAATTCCTTGGCATATACAATCACTCCGTTCCATCAGTTACAGAGAGTCATTTTGTCTTCTTTGGCTTCTAAAACCCTTCCTTCACGTGACCTTCGACGGTGACCATACGCCTAACCAACAAGCATTTAATGACTCATGACTTCAGGAATGTTGGTATGAGACATCTCTATTCTCCCAACTCCCAATATCCAAAGTGGAGCCTAGCAACGTGCTATCTCCTCCCTTACCTTTGTTGATGTGACCATGGCTGTGACCACAGGCCTAACTTCCGACCGCTTCGTGATCTCGTTCTAGCGAGTGTTAGCTCCTTCTTTCAATATAACCTTGGGCAATGATTTCATGTGACCACGCGATTGTGGGCACATCCAAAGGAGGTTTTAGGGGAACCTGATTTTCTCCCCGCAATTCACTACAAATCTCCACTTGTCCTTTCTCCAAAACCATGGTTTTGATTGCAGCTTGCCTTCAAGATTGTAAAGTTCATGCACCTTCAATCCCCGCAATGCGACAGGACCATCGATCTCACGATATTAATGGCACCCCTGAAATGATGTATAAGATATAACCTTCTCAAATCAACGACTATGATTGATTTCGGCCTTCCGGTCTTTGGGAGTTTCAACTCTCAAATCTCGCTTTTCCCATATGAAAATCTTACAGAGTGGAAGATCTATTGAAACCTGTCTCCCTGAATATATGGTCAAGACCTCCTACGGTCAAGAAAATCCAACTCTCTGCCCTATTCTCATCCTTCTTAGCTTGTAGAAAACAATTTCTCATGGTCTCATCATTCTCAATGCTATCATTGTTGATTTATTATTTTCCGTCATTGCTGCCAATATGCCATCGTTGTTGTTGTTCTTGCCATCAATGAAAATCACACTCTACCTGCAAACATGCCATCATTGTTGTTGTTCTTGCCATCAATGACAAGCGCACTCTGCCTGTAAACATGCCAATGATCTCCCCCTTTAGCATTGATGGAAACCCTCAAGAACTACATTGTTCTAGTTAGACATTCAACTGTAGCATCCAGACCACACCATTTCTCCCCCTTTGACATTAATTTTGAAGAAAACATGATCCCCCTGAGCTTTTGCAGTACTTTTCGGAGGGATCAGATATTTAACCAACACAAACTCCCCCTCTTAGGATGGACTCTCTTAGGTGAGAGAAGGGATGACACCCAACTTCTGACAGAGATATTCAAATGGTGTCTTGGCTAGGGTTTTAGTAAAGATGTCTGCAATTTGTTCTGTGGTTGGAATGTAATGAGCATGACCAATATTATTGATGACCTTCTCCCTTAGAAATTGGTATTTTATGGGGTTGATCTTGGTCTTGGAATTAAATACTGGATTCTTGGACCTGTTCATCTTCAACTTTAGCTATGTCCTCTGTAGTAGGCTCAATATTGAGCACCTCTCATACTGACACTCCTTCATCAACCTTTAAATCAATGTAATCAACTAATTTATACAATATTTTATTAAAGCATCTATATCCTTTACCATTGGTAGCATATCCTAAGAAGATGTTTTCATTATCCCTGTCATCATACTCACCTCTCAACTACTCCATTTTGCTATGGAGTTCCTAGGATTATGTATTCTCTCCTGATCCCTTGTTTATCACAAAATTACTTGAAATCACTTGACATAAATTGTCCTCCTCTGTCTGATCTTACTTCTTTTAACATGTTCCCATTTGATTCTCAATTAAAGATTTAAATATTTTAAATTTCTTAAATGCTTCATTTTTCCCTTTGAGACAAGCAACCCAAGTGAGTCTAGAGTAATCATCAATGATTAGCACAAAATATTTTTCCTTCCATGTGCCTTCCTGTCTTGATGGTCCTCATAAATTGATATGAACTAATTGGAGTGGTTTCTCTGTTGAAGTAGAGATCATTGGATTTAAATTGTGTCCTAGTTAGCTTTCCTACTTGGCAAGGTTTACACACAGAATCTTATGGCTTTGATAATTTTGGAAGATCTTTTACTGCCTCAAGATTTTTGATATTGATTAAGTGGTCAAAGTTTAGATGTTCAAATCTCCTATGCCATAACCAAATTTCATCATGTTTTCTTAGATGACACTCTTCTCTATATTCTTTCAGCGCACATGCATTATTATATGTCCTTATGCCTTTAGCCACCACTTGTCCCGAGTTTACATTATTTACCTTACAATCTTTGGAAGTGAACACCTCTTCACACCCTCTGTCACACATTTGAATTATACTAAGAAAATTATGTTTCATACCATCTACAGGTAGAACATCCTGGGCATCGCCTTTTCCATTACTTAAACTCATCATCCCTTTATCCTTGATTTTACCTGGTTCATCATTTCTAGAGGTCACATTTCCTGTTTTTCTTTTACTTATAGACAAAAACTCATCCTTGTCTCCATTCATGTGGTTGGAACATCCATTTTCTATATTCTAGGGGTATTTTTGCTTTTAAGTTGAAAGTACTAGACCACATTTTTCACTATCTTTCTTTTTCCACATGCTGACATTTCTAGCTAAGAGCTTTATCCTTGGATCTGCTTTGTAATTCTTTAGATGGAAGTTTGCAACTTTGTGGACGAAGTTATGAAAGTTATAGCATTTGATCTCATCATTCAATAGTCAAAGAGATTGGTGCAAAAATGTCTACTTATTGGTTGTTTAGTTCTATATTGCAAAGATTGTTTATTGGTTGACCTCCTCAGTTGCATGTCTCTAAACTTAATTTTACAATTTGCAATATTATGACCAAAATTAGAGCAGTAAAAATAGTAACCATGGAAGAAATTTGGGTACATGAAGGATGGCCTTCTTCTTGCCATTTGTTTCTCCATATTCTTATATCTTTTTTTTTTATATGGGATCATCTTGTCTTTATTATCTTTTGGTGACAAAGTACTCACATGGTCTAATTGTCTGCTGACTTGGAACTTCATCTTTACTTTCTCTTTGCATTCTAGTTGTTTGTTGTTTGAATCACATACATAACCTAAAGCAATATTCAACCAAGGAAATATATGTTTTCTCAGAATTTCATTTAGCTCTGTCGAGGCTTTAATGCTTGGAGGATTTTGGAGATACAATACTTTAAACTTCTCCATCTCTTTCCTAATTTTTACTACCTCTTCTTCCAAGGCTTCACATCTTTCCTTCTTCTATGATAATTGTTGTTTCAAAGTGTCCTCTATTTTCTTTGCCTCTTCTAACTCCACTTTTAGCAGGGGCAAGGTATTCATTAGGTATTTTACCATCCTTTTCAAACTGCATCAACAATTGTTTTTGTTTTCTCTTCTTAATTATGAGTCTATCAATCTCTTCTAAAGCACTCATTAGTTCACCTTCCATATCAACCACAACTTATTCATCATTAACATCACTTCCTTTGATTTTATTATCATAATACTCATTTTCCATAAGCATAAAGTCGTTAACCTTATCTTCACAAAAAGGGTCACTATCTGTGTCTCCTGAAGAGTCATCATTTTTTACACATAAACTTTTCATTTTATCAAATTTCTTAGACTTGTACTTCTCTTAACCTTCATAGTTCTGGTCCTTCTTATTCTGTGGACACTTAGATGCAAAGTGACCTATCTTCATTTCATATGTAGTCAACATTCCTAGAAGTTGATCGAAAGGTAGAACTTTTAGAACATTAAGTTCTTCTATAGAAGATACCTTCGGGTTGAACCTATCTGGCCGATATCTCAAAATTTTATGAACTAAAGAGGATTCCTCAATTTTTTCACCAAGAACTTTCATTGCATTTACTAGTTTTTCAATTCTCAAAAAGTACTTCTCAACTATTTCATCCTCTTTAATATTTAGTTGTTCAAACTGTAATCTGTAGGTTTGAATCTTCGCATCCATTACCTTCTCATTACCTTCATAACTGCTAATGCATTTTTCCAACATTTCTTTGGCAGATTATAAGTACATAACTTTTACAAATTCTTCTTCTGCAAGCCCACTCAGAATATCATTCATAGCCTTAGCATTGAAGTTGAATTATATCTTTCCATCCTTAGAAGCTAGTACAACTAGCTTTACATAACTAGTCTCTACCACATTCCAGACATCTGCACCTAAAGCCATTATGTAGGTTCTCATCCTCCCTTTCTAGAATGAAAAATTTGTTCCATTGAACAAAGGGACCTTGTTGGTTGAAGTTCCTTCATGGCTAGTCATGTTTAATTTCTAGGATCTACCCTTAAATAAAGGGAACTTTCTCTGATACCAATTGTTGAACAACTAAGAGGGGGGAGATGAATAAGTTGTTATTGTGATTAAACAATTATGCCCATTTTAAATTCATTATAGAACACTCAATTATGGTCACAATAATGCGGGGAAGTAAGAAATAAAGAATTAAACATCAATCACACACATGAAATATATAGAGATAGATATTCCTGAGGAAAACCATAACAGGAGAAAACCTCTTCTTCTTGATATGATAAGTAGTATTTATTTTATGTACATTATCATTTTTATGAGAACCAACTCCTTTTGAGGCTACCACCTCTATTTTACAAGAAACAACTTTCTGAGAGAACCAACTGTCTGGTTTCTCTAGCACCCGCTACAAGGAAGCACCAACTCCCTTTATGTTCCAGCACCAACTGGATGAAAGCACCAACTTTCAGTCACACAGGCACCAAACTGTACAAGCTACAACTTGCTGAGAGCACTAACTCTATGGATTCTCTAGCACCCACTAGAAGTAACCACCAAATCCTTGAGTGTTCTAGCACCAAATGGATGGAAGCATCAACTTCCAGTTACACAGGCACCAACCTATATAACAAAGAACAATAGTTCTCTCTTGAAAAACCCTACCACATTTGTTTTTTCTGGATGCAACTGGATTGAAGTTGCAACTCCATGTGTTCAAGAACCCACTTGAAACTCTGAGGAAAACAATCCTCCCTAGCACCACCCTACCACCCTAAGATATAAATCTTTGTTATTGAAATTTATCACAGTGATACAATATTTATCAATGACTTACTAGTCTCATCATTGTTATGCTACATTTCTCTTCTCTACCTACATCAATGTCTTCCTGCTCGCATCTTCTTGCGATTTCTGTTCTTCTTCTCTATCTTTGTATGCACACGTTGGCTTTCTCTTCCTCTCTTATATATTCATTTTGTTCTATTTATTTCTTCTGTGTTTTATGCTTTGTTCACCATTCCCATTATCTCCTCTATGCCTCTTTTGTGCACTTTAGTTCCTGTGCACAACCTGCTTCTACCCGCATGAATAAATCTCTAAAGAAGCAAATATCTCTTCTTTTTTCTGTGTATATTTATCATGCCAAGTCCTCTACCAGATCATACACTTAAATCTTTGTTTTATATGGTGATTATGATGAGTTTTTTATTCATCAGTGGATGTTACCCTGAGATTCTTTGGCTTATTTGGAAGTTAAATTCTTAGACACTTTTCCATATGTCAATTGTTTCTATGATGAGTCTTCATTCGACTAGAAGTTACCTTGAGACTCTTAATATCCTCTGGAAATCACCCTAAAGCTCTTCGAATTCTATGGAAGATATAATCACTTCATTCCATCAGTTACAGAAAATCATTTTGGCTTCTTTGGCTTCTAAGCCCCTTCCTTCAAGTGACCATCAATGGTGACCATACACCTAACCAACAAGAGCTTCGGGACTCATTACTTTGGGAATATTTGTATGAGACATATCGATTCTCCCAACTCCCAATATCCAAAGTGGAGCCTAGTGACATGATAAATCCTCCCTTAACCTTCGTTGATGTGACGATGGTTGTGACCACAGGCCTAAGTTCCGAGTGCTTCATGATCTCAGTCTACTGAGTGTTAGATCATTCTTTCAATATGACCTTGGGTGATGATCTCATGTGACGATGTGATTGTGGGTGCGTCCAAAGGAAATTTGGGGGAAACCCGCTTTTCGCCTCACAATTCACTACAGAGCTCCACATGTCCTTTCTCCAAAACCATGGTTTTGATTGCGGCCCACCTTCAACATTGTAAAGTTCATGCACCTTCAATCCCTGCAATGCAACGGGACCATCAATCTCATGATCTTGATGGTGCTCTTGAACTGATGGATCATATCTAACCTTCTTAAATCAATGACTGTGATTGATTCCGGCCTTCCATTCTTTGTGAGTTTCAACTCTCAAATATCTCGTTTCCCATATGATAATCTTCCAGAGTGGAAGATCTATTGACACCTGTCTCCCTAAATCTACAATTAGGATCTCCTCTATGAGTCTGGCCTTTGGGACTTTCAATTCTCAAACTCTCATGTCTTACGTATGATAATCTTCTGGGGTTGGTGATCTGCAGACACCTATCCTCCTTAATTGACGTCTTTGCCTTTACTTCGAGGATTTTACCTCTCAACTAGATCAATGGTCCTATGTCCCCTTTCTCTATCAAGGATCAAGATCTGCTTCTCTACACCGAGTTCAATGATTTAAATTCTCAACCTTCACACTCTAACAAAACTCTTTTAGTTGGAGTCCACAAATTCTTGCCACATGTCCTCCTCAAATCCTTGTTCCTCATTTCCTTCAAGACTTCGACCTTCTAGATATTCAACTAATTTACACTTTCTTTCTCTCAAAGCGTTTCATCTGGAGTACATGATCTATTGACATGTTTCCTCCTACAAATCAACGGTCCTCAAATCCTCCGTCTCTTCAGGACTTTATCATGATCGCTACTTCATTCTCCTCTGGAGTGGTCACCTGTTGAATAAGTCATAGGCGGTGGAGACAACTTGTTGTCTGTTAACACTTCCACTTACACCGTCCTTCCACTAAACTAGATCAATAGTTGAGAATGCACTTGAAGTGATCTACAGATCGCATGACTGAGAGCGACTTCAGGCCTTCGTCCTTCAGGACTTTGGGACTTTTGACATTTTTTGGTGATGAACCTTTTGACATAAATCTCCCGAAGTGACATATATTGTTTACGTTACTTGTTGACATGGCACATACCAATTTCCTCTTGACACTTACCCTCATCTGATAATGCCATGTGTACTTGTTGACATGGTCTTCCACATGTCCTTGCTGATGTGGTATACCACATTTCCTTTCTTAGGTGGCCTACTAACGTGGGTGAGACATGTAGGCAGTGTAGTGATGGTGGAGGAAGAGCAAGGTAGTGGAGTGTGATGTGTAGCGGGTAGTGGAGTGTGACGTTGTAGCGCAGAGGTGGTATGTATGAGTGGTTTGGTGGTTTACTCGGAGGGGGGGTTAGGCGGTAAGTGGTAATGAGAGATGGGGCTCCGAGTTGACAATAAGGTGACACGTATGAGTGTCCCACATGATAAATACCACCAAGTTGGACCCCCCTCCATGGTTAAAGGTATAAATTTCGGGGGGGTCTGATATTCCCTATCAGTCATAGAATTGAGTGCTCGATTATTGGTGGCTAAGATTAGCATGCCCTATAACATATCCTGTCCTTCCACTTATTTCGATCCAACAACTGACAAAAATTTGGGTGCTCGATGTTGGACACACCTACCACACTTAGAGGGGGGGGTGAATGAGTGTGGGAATTTTTTTCCCAAAACTTCCCTCTTACACAAAACTCACCAGTTAGCATTCAAAATTTACTCATTACTCATTGATGCCATTAATAATCCGTTAGATGTGAATACATATCAACAACATATATCAACAATATATCATCAAAAAATCATCTCCACAAGGAACACAAGGAACACAAGATGTATGTACAATTTTCTTTTTATTACGGACTACAATCCTTGGGGTTTATCAACAACAATTGAATAAAGTACAACTCTAGAAGAGAATCAGCTCTATATGCAAGACTCATCTTACATTCTCATCACCAACTAAGATGAGGCAACAATCTTCAACATATATCAATCTGTACCATAAACAAGAGCATCAACCATGCACCAACCTGTGCCAAACAACCTGTAATCAACCTGTACCATAAACAAGTGCATCCAACCATGTACCAAGTATATACCAATCATGTGTCAACTACTCATCAAAAATAACTCATCAATATGTACCAACATCATGAACTATACACCTCATGTATGTGCCAACTCATCAACTGCTTATCTCAACCATGACTAGTTTTGGATTAGTCAACAACCCTAACTTGAAATAATCATAACTTTGTACCTGTACTGAATAAAGATCTAAAACTGATCAAAAATGTTCTTCAGTGTGTTTTATGCAATTCCTCCAAGTGGAACTATTTGGAACCTCTCAGAAAAGGAGTTATAGCAAAAATGGCATACTTTTCTGAATTCTGTCTTATTCTAGAGAGCGACCTTATAGAGCGTGCCCCGCACAAAATATTTGATGAATAGATATGAAAATTTTGTAGAGCATGATACAGACCATAATATAACCAAAACAATTGGTCTCACTGAATTTGGATCTGTTATGAAGAAGTTGTGACGTTTTTACCTGAAACACCTGATTTTGACTAGTTTTAGGACTAACTAAAAACCCTATTTTCCACGGCGTGTAACGCCAAAACTACAATGACCCACAAGCTAAATTTTTAACCATAGATACTTGGCTATGTTTTCTCACTTGCATCGAAATTTTAGGATCTGATTCATTATAGAAAAAAAGTTATATCGAAAATGGTGAGATGACCTGAAAATAACATACCTTAGAAAGCACCATCAAAAGAATTTATCCTTCCTTGCATTTCGGCCTTCTTTTCTTCACTTTCCTCAGAATTTCGGCTTAGATATC
>ML784244.1:75658-92461 GCA_009831015.1 Picea engelmannii | reverse complement strand
ATATATATATATATATATATATATATATATATATATATATATATATATATATATATATATATATATATATATTATAAATTTTGAAAAAATTCACTGCACTAGAAAAACAAGTTCTCTACAATTATACAAGTACACCTGCACGGACATAGAAATATACCTTATATTTTGCTAGAAAAATGACATACCACTATTAGAAAAAATCAAATTTCACATAGTTATTCACAATTTCTATAAATAAAAGTTGTATATTCATAAATATAATTCAATTTCCTGCATTTCATATTTTTATACCATATTCAAATTCATTGTAAAAATACTTTGAATAATCCCTCCATGTTAATAGTTTGATGTTTTTCTATGTTTGCATTGCCACTATTGAGTCATGAGATACCATCATTATCTTTCACTCACCCATATTAGAATCATGTTGTACGTCTATAGATATTAAACATGGAAAAACTTTGAACATAAATTCTAAACTTGGGGAATATCAAAAAAATCATTTAATGAAACTACTACAAAAACATTTTGGTGCATTTTCATGGGAAGATATTGATATGCAAAGAATTATCCAAATACCTATCTAAATTAAATTTATATTGAATATAATACTCGACCAATTGGACAATCCCAAAGACCTATGAATCCAATCTCAAAAGAAATTGTAAAAGAAGAATTGCAAAAATGAGTGAATGTGAACTTTATTTATCTTATTTTAGATAGTGAGTGGGTTTCACATTTGGTAATAGTTCCCAAGAAAAATTTTAAGTGGTGTTTTTGTGTAGATTACCATGAATTAAATAAATATACCTTGAAATTTCATTTTCCTCTTCCATTCATAGATCAAGTTTTATATACTTTAGCAGGAAAAAATATTTTTCTTTTCTTGAGGGTTTTAGTGGTTATAATAAAATCCAAACCGCTCATGGAAATCATAATAATACCAGATTTACATGCCCACAGGGAACATACACTTACAAATAATTACTTTTTGTGTTATGCAATGCTCATACTAAATTCATGTTAATCTTCAAATATGCCAAGTCCTTCATAATGTCACTCTTGTATATTTATTACTTAGAATTTTTTTTACTTTGTCGTGGGTTCTTGAGTCATTTTGATGGTTTTTCAAAATTTTTCCTTCTCCAAAATGACATGTTGTGTTTCGTTGTTATCATTTCACACCTATAATTATAATGTTTCTTGAAATGTTGCATCGTCGGTCTAAAGTAATTTTCTGATTCACTTACTATCACTGCGACCCTCATATCTAGTTGATTCTCAATACTTAGTCTATTTTGATACTTCACTAACTCCATGATATTTCAACACTTAGAAAATTTCCAAATTTAACCACGAGTCTGCGATCATTTTATTATACCTCCCATACCCATCGCCCCTCTGTCCAACTGATCCACTTTTGATAATTAACCTTTTTTCAACTTTTTATAGTGGGTCTGGGATCATATCATTTATGCTCCACCTATCCCCTATCCTCTCTATCCATCTAATCCATTTCTAACACTTAGTAATTTTCTTGAATCTCAATGTGGGTTTGTGGGTTTATGTCGATTTCATTTTTCTTTACATACATCTGATCCTCCAGCACTCGTAGTAACCCATGTCTCATCTTGTTACTCTCACAAAGATACATTTAATTCAAATAGTACAGAAAATAACAAATGTTTAAAGTATTAAAAGGTCTTTATTAATGGCAATCTTCTCGAGACAATTCTTCATCAATTAAAATTCAATTTGTATAAATCAGTCCTTTGAAAAAAGAGTTTCAAGGTATATTGTTATAAAAAGGTTTAGTTTGGTATCAAAATTCTAAAAGGATTGTACATTAATCGGCCAACTTCATTAACTATGACAACTAGAATAAAGGATAACCTATGTGAATATACCATAAACAAATTCGGACAAGAAGATCAAAAGTTTCAATGGTCAAGAGTATAAAAGTATTATTATGCATTGCCTCATCCTAAGAGAAGTTATAATTATATTTGGACATCAAGATTTGCTTCATCAGGTTTTGTTCCATAGGTTTTTTATGCCAAAGACTTAGCTTCTTCCTGTATAGATAAGTTTGACAAGAACCAGAGAATTATTTAGCTGCAAGGACAATCCCCTATTCTCTAGCACCTTTAGTTTTCAAGAATATTTTAGGCTATGAGAGCTGATAATGACCTTTAAAGGCGACAAAGATAAACATTTCCTAAATTCAAGAAGTGGTGGATGGGAGATCCTACAATAATATCTTGAAGAACGGATATTGATGTCATAATATTTATCAAGCATCTATGTTTGTCTGTTAAAGAATCCATATAAATATATGGCATGGCTATTTTATAGGGTAGCTATTCAATAATATACTCCTACCATTCCTTGACTAGCTTTGTATATCTTTCATTTTTCAATTCATGAGAAAGTGATTTTCGATTGGGAAACAATTAGCTTTGGGGAGTTAACATTTTAGTTGTCAAATTTCAAGAAGAACAAGAAATTCTACATTTCCTCACATCTAATCTTCATCATTACTTATTTTCATGTTTCCAAAGGCCTCCACTTAACCAAACAAGTCAATTCCAAGATTGATCCTATCCATATGTGGTACCTAGCCTCGTGGAAATAGAAATTTATGTACCATTTCTATGAAGTTCACAATGCATTTTTGTCCTCCAAAAAGCTCATTTTCAAGTCAAATATGTCGAGAATATCTTTATAAGAAATAACCTTTCTTGATAAGAAAGTAATCTTTGAGGCCATGGAATACTTTATTATTATCATAGCTTATTGTTCTCAAGAAAGACCTTCATATCGTCCATATTATGTGTCAGAAAAGATATTTCTTGTGGAAGTGTATATACAATACATATTTTGGGCTCATTTCTTCCATAAAAAAAGGAAAAAATAATTTATTCCTTTGTCTTGGAAAACTCGGAAATAACATTGAGAAATGTTGTAAATTATGATGAATTTTCAGTGCAATTAGATCAATTTAAGTTAAAATTGGAAGACAAATTAAAGGGTTCGATCCTAATCAGTTGTTTATGAATCATATGAGATATGTTGGCTATAGTATTTCATTTACCAATACATTCCTATTCCAAGAAGAGGAATATGAGAGCCGGAAACCTCAGACATTGTCTATTGAAAAGAAAAAAAAGGATATTGAAATTGTTGTTAGAACCACTAAAACCATAGGAAGCAGGGAAAAACTGCTAATGAAAGGAGTACTAGGTATCCTAATGTTTCACATAAAAATGAATTACCAAAACAAAGATCTCATTAAGTAGTTCAGGAACAAAGGAAATCTTCATTGGGAAATTCTGATGATGGAGGAGATCATAACCTTCCTAAGAGATGTCTCGAAAGACCTCTTAAACTCCCAGTGACAAGTAAAAGAAAAACAAAAACAACTGGTTAAGGAGGAAATGAGGGTGCACCTCAAGATGATATTTTTCTTGAAGACATGGACCTGGATGTGAACATCG
The DNA here is from genome assembly GCA_009831015.1 of Picea engelmannii. Classification (NCBI taxonomy): domain Eukaryota; kingdom Viridiplantae; phylum Streptophyta; class Pinopsida; order Pinales; family Pinaceae; genus Picea; species Picea engelmannii. The sequence goes on along the minus strand of ML784244.1, from coordinate 88,964 downwards.
AATTATTGATTTTTCTGATGAATAACATAGAGTTTGAGAGAGAATAGGAGTCACGGAAGCATTAGCTACACAACAACCAATTTTATTTGAGGAATAATATTTAACATTGGACAATTCCCTATTCGATAAAGGTTTAAAGAAATTAGTATTTGAAAAGGTTCATTCAAAGAATAAGAAGGTTCAAGGAAAATCAAGCTCAGAACTTGATCTCAATGGATTTCCACCATCTAAAATTGAACAAATTCATGAAGCTACAAGTGAATCTTTAAATATGTCTATTATTGAAATGGAAAACTAAATGTTACCTTAAACAAAATAATCAAAGAATTGGACAATGCTCTAATGCCTTCATCCATATTTTCCATCCTAATTGCTACAATGCATCTTTGCAAAATCTTTGATGGAACACCAAAATCCATTTCAAGGTTAAGAGGAAAATATAGCATACTTCTTGATGTTAGAAGATATGTTGGAAAAAACATTAAGAAAATAATTGATCTCATTCTTGAGGCATAGGAATTGGAAAATAACTTTGCTTCGTTGGGATTGAGGACAACAAATTTGAGACAATATCTTCCGACCAACCTTGAGAATGATGAGGAATTTTATAAAGGAGTTTTTTCTACCTTTTTCATGAAAGTTTCAAGAATGAGTGAGTATAAAATAAAATATGTGGACCTTCCTTCATCAGTCTGTATAAAGAACCTTAGATCATGTTAGATAAAAAAATTAAGTGTTTAAAACAAATATTGGTTGATTGTGACACTATGAGTTTTAATCGGGGAGAATCATATTAAAAATTGATTGATTTAGATTTGTATAAAACCACCAAATAACTTGGATACCCAAAATTTATGTTAAATCTTAATCTTATGTCGAAGGAGACATTTGAAGAGAAGTTGTAATAGTTAAAGACTACATCATTTGATAGATTCAATAGTTACACTGAATGTTCAGAGCTGGAAGTGGAAAGTTAGTTAGTCAATTATGTAAATAAGAATGAAGTAATTGAACATACATTACACCATATTTCAATTGACTTTAGAGATATGGAAAGTGAATTGTTTGATATAAAAGTAAGGCAAGAAATATTTCTTTCACCAATGAGGGATTATATTGAAAATTTGTTAAAATATGTCTTAACTAAAATAAAATACCCATGTCAAGAATGGTTAGTTTCAACTGATCACAAAATTCCACTGAAGAGATTACAAAATGAACCTTAGTAAGTAGATAACACTTGAGAGAAATCCATCACAGTATGTAAACTAGTCATATTTTGTAATCCCCTATTCATTATACTTCTTATTAAGAAATCATTTAATGGTGCATTTTGAGTCTTCTAAAAACCATAACCATTCTTTGAACATCTCTTGTTTCTTCTTTCAAGTACAATCCAATTCTATTAAACTTTATTATTATGGTCCACGAGATTCCCATCATATTCCATTTGGATGAATGCAATTTTATTTTTAGAAAAGACTATTATTTTTTTAAACTTCCAAGAGAACTACTTTGGGGTGTAATTTCAATGATTTCTCAAACTCCAAGTTTATGAGCACGATTTTTTTGAAGTGCACCTATCATAATATTTTTTGTTTTGAATGGAATATTATTTTAAAGTACTTTCAATTGTGGATGATTGTCTTTCCTTCTTATGAGTATGACCATAATTATTTATGTCTTGATGGATGTGAGGAATATTATGCGTTCATATTATGGTTTCTTTATTGATATATAATATTATGTATCTATTTTCTTAGTTTGTGAAAGATTCATGGTCCTCTCCTCAAGAATTCTTATTTGTGAATGTATATCTCATCTTCACTGTATATTTTGAAGCATTAAAGATTGGGGTTTTTATATTTAGTACATCTTCACTGTATATTTTGAAAGCATTAAAGACTGGGGTTTTTATATTTAGTATTCCCCATTTATAGATTTGATTTAGAATATTCAAGATAAATCTTTCAGACTATAATAGAGGACTATCACATCTATAAAAATCAAAATGGATATTTTATCCTCGTGAGGTTGTTGTTTTTATTATGACCAATTAGAACATCAACAATTCAAAAGCATAGTTTTAGGCATTTTCTTTAACCTTGTCCATGATTGTGTACAAGTATATAGGGATGATTTCATTTTTTATGAAAATTCTTTTAAGGATGCATTAGAAAATATTGAAAAAGTTTTAATTAGATGTAAAGAATCCAATCTTTCATTAAGTACTAAAAAGTGCCACATGTTACTTACCAAAGGAATTTTATTAGGTCATTATATATCTTGTGCAATAATCAAGGTTGATCCATCAAAGGTGGAAGATATTTATAAAATTATGTATTCAAAGACATGGAAGGATGCATGAATTGTCTTACAACTTGTAGGATATCATTTGCATTTTATAGAAAAATTCACAAAAAAAACACCACCATTGATGAAATTTCTCACAAAAGATAATGATTTATTTTGGAATATGCAATGTGATACTTATTTTGAAACACTAAAAGAAAAAAAAATATTGTAGCCCCAATATTAAGAGGACCAAATTGGTCTTTACCTCTTCACATATAAATTGACGCTTTAGATAAATCTATCGAAGTGGTTTTGGGAAAAAAATAGATCACCAACCAAATGCCATTTATTTCATTACCAAAAATTCAGTTCTTGTTGAATTGAATTATACTATGATAGTTTTTCTCTTATAGTTGTACATACTATCAATAAATTTATATATTATGTTACTGGTTATGAAATTTTCAGTCATACTGGCCATTAAGCTATTCGATATATTATGAATAAATAAATTACAAATAGTAGAGTAACCATATGGATTTTATTACTACAAGAATTTAATATCACCATCTGATATAAACCTAAAAAACAAAACTTGTTTGTAGATCTTTCCTTTGCACAATTAATGAGGAAGGTGAAGTTGTTCCTATAGAAGATACTTTTCCTGATAAGAAATTGTTTGCAATATATACTAATTCACCTTGGTTTGATGATATTTCCAATTACTTGGACACGAGAAAGTTAGCACAACATATCTCACCTAAAGAGAAAAAGAATATTGTGAAGAAAAGTGTCAGATACTCATGGATTGAAGTAGGCCTCTTCCATATAGGACTAGATGTAATCATATGATGATGTGTATTACAAGATGAATTATTTGAGATACTCATAGCATGAATTGATGAGCCATGTTGTAGTATTCCAGATATAAAATAGTATGCAAAACATAATTATTTTAGCTAGAAATGGCATAACAACAATGATTTAACCAGAACAATACTAAAAAAATACCAGAATAGCACTAGAAAGAGCACCTTGATTAGTGATAGAAATGTTGTTCGAAAACAAAGGTATTCCAACAGAGGACGGACACCTTCAGTAACCACTTACATAACCATATCAAAGATCAACACACCGATGTTTTCACGTGGTAAAACCCCTACAGGGAAACATCCACGGCCCCAACCAACATGACCACTTGGAGCAGTTTATTAATGCAAAGAAAAATATTATAGAGAGATTTTACAAGAGAGTTTCTCACAATCGATCATCCGCAAATGACGCTCCATGCTCTTTAAATAGATATCATGGACAAATCGGGTGTTAATCCATGGATCAATGGCCATTAAGATCGAGGAGAGTATGAACCATCATATCACTATATGTCGGGAACATATCATGACCGTTGGATTTCCTAACTACAAATGAATACTAATGCATACTAAAGAAACACACTAGAAAACACACTTTTACCTAACGATACAATAGACGAAGTACATATTACTAACTCCTAGGTGTCTAAATAACCTAACAAATGTTCACTTGCCTTTTTGAGAGGGAAACCTCTAGTAGAGAAGAGCTCTATTAAATTAATATCCAAGACAAAACTTCTCATGCCCTCTACTCCTATTTATACTAAATATGTCTATCCAAAAGAACAATCTAGAGGAAGATCTTTCTGGAAGTGGAAGATTCTATTAGGTCTTATTACATTTGACTTATTCTTCCTTATTGCTAGGCCTTATTAATATTGGTGTTTATTACAGGGAAATATATTATTCTACCTAAGTGAGGGATTAGGGGGGTTAGGTACCTAACATGTCCTCCCCCTTGAAAAAAGTCTTGTCCTCAAGGCTTGGGATGGAGAAATTTCTTCGGAATGGTAGTTGGTTCTCAAGTGGAATCTACTAGAGTTGTATCTTTCCACTTGAATAACAATTCCTTCATGGTTCGCTGATGCAGACAATGCTCACACTGATCCAAAAGTTCTTGTGGATGCAACCAGATGGAGCCTTCTTCATCCAACTTGGGAAGGCTTGTTTGAGTTTGGAACTTAGTTCCAATCACCTTCTTTAAGTAGGAGACATGAAAAACATGATGGATCTTAGAATGACCTGGGAAATCTAACTGATATGCCACCTGTTGTAACAACCCTAGTTGAATAAATGTTTAAGGTTTATTAAGTAACAATTAATTAGGGGATTAATTGTCTTAACATGGTATTAATCAAACAAGATTGATATAAAGATACTAATTAAATATTTATTAATTAATTAAAGGTTATAATTTTGAATAATTAATTAATTAATTAACTACCTATTATATTCAATAACTTGGGTATTAAATTTAAAAGGGATAATAAGTTATATTGTTTAAATTAAAAAAAAAGTTACGTACACAGAAAGGGATAAGATATTAATTAAAAGGGGTAAGATATTAATTATGAGGGGATAAGGTAATAAATGGGTGGATAAGAAAGTAAATGCAAGAGGTGGTGAAGGAAGGATATGGAGGGGAAGGAGGTTTACGAAGGGGGATTATTCTACGAGAGATTGGGGGGATGGATTTTGGGGCTCTCTTGGATTTGCAGGGAGGAGAGTGTGTTCTAGAGTTGGGAGGATTAGTTCAGGGGCACCAGTTTGTTGGGGGTTTTGGGCACGAGGGCCAGGATATCCATATGATATCCTGGAGCTAGGTAGTTGTCCTAGTTGGCAGGGAGGATAGTAGGTTTGGGCAGTGTTGGTCAGTGCATCAGGAAGAAGGAAGGAAACAACAAGGTGAATTAGCATCAGACCCAGGTATTTAAAATTATGTATTTTTTTTTATTCTGTTATAAAATTTTAATATTCGTTCTTAAATTTAAAATGTGTATGTGCTCAATTAAAAAGGAATTATTGAATTGTTTGAAATCAAGTAACTGTTACAATTTATGTTTGATTAATTATTTGATGTTTAAATTAAAAAAAAATGGACACTACATATGGTATCAGAGCATCTTAGTTTGAAATCTGGGCCTATGGGCCAAGTTCCCAGCTCCAACTCCAACTATGCCTAACCTACAAACCAAACACATTTTTTTTTTTAACACAAATATAAAAATAAATGCAATACGAATTGAAATGTAAAAACAAATTTACCAAAGTAAAACAAATAAATATGAATACTATTAGGATTATTACAACCAACAAGATTAATTTCAGTCAAAGAAAATTATCAGTACCATTTACAATTCAAAAAGAAAAGCCAGTACTTTAATTCGCAGTTTCCTTTTCCAACAAAACTTTTAATATTCTAAGGGTAAGCAAGAACCCTAACATCAATCATCATTCAAATATTCCAATATCCTTTGAAATATATTTTACTTAACATAGTAGAACAAGGGATCTAAAACCATGAACTTATATTCCTAGCTATCATTCACAAGGAAGAAGACGCCACTCATAAAATTTGAAATCCATTGTTGATTTAAAGTTTGAGTCAAGAATCCAGCTATCACTTCCACAATGCTTCTGAGTTTGAGTCTGAGACTAACGGTTTGGTTTAGACAATGGACATACTCTATAAATGTATCTTCTATTTTTCTCAAGCTTGGATAAAGAATGAAAGTAATTAAGCTACTTTTCATGCAAATCTGTAATATCAACACAATTATGCTCTGCTTCTAAGCACATACTTTTCCAAATATAGAAAGGAAAGAGGACTTTAGCTCTGTAATTTACGTGGACTCTAATGAAGACAACTTCTTTGGGAAATAAGATCCAAAGGCCACTTTAGGACAGATTAATTGAAGACTAGAGGATGATATCTTTGGAAGACCTTGTCAAATCATGATTTTTTTAAAGTAGGTTATGAGAAGTACTTTAAGAACTATAAAATGTAATAAGAAATATCTAAAAAAAAAAAAATTATAGCAAACAGAAACCTTCACATGATGCAGTATGGAAATACTTCAGATGGGCAATACACTCATACAGCTGAGGCCTACCCTCTCTTTAGAGCACACGAAAGTAGACTAATGAGATCTTACTGTGCATCTCCCAAACCATTGTGACAATGTGGTCTGTAATAAACTAAAGTCAATAATGGCTTTCCAGGTTAGTGAAAGCAATTTACTAGCTCTCCCAAAGTAACATGCTAGTGCTTGTACTCATGTTCAATTTTTTTTTACAACTTGAGTGCATATTATAATTCTATCACAGTTTTATAAAATTTCAAAGAACCAAAAAAAAAAATTCGAGAAAATATACTCACCCCACAGCCAGTATCAAGTGCAATCCTTATGGAGCCATCGGTCAAAGGAATGAGCTTGTTGATGCCCCGAATATATTCCTTTGCACCATTTCGAAATGAGGTTCCACCGCCTGGGAACTGAAACCTATCTCCCCGAAACCGAATCCAGTTCTACTCAGCCTTGGCCACAGTAAGTTGCTTGTGGGGCACATTGGCATACCAAGCGAAATCCCTACACTCGGGCCATGGAAATGGAGTCTTGTACCCGGTGGGTCCGGGATCAGACATCTGAGACGCTCATTCTTCTCTGGGAAATGGTTCTCTCTTATGAACTACTTCTCGTTGGTGAACTTCTTTTAGCGTTCAGGATCCTCACAGGGCGTGTATTCACTGTACTTCATACCACAGGGCTCAAACATGGGCAAGTATTGGATTTGAGATGAGGAAGCATTGCTGGAGGGTTCCTCTTCTTGGTGGTGGAGATCGAAGTCCATCGAAATAGGCATTGAGGTACTATACAAATGGAAAGCCGGTACCTACCTAAATGCCAACCTTGCAGTGTCTGAATTTACCATTGAAGAAGTGTGCCATAGGCCCAAAATGTAAAACAACGAGCAGAATGCCAGAATTCCCAGCACCCACATCGCATTTTTCTTTCTAGATAATCCTTCTGCTGGTTTGTTGGGCAGTCCTGGAACATGAAGTTCCCTTGCCATTGGAGATCTGAGAACAGCGAGATCAGATAGAGGAGTGAAAACCCAACTCTCATCGGAACTCCTCCAAAGATACCAATGATTCTATACTTAGCAGCTCTTCAGCGCCACCGCCATACACAAAGCCATGACCAGACCAGCACCAGTGCACACGAGGCCATGAAGAGGAGTCTCAAAAAGGATGAGCTTGGTGATGGAGGGGCATGTGGGCCTCTTGTTTGTACCTGCCGCCCACGTTAAAATTGTTTTTTTTTTATATTATTCTTATTTAGTTTTATTTTTTTTTTTAGTTTTCATTTTGGTTAAATTGTTAAGATTCTTTTTGTAATATTAATTCTAAATTTAATTATTAAAAAAAAAAGTATTAATACTATTACGAAAATTTAAATTATTTAAATTAGATTAATTACCTTATATTAAATTAAATTAAAACTCATAATTACATAAATTATTTAAATTTAATAATATATGCTAAGCTTACTATATAAAAAAAAAATTAATTAAATTACAAAAGGAGGGGTGATATGGAGGCTATGGGTTTTGAACCCCTAACCACCACCCACTACCTAAGCCTTAAGGAACAACCAAACACCAACACACCATGTATCTGCCTTGGAAAAATAAATAAAAATAATAATAATTAAATTAATAGGAAGGATTAAGTAAATTAGTGACTAATTAATTAACACTAATAATAATATTAATTTCCAGGAATAAATTGAAGTGTTGATTAAGGCGATTGAAGCTTAGGATTAAGTTTATTCTAGATTATTAGTTTTTAATAAACTAGCACAGCCGCAAGGTCGCTGGCGGCTGGTTAATGCCGAAAGGTACATAGCGCTGGTGAACGCTGAAATGTGGATGGCAGTTGTGGACAATTATTTAGATGCCACGGTTTAATCCTATTTAATCATTTAAACGTGGTAATTATATATCCTTACAGCATTTTTTTAATGTGATTAGGTAAATGTTAAAAAGTAAACATGTTAACGGATGCCTTGATAAATGCAAGAAAGTTATGAACGATAAATCTAACCCATTAATTTTGGAGGATGACTAAGAATATGCCAGCGTCTTCAATGCATAGCCATCAGATAAGGGTTTAAGGTTAAATAAGATTAAAATATCATTAATTGTGCCCATTGTCAATAGGTTTATGCCTTTTAGCGTAAATTAATAAACATAAGGTCGGAAGTCACTTTAATCAAGTTGTAAGCAAAAAGTTAAAAGGGCTTAGACTATGATAAGAGGGAAGGAGGTGGCATATGCACTAAGAGAGTAAGCATAGGAAGTGGCGATTATGGCTCAAGGCTAGCGTAGCTACAGGGCAAGGGAACCAATATTTTTTTTTTCATAGGGGCGAAGAAATCAAGCTTAGATGCTTAATCCTAAACCTAACCTAACCAATCCCCTAAAGGAGTAATGTCTGTTTACAGACAAGTAAAGAAAACCTACCCCTAACCTTGTTTCTAGTTTGAGTAGCACCAATTTGAAACATCCTTGAACTCACCCTAACAACTTGGTTGATGCAGGTTAAAGCATACAGGATGGTCAGGACTCGAAGGAGTCAAGGCAGGGGAGCGTCGTTGCAAGCACTGCCAACCCGAAGACATCACGCGAGAATTGCAAAAGATCAAACTTCCAGAGTTTTCTGGGGGTCGCACCAGTGAATGCGCGGAAGCATGGTTGGAAGGCATGACAAGGTGTTTTTCCTTAAAGGACTATGCTTCCAACTCAAAGGAAAAGATCACCATTTTTTAGTTAAGAGACAACGCCTTGAACTGGCGGGGCAACCTGGAAAGACAACTGCACCTTACCCCAGACACAGTATATTGGGAACTTTTCGAGGAAAGGTTCTGAATGAAATATCTACCAGCATACTACGAGGAACAATAGGTAGGGGCATTTCATGCCTTAGTATAGGGAAACAAAACAGTAGAAGAATATGAGATCATATTTATGGAACTGGTCAAATATGTTTTGTATATGGATAATGACCAACGACAGGCAGAGCACTTCGTCTATGGATTGAACCCGAAGATAAGAGCTATGGTGTGGATGTGGAAACCGTCTTCAGTAGCGGAGGTGGTGGAAAATGCGTGTTATGCAGAGGAACACATGAACTTGACCGGGGGTACAAGATCGACATTTTCGCATCGTCCTGGATTCATAGGGAAGGCCCTGAGGACCTTTCCTAGGCGAGGGGGCTCAAGGCCACTGCCATATGGTAACAAAGTTGCACCAAGGATAGTAGATACAAGGATTTAAATGGCAGCAAGTGGAACATCTCATTCATTTCCAGTGGTGAAGATAGGTCCACGACCATCTCAGGGAAGACCATCTCAGGGAACAATGAGTAGGGGCAGGGGTTCCAGGGGAAGGAACTCATTTCAGAGGTAGTCTCATAATAGTGCACAGGTTCAATCTCGTGTTACTTGTTGGGGGTGCAGAGGACCCCATTACCAGCATGACTGTCCAGAGTTACAATCAAGGTTCATGCATAGAGAAGGAAAGGCACTGATGGGGAGAGCAAGTAGCAACCACCAGATTTACGCAGCGGTTAATAATCACCAGGTCGAACATCAATCCACGGTGGTGGAGTCATCAGGTACACTAAATCATATCAATGTTAAGATTTTGTTTGATTCTGGTGCGACATATAGTTTCATTTCACCATCTACATTAGAAAAGAGTGGGTTGGTAGCCTACAAGAACAATGAATTTAAACAAGTTGAGATGGCTTCGGGGGAAAAACAAGTGGTAGGACCTAGTGTTGATAATTGTATAGTAGACCTGGGAGTGTGTACTACCAGGTTGAAGGTATACGTCACTGCTCTTGGGGCATATGACCTAATAATTGGAATGGATTGGTTAGCAGCTCATCGAGCTTTGGTAGATTGTTTCGCAAAGAGGGTGCTTTGCATCGATGATGAAGGAAGATCACTAGAGATCCAGGGTGTACAGAGAAAAGTTTCATTACGCTTTATATCAACTATGAAGGTTAAGCGATGCTTGAGGCAAGGGTATCGAATTTATGTAGTGGAAGAAGTAAATGAAAGGAAGGGACCCTCATTGGATCAGTACCCGGTATTGCCAGAATTTCAGGATGTTTTTCCGAACGAGTTACCAGGGTTACCTCATGAGAGGGAGATTGATTTTACTATTGACCTAAAACCTGGTGTAGAACCAATCTCCAAGACTCCGTATCGGATGACAGTGTTGGAACTTTGTGAATTGCAAATGCAGTTGAAAGAGTTACTGGACATAGGGCTAATAAGGCCCAGTGTCTCACCTTGGGACGCACTGGTAAGTTTTGTAAAGAAGAAGGATGGATCCTTACGACTGTGTATAGACTATAGGGACTTGAACCATGCTACAGTGAAAAATAGGTACTCGATGTTGCGAATAGATGACCTCTTCAATCAGATGAAAGGAGTAGCGATATTCTCAAAGATTGATTTGCGATCAGGGTATCATCAATTAAGGATTAAGGAAGGTGATATCCCAAAAACTGCCTTCCGAACTCAGTTTGGACATTACGAGTTTGTTGTAGTACCTTTCGGATTAACCAGTGCGCCAGCAGTATTCATGAGCCTCATGAATGGCGTATTACGGAAGTACTGAGACCATTTTGTACAAGTCTTTTTAGATGACATCCTCATCTATTCCAAGAATGAAAGAGAACATGAGGAACACTTGCAAATAGTGTTGTCCTGCCTTAGAGAGAACAAATTGTATGGGAAGCTGTCGAAGTGTTCCTTCTTCCAGAAAGAGATCCACTATTTAGGTCATATCATTTCCGATGAAGGAATCTCTGTGGACCTAGAAAAGGTAAAGGCCATTATGGAGTGGCCAGTGCCAAAAAATGCCCATGAGGTGAGAAGCTTCATGGGGCTAGCAGGTTATTACCAGAGATTTGTAGAAGGATTCTCAAAAATAGCGAAACCCATCACCACTTTGCAACGCAAGGGGGTCAAGTATGAATGGATAGAAGAATGTGATGTTGCATTCATTGAGCTTAAGAGGTTACTAACCAGTGCGCAAATTCTATGAGTGCCAGATATGGAAAAGGACTTCACAGTTTGCACGAATGCCTCAAAGAAAGGGTTGAGGGCCATGCTAATGCAGGATGGAGGAGTAATAGCCCATGCATCAAGGAAGTTGAAGAAACACAAAGAGTTATACACGACTCATGATTTAGAGTTGGCATCTATAATGCTAGCTCTGAAAATTTGGAGGCACTATCTTGTGGGGAAAAACTTTGAGCTCAAAATGGACCATCAAAGTTTAAAACATCTCTTCACTCAAAGAGATCTGAATGCCATGCAAAGGCGATGGAGTGATTTTATGAGTGAGTACGATTTTGGTATTTCGTACATCAAGGGAAAGGAAAATGTGGTTGCAGATGCCTTGAGTAGGAGACCACGTATCTTCTCCATGGTAACCTTAAAGGTCAATCTGAGGGAACATGTATTGACACAACTCCAACGAGATAGTTGGTATTTAAAGGTTACTTCAAACCTCCAAAGCGGAAGGCAATTAGATCCAAAGTATGAAGGATATATTCTAGAAATAGATGGACTGTTAAGATATCGAGGAAGGATGTACATCCCTGACAATGGGGATATTCGAAGCATCATACTAAAGGAAGCCCATAGAGCACTTTATTGTGCACATCCGAGTGTGAGGAAGATGTACGCAAATATGAGGAAGCTCTTCTTTTGGGTAGGCATGAAGCATGATGTAGTCCATTTCATCACCAAATGCCTAGAGTGTCAACAAGTGAAAGCCGACCACCATCACCTGGCAGGCCTCCTACAACCACATGATGTTCCTATGTCCAAATGGGAAGTCATCTCTATGGATTTTGTTGTGGGGTTGCCACTCACATCCCATAGACACAATGCCATTCTTGTGATAGTGGATAAGTTAACCAAGAGTGCTCATTTTATTCCGATTAGAGACACTTACGATGTCACTGATGTGGCACGTGTGTTTGTAAGTGAGGTTATCCATTTGCACGGGATACCTAAGAAGATGATTTCAGACAAGGACTCCATATTTAGTTCTAGGTTTTGGACAAGTTTACAGTCAGCGTTGGGGACTCAGTTGAACTTAAGCAGAACTTATCATCCTGAAACAGATGGGCAGACTGAGAGAGTAAATCAAGTCATGGAAGACATGCTTAGGATGTATATAATGGATAATCAAACCCAGTGGGAGAAGTACCTACCTTTGGTAGAGTTTGCCTACAATAATAGTTTTCATAGTTCCATCAAAATGCCACCATACGAAGCTTTGTATGGAAGGCCATGCAGAACGCCATTGAGTTGGGATAGACTAGAAGACCGAGTAGCAGTTGGGCCAGAATTGATTCAAGAAATGAAGGAATAGGTGATTCAGATTAGGCAGAGACTAAAGGAAGCACATGATAGGCAGAAAAGTTATGCGGATGCACACAGGTCCGACCGAAGTTATGAAGTGGGAGACCAGGTTTTCATTCGTATCAGGCCTAATAAGAGTACCATACGGTTCGGGAAGGGGATAAAATTGTCACCTCGGTTTATAGGACCATTCAGGATCCAAGAGAAAATTGAACCCATTGCATATCGTCTCGTACTGCCACCCCACTTGCATAAAACTCATAATGTATTTCATGTATCTATTTTACGTCATTATGTTGCTGATGAATCACATAAACTAAATTGGAAGGAATTGCAGGTATCGGACGTGGGAAACCTCACCGTAGAACCGTTACGCATATTGGACCATAGAGTCCGATAACTCAGAAATCATCTGGTAGACCAAGTTAAGGTCCAGTGGGACAAGTATAGTCCAGGATCTGCTACTTGGGAAGACGCCAAGACACTACGACGAGACTATCCCTCACTTTTTTGACCACCTCGAGAACATGATTCTCGAAGGTTGGGTGTATGTAACACCACCTTTTGACTTAGACAACCAGGATTACCTGAGGCCTATATACTTTATTTTCTAGTCACAGTGAAACTATTAAGTGATACACCTAAACTTTAAATGTATGAACTTTTATGAATGATTAAATGTTA
>ML784244.1:62031-74830 GCA_009831015.1 Picea engelmannii | reverse complement strand
CTAGTTGAATAAATGTTTAAGGTTTATTAAGTAACAATTAATTAGGGGATTAATTGTCTTAACATGGTATTAATTAAACAAGATTGGTATAAAGATACTAATTAAATATTTATTAATTAATTAAAGGTTATAATTTTGATTAACTAATTAATTAATTAAATACCTATTATATTCAATAACTTGGGTATTAAATTTAAAAGGGACAATAAGTTATATTGTTTAAATTAAAAAAAAAAGTTATGTACACAGAAAGGGATAAGATATTAATTAAAAGGGGTAAGATATTAATTATGAGGGGATAAGGTAATAAATGGGTGGATAAGAAAGTAAATGCAAGAGGCGGTGAAGGAAGGATTTGGAGGGGAAGGAGGTTTACGAAGGGGGATTATACCACGGGAGATTGGGGGGATGGATTTTGGGGCTCTCTTGGATTTGCAGGGAGGAGAGTGAGTTCTAGAGTCGGGAGGATTAGTTCAGGGGCACCGGTTTGCTGGGGGTTTTGGGCATAGGGGCCAGGATATCCATATGATATCCTGGAGCTAGGTAGTTGTCCTAGTTGGCAGGGAGGATAGTAGGTTTGGGCAGTGTTGGTTAGTGCATCAGGAAGCAGGAAGGCAACAACAAGGCGAATTAGCATCAGACCCAGGTATTTAATATTATGTATTTTTTTTTATTTTGTTATAAAATTTTAATATTCGTTGTTAAACTTAAAATGCGTATGTGCTCAATTAAAAAGGAATTATTGAATTGTTTGAAATCAAGTAACTGTTACATTTTATGTTTGATTAATTATTTGATGTTTAAATTAAAAAAAATGGATACTACACCTGTCCCACATGATTGAAAATAGTATAAGGACCATAAAATTTTAGCGCTACTTTCTGACAATGGTCAGCCTTAAGGGAATTTTTCTTATAAGGTTGCAGTCGAAGAAACAAATGTTACCCTTTAACAAATTTACATTTAGAGCGACCTTGATCCGTCTATTGCTTCATGCGATTCTGGGCACTAGCCAAATTCTCTTTGAGGGTACGAAGAATAGCCTCTCGAACTGTAAGTGTTTAGTAAACTTCATGGCCTTCGAGACACTTGATAGGTATGAGAGTAATGAAGGTGGAGTTTTTCCATATACTACTTCAAAAGGAGTAATTCAAGTAGTTGTATGGTAAAAAGTGGTGTACCACCATTCAACTAGTGGTAACCATTGAGACCATTGATTTTTCCTTTTTGATGAAAAACACCTCAAATATGTTTCCAAACACTCATTGAACTTCAGTTTGACAATTAGTCTAAGGATGATAAGCTGTGTTGAGATGGAATTGGGTGCCCTATAGCTTGAACATTTCTTGCCAAAAATTGTTGGTGAAAGTGGGGTCTCGATTAGAAACAATAGAATCATAAAGCTTGAAGACCTGATCCATTAAAAGTTGATCCATAACGGAGGCTGTAAATGGGTGTTGAAGAGCACAAAATTGAGCATACTTAGAAAGAATATCAATGACCACCATGCTTATTGATTTATTGCTTGATTTAGGTAATCCAAGAATAAAATCCATAGAAATATCCCTCCAAATATCATGTGGAATTAGAAGTGATTGTAGTGTGTGAGGATATTTTAATTTTTCACCCTTGTTGTGTTGACAAAAGTGACATTCTTCCACCAAATTGAGAACATCATGTTTCATACCATCCCAAAAAAAAGACCATTTGTCCCGGTCATAGGTTTTGGTAAACCATGAGTGCCCATCTTTGGGTTTAGCATGAAGCTCAAAAGGTACCATGGATTTATGTTTTGACTGTTTAATTAAATACAAATATCCTTTGTAGTGAAGCTCATTATTGTGAAAAGAGTACCCTGGGGAAACTAGAGAATTGGCCTATAATTGTTGGATCATATGTGAAATTTTGGGATCATGTCTAGCCATTCATGACGAACAACTTGGAGCCAATCTGGTACAATGAAGGAGAGGGAAAAAAGGGACCCTTCATCTTGATATTTTCTTGAAAGTGCATCAATAACCAAAAAATAATCTCATAGTCCAAAAAATAATTGAGTCTTTGATGATCTGTATTAATTTGGAAGAACTTCCCCAATAGATAAGGGTGCCAAAGATCCACTACGTGAAGAATAGACAACATTAACTTTTCGTATATTTATTTCCCCAAATGTCGCTCTAAGAGTTGGTTGTTGGTAAAGGCCAAAGCTCGACCATCTTGCATAAGGACTACTCAAATTCCTCTCTCAGAAGAATCACATTCTAGGACAAAGGTCTTTGTGAAATCAGGAAGGGCGAGGACTAGAGTAGTGCACATGGCCGACTTCAAGGTTTGAAATACCTAATCAGCTATAGGAGACAAGTGAAAGAATTATTTTTAAGGAGAGCAGTGAGAGGTGCCACAATCTTTCCATAATTCTTAAGAAACTTATGATAATAGCCTATTAAAACTAGCAATCCACACAACATTTTGAGAGTCTTTGGGTGAGGCCAATCCTACATAGATTCAATCTTTTTAGGATCCAACCTAACACCTACCTTTCCAACAATATGACCTAAGTCATCGACTTTTGAGGCTCCAAAAGAACATTTAGACCATTTGAGGAAAAATTGGTGCTAAGAGAGTAGATGTAGGATTCAATCCACATGAGAAATATGGGTTGTATAGGTTTTACTATAGATGAGGATACCATCAAATAAAACTAAGAAAAAATTATGTATAAAAGGATGGAAGACATGATTCATTAGGGTTTGGAAAGTGGAGGGAACATGACAGAAGTCAAAGGGAATGACCAAAAACTCATAGTGGCCCTCATGAGCTCGAAATGCAGTCTTAGGAATCTATGCCTCATTCATATGTATCTAGTGGTATGATCCGAAAATAGAAGGCTGACTTGTTATGCTATGCAAGCATCCTCTACTTCATTAAAAATAAACTTTACAAGACCTTGCTTCATGTGTTAAAATATGGAAGATAAATTATGTGCCAAGTTTATGTTTCTTCCTTTAAATGTTAATGTGTGAGAAAATGTTCTTTTAAATGGTTAAATAAGTGCTTTAAATAAAAACACAGCAACATAACTTGCAACAAATAAACCATCAAACTCACAACAATAACAAGATGATAAAGGAGTTCACCCCTCTCTGGGCTACATCTCCTTGAGCCTCCATCAATGGACTTGGATCTCTGTGATTAATTTGTCAAAGATTCTTTTACAAGTTGTTGCTCAACTCCAATGGAAAAATAGACTGTACCATTCAGATCAAAATACATAAAAACCCCAAAAATGACTAATAAAACTCTGAAAACGGATCATGGCTCATCCAGGCATGACCTCTTCTACATGTGGCCTTAAGCTTCCATGAGCTTCTCTATGGAAAAAAATCTTGTAAAAGTCATAAAAAGCCTCTGAAACCTATCCCAATGTGTTCAGATCATAACAATTAGCCAAAAATGACTATTCAGTCACAAAAAACAAACTTGGACTCACCAAAACATGTCCTCAATCAATGAGGGCTTCAAGCTCCCTAGAGCTTCCTGAAACTTCAATGGTTAAAAACCTACAAAATAAGTCTTCAAATATCTATGAAAACAGTGCCAATGGATTCAAAATGTCCAAAAACCCCTAACTGGGCTTTTACGGCACCTCATTTGACCAAAAAATGAAGAAGATAGGCCTCCTGCCATTCTCTTCCTTCAAGCTTGTTGTCTCTGGTTCGCCAAAACACACCTCCTGTACGTTCAACCAAGAACACACTCCAAAACGCATGCTTAAACCCAGCGCCGAGCACAATTGCATAACAGTGCAAACTGTAGGACAATTATGGGCGCGCCAGCCCCGAACCGTCAAACTCGTGGGCACATGGGTCATAGAACCGACCACATATACAAAAAGGGCTTAATCTTTAAAGCCAACAGTTAAGCGCCAAGTGTCGGGCGCGTGTTAAACTGTTTGAAAAACAAATTTTCAAAATCTACACACTCACAAAAGGTCATATGGTTACACGTAAAAACCATGGCTTAACTGTTTGATAAACCAAATGCACGCGTGAATGTGTAACCACCGGTCACATGTGTGATCACCGCAACCGCGGGATGGGGCTAAGCCCCAGCCTGACCCCCCGTGCAAAAATACAATAGTTTCAATTCAAATAAATATCAAACCATATATTAAACAAAGCATATGATATGGCATGTTGGCAGGGTGGACTTTGTTAAAGATTTACATGCGCATGGGGAGGTCCATGGTTCGAACCCCATGGAGTCCATAATATTTTGAACTATCAACCAATACAACGGTGCCATGTGGCAGCCCATGACTGGGCCACGTGGCACCACACCATTTGCCAAAAATGATGCCATGTGTCGAAACATAATTCATCCAACTGTCAGCCAATCCAAAACTGCCACATCAGCATATGCCAACTCAGCTCTGCCACGTCAGCATACGACCTCTGCCGCGTCAGCCTGTACGGACTGCACAGTCAGCGTCCAATTTTTTACCTATTTGACGATTCAAACAGATCGTGATATCTCTCACTCCCGACATCTGTTTGAACCCAAATGAGTTGCGTTGGGTTCGTGATGATGAGGGATACGCTCTTGTTCATTTTGAGGCAATTTTGAGAACTTTTATTTTTGAGCTAAATTTTGACCCCTGGTCCAGATTTTGATCATGGTAGCCAGAATAATGATCAAGTTTAGTAAAGAACTGGGCACCACTCAATTCATCCAAGAGGTCATCAATGACAGGAATGGGAAATTTTTCTTTGATGGTGAGTTTTTTGAGGGGGCATAAGTAATGACACATGAGCCAAGATCCTTCTTTTGTAAGGACCATGACCAAAAGAGAATAATAGGGGATCATACTAGGATGGATAACACATGTGGCAAGAAATTATTAAACAATTTTTTCATTTTCATTTTTCTAGGAAAAGGGATGACGATAGAGATGAACACTAGGAGGAAGGTTGTTGGGGACAAGGGGAATGGAATGATCATGAACACCATAGGAAGGAGGAAGTCCCTAGGGAGTGGAAAAAACAACTTGATGTTTGGAGAGGATGGATTGGAGGTCCTGCGACACATAGGGTGTCTCAGTGGCTTTAATGGCATGGAGTTGTGCAATAATGCCAGAATGACCTTTTTTGAGGAGATTTTCCATGTGATGGGAACTGATGATCTCTGGGGAACTGACGATGATGCCTTGTACCTTATATTGTTGGCCCTCCTGGTTAAAATGCATGGTTAATTCCTTAAAATCCATCAGTATGGGGCCCAGATTCCTTACCCATTGTGCACCCAACACAACGTCACAACTTCCCATGTCGATAGAAAACATATGATATTTCATGTGGTACTGACCAATTTGGAGACACAAATTTTCACAATGCCCCCCACATTTCATGGATCCACCAATGACAATCATGATTTGAAAATTATTGACGGCATGGATATAACAATTAGTTTCTTGGGAAATGTGGCGATGAATAAAATTACGGGTGCTTCCAATGTCAACAAGGATGATGACCTCCATATGATTAATGTAGCCAATTAGATTTAGAGTTTGAGGAGTAGAGAACCTAGTGAGAGAATTTAGGGAAATAACCAGTTCAACTTCGGGAGGGTCGGAGGGTGGGGTTATGTCAGTGGTTTCAGGTGACTCAGCCATGGGGGGGGGCTTGACATCGTCTTGCAAAACATCCTTAGAGATGGCCATAAAAATATTTTTTTCCTTACACTCGTTCCAAGGAAAATATTTTTCATCACAATTATAACAAAGGCCTTTGAGTTGGTGTTCATTCATTTCTATCATGGTCAATTTTTGGATCTTTAGTGGAGTATAAGGAGGAGTGGGAGTGATTGGTTTATGGAAAGGAATACATGAGGTTTTTTGTATTTGAGAAGAGAAAACATGTTAGGATTCCTTATATCTTTTAGTATATTCCTCCCAACTCTGAGGCCAATCCATGAGGACATGGGAAAAAATATCATTCTTGAGGCCATTGATAAAACATTCTAAAAAAAAATCATCAGACATGCCCTCTGTATGGAAATCCAATTGCTCAAAAGAAGCTATAAAGTCTTCCATTGTGCTAGATTGTTTCAAAATTTTTAAACATCCTAAATGGTTGGTGTCAGTGTCAAAGTGTTCATAAATCTATACCACAAATTTTTTCCAATCCACATACGCTTGGGATGCATTTTTTCTAGATTTCCAGCATTCTTGATCTAGATGGAGAACACCATACCAGAGTTTGGCCAACTCATTTGTAATGCCATACAAAGAGAAATAATGTTCCATTTGAGTTACCCGTCCAATGGGATCCGATCCATCAAATTTGTTCACGTCCACATGCGAAAGGTGTAATATCGCTATGGATGAGCCCCAGTTGTATTTATGAATTGTAACATGTTTTGTAGGCTAGTGAGCCAAGCAATTATAGCTGATAGGATTAAGTATTTAGTAGGCCGATGAGCGTAGGTGTTAAAGGAAAGGAGATTGTTTTGTACATGTAAATATTCATATTATTAATATAAAAACATCGTTGCATGTAGACCGACCACGAACAATGAGTATGGGGGACTAAGCTCCACTAGGTTGGGTAAGGGAGATGAGGCTGAGAGGTTGGAAATATGGACTAAGATTAAGAGATTAAGTCCAAGAATAATTTATTATTATTCTAAATGTTGATTGAAGGATATGATTATATCCTAATTTCTGTTGGGAAGAGGGAATGACTTCCAAATGGAAAGGAACGTGCTTCATGAGAGACATGTGTTAGCTTAGGCAGATGCAGTTTTAAGGGGGAATTATTACTATTTTGGGGGGACTTATGAAGGTTTAGGGGAGACACAATTTGTCTCTCACACTCTCACTGTTCTCACGATTCTCTGACCATTTAGCCACCTTTATGCTTACAAGTTCACTCATGCATCAAGCAAGCACACATCCCGCCATTTCCACCATTGTTGAACCCGTGGCCATCATGAACCTTTGTAACTTGCATGCACTAGTATTTTGTTGAGACGTAATTTTCCTTAAACAAGTTCTGTCATTTCCTCCACCCTTTACTATTTTTCTTAGGAGCTGGATAGAATAAATAGGTTGTCAGACCTGTGGTTTGCGAAGGAGGGCTATCAGGCCTGTAGATTGAAGAGGCAGGTTGTCAAGCCAGTGATCAAATATCTCTAGGTGAGAGAGTGTTCTGATGAAGTGAATTCTCCTGGAGGGAGTCCAGTAACAACTACAGATCTCTTAGAGTTCTTGTTCAGCCTATTGCTGAAGCCTCAGAAGGGAGGTGGAGTAGCCAATGAACTGTGTGACAGTGAAGGTGTATACTCCTGGGGTGGGACAGGCATGTGGGGAATGAGAGTCTGTGAGCAGTGGGTGTAAGTGACTCCTGAGAGAATAATTCCTATTGAAATGTGCAACATTATTGTTAGCCCTGCCAAGCCTAGGAATCCCTTTCCTGATGAATTTTAGTCCTAGCTCAGGGGTGACCCACTACTGAGAGTGATGAGCAGCGTGGTCTAGAGATGGGAGGTTTGTGGAAGGTATGAACACAGTCAATGACCTTCACAATCCAAATATAAGTATCAATTTTGTGTTTAACGATGTCTGTTGTGCATTTCTATTATTCTTACAATGTTATCATGTGCTTTCATTGCATGTATGATTTACGGTCAATTTCACATGGGGTAATATGGTAGTAGTATATTTTATTTCCTTTTTATTTCATTAGAAATGCATGCAATATATACGTACTTTGGGATGAACAATTCACCTACTATCAAAGATTAGAAGTCTATTGGTGGTGTTACATGGCTGGCCTAGGTGGTCGAGGATGCCACAAAATGGTATTACATTGAAATTTCGCAGTGACGTTTCTTGACATGTTGGTGACTAAGGACATTACAAATTAGTATCAGAGCTAAGAGAGATGTCGAAGAAGTGGATTTACCCAACCTGTTGGTGGTTGTGGACATTAAAAATTGGTATCGAAGATAAAAGAGATGTCCAAGAAGTGGCGCTGCTCAACTTGTTGTTGGTTGGGGATGTTACAAATTGGTATCAGAGCTAAGAGAGATGTCCAAGAAGTGGAATTTCCCTACCTGTTGGTGGTTGGGGATGTTACAAATTGGTACCAGAGCCATGGTTTCAACACTGAGCCTGGATGGGCCATGTTAGTGGAAGCTGAAGAAACTTTTTCAAAAAATAATTGTTGTCGAAATGGAAAACATTGAAGTTCAGAGCCTAGTTTTCGACATTGAGCGTGAATTAAGCCATATAAGTGGTTATGGAATCAAAATCTCAGAGCAAATTGATGTTGAGAAGGTCAAAATTTGAATTCAAAGCATTCCATAGTGCCAAGAGATCACCTTGGCTGTGTTTGGAAGCTTAGGAGGTATAGTGATTCAAGAAATATAATAGAGAAAAGAGACTGCAGTAACTGGGGGTTTGGAACTGTAAGGTTTGAATTTGAGCCATCAGATCACATTGAGGAGAGATCGACGGTGGGGAGCGAGTTGTGTTCTCACAATCAATCCTGGCCATTGATCTTCATGGTTCATTAAAACAAGTTTGTACATCTTTCAAACTGAGATAAGAACCCAAATGTTAAGCCAAGGTCACATATCTCGATCACAAAGAAGACAAAGCGAACTTCGTGTATTTATTGTCTGTCAATCCAAGAAAGGAACATGTGTCGACAAGTTATCTTGTTTAGGAATACTGCATTCAGGAGAAATGGAGTGTGTTGATGTGCAAACTTCCAAAGTCTCGAAGTTCGAATCTAATCCATATCGTTCATCACAAGAGACGCATGTCAGAACATCAAATTGTTTGGGAGTTCGGTGTTTTCGAGAAATGGGGTGTGCGAAGGTGAAATATCCCAAAGCCCAAAGTCTCATAGTGACATGGCTTGTTGATGTCACTAGGGATGATGTGGAAACATGGGATGTGTGCCACGTGTCAGCGAGTTAAGAACCTTGGTAAGATGGAAATACTGTTAGAATGTGACATATGTCACTCGCCTGATTGGACCATGTGTCAGCTTCATGTGTCCTACAGAGTGGCGCTCTTGGTGGTGGTACAAGGTAGCTAAGCGTGACGAAGAAGTTATATATATCGTGCCCACATTAACTTTGGTCATGATCTATCAAGATCAAAGGCTGAGAGACATTTCCAGGATCGAAATTGTGAGATAGATAATTCTACAAGGAGGTGCCACAATCGAAACAACAGTTTTCCAGAAGGGGTATGTGTTAGCGTGGGGACAATTGTGGAATGATTGGCGGGTTGCTCCAAAACCATCAACCCTTGTCCCCACAATTTGAAAAGTACTAAAGTTGATGTGACATTTTCGACATTTATTAGTTTTTACACGAAAACCGTGGGCCCCAGTGGACGTGTGGCGCAAGATCATGAATTTCGTGGACTTGACACTCTGAAATAAGTGGTGCATGAAGGAAGGTGGATTGTAGATATGTCGTTCTTTTTGCGTTCTACAATTCATTGTTCTATGATGTTGGGATGCGAAGAAAAAGGTAAACGTCTGAAGCCTGCAACCCAAAGTTTTAGAGCTCCGGATAAGCACCCAAATCATAAGTGTTGGGTCACAATCATGGTCACATGTGAACCAAGGGCTAAAGAAAAGGGGCTAACACCCAAAATTTGTGGCAGAATAGAGCTGGCTTAGAGATTGAAGTCTTGGGATTCTTGGCCGACCAAGACCTGCAGAAAATGGAATCGGATATTGTTTTGTTGAATCATATTTGTTTATTCTGGAAAATTATTAAAGACTAATAGCCTGAAAAAATTTCGGTTGACTGCACGTTTTGTAGAGTTAACGTTTGTCAGAAATGAATCAAATTGTCGCTTAGTGCAGAGAAATGGGGAAGGCATAGGGTTAGAGGAATGGATGTCCATATAGGAGTTGAAGAATTGAACTCCAATGGGCATGAAGAAGAGATAGTTAAGGAAGGAAACGTGATGAAAATCATTGAAAAGTTGCAGAAAGATGTCCAAACTCACCGAGTAGATAACAGAAAGCTCATGAAATCCAAGTAACAATGGGGATAATTCAACATAAAGTGGATGCAGATCCTGGAAATAATAGAAAATAAATTGGATAAGGAGAGTGACTCCAGTAAATCAGGAAGTCACAAGTCCCCTAATGAGAAGAGAAAATCAAGGAGTGTTAGAAGACACCATCATCATTCCCAAGGGCACTCCAAGAGGACAGCACATAGTATTTCAAGTCCATCTCCTACCAGAAGGCATAGGAGTTTTGGCGTGTATGGATTGAAGAGTGAAATGAACAAGATTAAATCTCCTATGTTTGATGGAGAGCACCGGAAGGAGGAAGATGCTGAGACATGGCTTCTTAGCATGAGGAAATATTTCCAAGTGCAGAATTGCTCCTCTCCTGGAGAAGGAATAATTGCAATGTATAAACTGAAAGGAAAAACATCCATGTGGTGGGACCAACTTGTGTAAGTACAACACATCAAAGAGAAGAATGTTACCTGGAGGGAATTCAAGAAACACTTTGAAAAGGAGTACTTAACTAAGAGATATTATGATAGAAAAATGAAATAGTTCTTTGAACTCAAATTGGGCAGCATGACTATAGATGAATATGAAAGAAGATTCCTAGAGTTGTTGAAGTATGTCCCTTTCATCAAAGATGAGATTCTCAAAATCCAAAGATATTTGAGTGGGATGCTATCTTTCCTTACTGAAAAGATCCAATATGATGATCCTAAAACTATGGAAGAAACCATAAGGAGAGATACATTCTTATATGATCAGCATAAACGAAATCCTACTTTCCCAAGAGCTTGGGAAGACAAGAAGTTTAAGAGGGAATAGAGGGAGAAGGGGAAAAAGCCACCCTTTTTCATGAATAATCCTCAAGGACAACCATTGTTTAGAGACCCTAGGATGGCTGAAGTAGGTGGAAAAAGGCCAAGACAACCACCTATGCAATGTTGGGGTTGTAAAGGGGACCACAAACATAGATATTTCCCTCATAGGACTGACAAATTGAGAGATGTCAATAATTTTTAGCAAGAAGAAATTGTGGAGGACATGGGAAGTAGAATACCAATGATCTATGTAGCCCTAGACAACAAGCAAGTTGAGTTTCAATCACACATGATTGAAGTTGAAGGTATGATCAATAACCATGCCTTTACTATTTTAATTGATTCAATGGCTAGTCATAGTTATATAGATCCCAAGGTAGTGGAAAGGTTTCAATTTTGAAGAAGAAATCACGTGAAATCTTGGTTGGTGCAGCTGGCTATGGGAGCCAAGAGAAAGGTCGTTGAGTTGGCTAAATCATGTCCAGTGCGCATGAATGGACTGAGTACCAAGGAAGATTTGAACATCTTGGCTTTGGGATCGTATGACTTCCTAATTAGTATGGATTGGTTGGACCAACACCATTCCATATTAGAGTATTGTAACAAGTCATTCACTTGCATATATGAGGAAGGAAAATGGGAAACAATCCAAGGAATTCCCAGGGCAGTTACTGTGAGAGAAATTTCAGCAATGCAGCTAAAGAAATGCTACCGGAAAGGCTGTCAAATATTTGCAGCTCATATGGAGGAAGCATCTACGGATAAGGTACCAATTCTGGAGGACCATGCAGTCTTGAAATATTTTGAAGATGTGTTCAAGGAGGTACCAAGACTACCTCTAAAGAGATATATTTATTTCTCTATTAATTTGATGCCTAGAGTAGCTCTAGTATCAAAGACTCCTTACAGAATGAGTACACTAGAGTTGGAGGAATTGCAAATGCAGCTTGAAGAACTTATGAATAAGGGGTATGTACGCCCAAGCGTTTCACCTTGGGGTGCCCCATTCTTTTTAGTGAAAAACAAAGATGGGACATTGATATTGTGCATCGACTTCAAATAGTTAAATAAAGTAGCTATAAAGAACAAGTATCGTATGCCAAGGATTGATGATCTCTTTGATCAATTGAAGGATGTAAAGATATTTTTAAATATAGATCTCAGGTTAGGATATCATCATGTAAGGATTAAAGAGGAATATAACAACAAGAACACCTTCAATACAACATATGGTCATTATGAGTTCACAGTAGTTCCATTTGGGTTGTGAAATGCACCAGTTGTTTTTATGTTCTTAATGAATGGTGTTTTCTGAGAATATCTAGACAAGTTTGTCATTGTATTTTTGGATGATATCCTTGTATATTACAAGTCAGAGGAAGAGAATAATAATCATTTGAGGATGGTGTTGCAAGTGCTAAGGGAGCATCAGTTGTATGCCAAATTGAGCAAGTGCTCATTTTATCAAAACATAATTCACTATTTGGGGCATATCATATCTGGAGAAGGGATAGGAGTGGAATTTGAAAAGATTGAGGCCATTAAAGGGTGGACAACACCTAAGAATGTGATGGAAGTCAGATCCTTCATGGGTCTAGCTGGCTCTGATACCATTGATCTAGTAACTATCTGCTTCATTTTTTATTTTTTTTTATTCAATGGTGTTTTTAGTCATTTTTCCATGCTTCTTTCAATCTAAAAAATATTTTTTACCATTTACTTTTTTGAAGTTATGATTTTTCATATAATTGTGTCTTCTTAATTAATTTATTATTCCATACTTTTAAAATATAGTGGAAAACACCATTCTTAACACATTGTTTACCTTTACTTCAATACATGGAAAAAAAATTGTAGTTAAATAACACTATCTTTTAATATTTAACAAAAAAATATAATTCATTTTTTTTTTATAAATTAAAAACTAAGA
>ML784244.1:43499-59942 GCA_009831015.1 Picea engelmannii | reverse complement strand
TTTTTTTTTTTTTTTAATTGAATTTATAATATATTTTTTTTAATGTGTTTTTTGGTAATTTAAAAAAAAATGTTTTTGTGAAGATTTTGTTTTTTCTATTTATTTGTTTTTTAATGTAAATTAAAAACATAAAATATAAAATTTGTAAATAAATTTTCAAGGGACCATTTGGAGTCCAATTTTGGGTTGTTTATTTACATAGGGTTTTGTTGTCAATATCACAATTTCAATTAGGTCATAAATAGCTATGATTTTCACGTTTAGGAAAAAACTATTTTTTTAAGTAGCATCACTTTTTTATTTAGGTGTTGATTTTAAGGTTTTTCTAAGCTATTGTGTGAGTTTCAAAGGCCATGTTCGAAAAATGTTGTAATTTTGACCACGTTTAAAAAAATGGTGCTATCGGTAGCACCATTTTTTTATTTGGGTGTTGATTTTCATGTTTTTCACGCAAAAATATGGGTTTTAAGGGCTAGAGTTCTCGTTTTGAGGTCACAGTTCTTGTTAAGTCGGTAACTATGTCGACAGTTGTTTTCATTTCCCCCTCCATCCATTTTGTTCGATCCTCGATCACCCTGTTGCATCCTTCATCCACCATTGTGCCCTCACTCCCTTGTTCTTCTGATCCATTGAGTACGTCTCACCCGCCACTCATCCATGCATAAACCAAACTTAGGATAAACAAAAAGAACAATAAATTAATAATGTTAGTAATAAAATTAGTATAGTTAGTTTAATTAAAATATGTTAGACAAGTTATTAATTAAATAATTAAGTTAGTTTTTACATTAGTAATTAGGTTAGTGTTTCTTAATTTTAATAAAAACATATAAAACATAATAACAATATTAAACAAAATAAAATTAAAATAACCTAAACTTAAAAATTAAAACAAATTATAATAAAACAAAAATAAAAAGCTAAAAGTAAAAAACTAAAATACTATCCTTAGTTTCTATCCACCCGTAACTTCATGCACACATCCCCAAATCTCTAAACAAAACAAATCCACACCCATAAATAATAGTGGAACCGCCCTTGCCATCCAAAGTTTAATGAGAGTGGGGAGTCCAGAATGAAGTAGTTTCCTGATACCACTCATGGAAACATGGCGGCTCCACAAGCCAACGGACCCCCCCTCGCTAAAACCACTTACCACCTCAGGGGGGTCCAGAATTACTACCTTTCCTAAAAAAAAAAAAAACTTTCGCAACATTTTGAACAATCATTTTCCAAAGGAAATTGCAGGAAAACAAAGAGGAAAATTCAAAAACCGAGAGAGGTTTTTGTTTAGAATGGGATGAAGAAAAAAAACCTCTCCCAGTTTTGGCACAAGTTCCATGAGCAGGGATAAGCAGAGCCATCTTCGATCCCTATTTTGCTAGTTTTTCATTTTTCCTATTATAGTCCCGATTTTGTGGTAGATGGTTCGACGAGCTGGAGGCGAATTTGGTAAAACCAAAGGATTTTTTTTTCCATAACATGCCCATATAAAATAAAATCCTTCAATTTTTTCCCAGGTGTCACTGATTGGGAGAAACAAATGTCTGAGCGTACCCCTATTTTCAGCAGATTTGGCCAAAATCTTGGTTCAGATATTTTATGGATTTACTTGCTATTTTCGGCTAGGTGGTTGAATTTGACCTCCTGAGCCTGAGGAGAGTATTTTTTATATATTGCAATGAATAAAATGTGCAAGGGAGGATTCAGGGGACCATGATTTAGTTTTTGTAAAACAACTCACTAATATTTCTGTATTTTCATCAATTCAATAATGCAGTGCTATGTTATAGGATTCTTGTGACTATTTTCACTGGTGATGTGCATCCCTCTTGTAAATTTGTTTCTCTGTTATCATTATTAATGTATTCCTCTTAATTATTTCGAGAATATTAAGAACATAATTGATTTTAATGTAACCCCTATCTCTGGTATGGTATAGTTCTTTATGTTTTCCACTGAAGATTAAACTCAAAATTCTCAATTGCTCTGGGATTAATTATATTATTAACCTATTCCATCTCTCCCATTTCATTTAAATTAAAGTATCCATTGAATTTTCTACCTTTCCCTACGAATATTAGCCTGTTGGCATGGATTTTTGATCATTTATTGCAGTGACTCCATAGCCCATGGTTTCTCTTCTCTACCCCTACCCAATTCATAAAAACAAATCCTATTATGCATAACTAGCCTAATATCCTATTTCAAACAAATCTAAATTTGACAGAGAGATCCCTCTCTTAGTCTTGGAGGGATAGATCCAAGACTCAAAGTTGTTTTGATGT
This sequence comes from Picea engelmannii, assembly GCA_009831015.1. Taxonomy (NCBI): domain Eukaryota; kingdom Viridiplantae; phylum Streptophyta; class Pinopsida; order Pinales; family Pinaceae; genus Picea; species Picea engelmannii. Next base: position 57,654 of record ML784244.1, on the reverse strand, counting down.
TGCCTCTATGACTTCCCACACAGCCTTGGGCAAATTACAGAGTGCTAATAGAACAATGACCATATTAGGGAACTTTCCCCAGTAGTACACTTCAAAGTTCCAGATCTGATCACTAATGGTGGACAGTGACCAGACACAAGAAGGCTGAGATCATTCACCTGACGACTCCAATCAGCTACAGACAGTGCCAACTCAAAGACTCCACTGGAGGAAGAACCTGAAACATGACCAAGAAACCTAGAAAGATTAGGTACTCAAGCCCAAATTTCATTCAAGACATATTTGGTTTTATATGTAATTATGTTCTATCTTATTCTAAGTCTGATCAAAAGTACATTGTTGAAGATTCCATTGACCACCTGCTAATTGATGAGTCTCAAGAGACTAAGCCCCAAATTGTAGATCATGTACATACTCATACACTTGCAGAAAGCCCAGCGAGACCTGAGCCTCGTGCTTTATCTCTCACCATTGTTGAAATTCCAGTTAGCTACAAGCCCCTTTCTTTACCTCTTATACCTGTGAAAATCCTAGACAGATACAAGCCTCTAGAATTGCCTCCTATCCTCCATGACCTCCCTGCAAATTATACCAATAATCTACCCAGGTTTGATAGAGATAATGCCAATATCACCGCTGAAAGACAAATCCAGAGGTTTGAATATTTTATTGACCTTTATGAGGTTGAAGCTGACAATGTATATATAAGGATGTTTTCCGTGTCTTTGTGATGTAAAGTTAAGAACCGGTTTAAAAATATCCCATCTACAAGCATTAACAATTTCCATCAGTTTGTGAAAGCTTTACTAGATCGATGGGTGATCATGAGAAATGTCTTTATCATTTGAGAAGAGTATGACCATTTGAAAATATAGCCAGGGGAAACAGTACAACATTTTTCAGCAAGGTTCAATAAGGTATATCATGCAATGCCTACTAATATAAGGCCACCCCCAGGATCAGCTCACTTGCATTACCCATATGCCTTCAATCTTGAAATGGCATTCCAATTAAGATAAAGGAACACTGCAACTCTCGAAGAGATGCAAAACATTGTTGTTGATGTGGAAGCTAACTTGTTGGGCAGAAGTGAAAAGTTAGAGGCAGACGAAAAAAATAGAACAAAAAATGAATGGATGACATCTTTAGAAGTGAAATTAGATATTCTTACCAACACAGTCAACGAGATGATGCAGAAGATTAGCATAAGAGAAAAAATTGATGTTCAAAGTCATCATGTTCCATTGATTTCAGAGAAAGAAAAGGTCATTGTTCCCAAACATTTTGCATCTCACCCTTGATACCATGGTTTGAATAATGATTCTTTTATGTATTCAATTCACGATGTAATCAAAGATGGAGTTCCAACTTAGCTTGTTGAAGAGCCATCAACTGATATGATGTGCATGTTTGATGACATTTCATTCATGGATGATTTATCCAAACTTTATCAGTATGATGAAGATTACATTCAGATGGATTTGCCAAAGAAATCAACAACATACTGTTGGGAAGAAGAAAATCATTTGCAATCCTATCAAGACAATCAATTTGTACATGGAAATTATGACAACAATGATCAAAGTGCAAAAAATCTCAGAGTAAGTGAAAATTTCCTGCCCTTATGTTTTGCCTCACTCCTGAGAAAAAATTACAAGAATATTGGACATAAAAGGAAGAGGAATGTTCTAATGCATGAGTTGAGGAAAACAAGGGAGATACAGAAATTGATCTAGAGGTGTAGCCCTTGAGCCTTCTTGAAGGTCAAACCTCAAATGAAATCATGAAGCCCAAAACAGGTGATGAGTTGATCCATCTTGATTCATTGCCTCTGTGCTTTAATTCATTCCAAATTTTTAGGGGGAATCTTGGTCAGATTCTAGTTGAAAGTCATAGTGTAAGCCATGAAGTACCAGTAGAGCCAATGCCACCATTATCTAAAGAATTTTATGACCCCATAGATGATACTCTGGATAATGTGTGTCTTCAAAGTCAGTTTTCATTTACCCCCAATGATTTAAAAAATTGTTATGATATGGATATGATTAGACAATTAGCTACAGGGGTGTGTTCAACAGAAGTATCATTTTCGAACCCACCAGAACATTTCCAGCCATATCAAAAATTCTTTGAGGATCTAGACAACATAAATATAGTACCAAATCCCGAGGTTGAATTGGTTGAATTTGAACATCAGGAGATAGGTCATGTTTATCATGATCCTATAGCTATCTATATGGAGAAGTTTTTCTTTTCGGAATACCCATTGGTTCCCAAAATCTCTGAAATTGTTCACAGACCCAGGGTTTTGTGTTGTAAAGATAAGACTAAAGATCAGTTTGTGTTTCCCATGCAAGTTCTATTTCTGATATTGTTTTAAAGAATTAAAAGAGTAGAGTTATTAGAGCAGTTGCTTGACTAGCTGCATTGACATTATTGTATCATTTAGAACAACGAAATTGTCAGTAGTGTAGGGTAGGTAGCAGTTTTGAATAAGCTTAGTCATTTGAGAATTTTTTTTAGTATTGTATAGTTTCAAATAGAGTTTGCAGTTTATGATATATAATTCAATGTTCAGTCAAATCTGAGCCAGTTCAAGGATTGTAGCTATAGCGACTCCATGTCCCAATGAATAAAGCAACGGTCTACATCTTCAGAGTTCAGTGGTTCTTGACACCTCCTGAAAGAGATGCCATCCCCAGGTTGAGCCTATGTTGGGGTCCTATAATTATAGGTAACCCGATTCTTCAGCTTCTATTTGGCGTTTCCCCCATGATGAAGACATCTAGCTTGTTGGTCTCTCAGTTGTCTCCATTACCCCCTCCATTCATTTCGCTCGATCCTCCATCACCCTGCTACATCATGGATCCACCATTTCTCCCTCACTCCCTTGTTCTTTTGACCCATTGAGTACGTCTCGCCCACCACTCATCCCTGCATAAACCAAACTTAGGATAAACAAAAAGAGCAATAAATTAATAATGTTAGTAATAAAATTAGTATAGTTAGTTTAATTAAAATATGTTAGACTAGTTATTAATTAATTAATAATTAAGGTAGTTTTTACATTAGTAATTAGGTTAGTGTTTATTAATTTTAATAAAAAAATATATAAATAAAAATATATAAAACATAATAAAAATATTAAAACAAAATAAAATTAAAATAAACCAAACTTAAAAATTAAAACATATTATAATAAAACAAAAATAAAAAACAAAACATAACAAAACAAACATGTAAAAAAGAATCAAAATAAATAAAAAAAAAAAGTAAAAAAGTAAAATACTATCCTAAGTTTCTACCCAGCCGTAACTTCACACACACATCCCCAAATCTCTAAACAAAACAAATCCATGTCCATAAATAATAGTGGACCCCCCCTTGCCATCCAAAGTTTAACGAGAGGGGGGGTCTGGAATGAAGTAGTGTCCTGACACCACTCATGGAAACATGGCGGATCCACAAGCTAGCGGACCCAACACCATAAAACCACTTACCACCTCAGGGGGTGTCCGGAATTACCACCTTTCCCCAAAAAAACCACTTTTGCAACGTTTTGACCAATCTTTTTCCAAATGTGATGGCAGGAAAATGAAAATGAAATTTTGAAAACCGAAAGAGGTTTTTGTTTAGCACGGGATGAAGAACACGAACCTCTCCCATGTTTTCCCATGTGTCATGAGCATGGAGAATCAAATCCATCTCCGAGCCCTATTTTTCTAGTTTTTCATTTTTCCTGTTACAGTCCTGATTTTGCGGGAGCTTTTTTGGCGAGCTGGAGGTGAATTTGGAGAAAAAAAAGGAGGTTTTTGTCCATAAAATACCCATATAAAATAAGCGCCTTCAGTGATTTCCTAGGTTTCACCGATTGGGAGAAACAAATGTCTGAGCATACCCCTATTTTCAGCAGATTCTGCCAAAATCTCAGTTCAGATATTTTTGGGATTTACTTGTTATTTTCGGCTAGGTGGTTGAATTCAACCTCCTGACCCTGAGGAGAGTATTTTCTATATATTGTAATGAATCAAATGTGTAAGGGAGGAGTCAGGGGACCATGATTTAGTTTTTGTAAAACAACTCACTGAGCTTTCTGTATTTTCATCAATTCAATAATATAGTGCTATGTTTCAGGATTCTTGTGACTATTTCGACTGGTGATGTGCATCCCTATTGTAAATTTATTTCTATGTTAACATAATTAATGTATGCCTATGGATTATTCCTAGAATATTAAGTACATAATTGGTTTTAATGTACCCTCTGTCTCTGGCTTGGTATAGTTTTTTATGTTTTCCACTAAAGATTAAGCTCAGAATTCTCAGTTGCTTTGTGTTTAATTGGATTTCTTAACATGTTCCATCCCTCCCATTTCATTTAAATTAAAGGATCCAGTGATTTGTCTACCTTTCCCTGCAAAGATTAGCCTGTTGACATGGATTTTTGATCATTTGTTGCAGTGACTCTCTTCTCTTCTCTGCCCCTACCCAATTCATAAAAACAAATCCTATTTTGCACAACTATCATAATATCCTATTTCAAACAAATCTAAATTTGATAGAGAGATCCCTCTCCAAGTCTTGGAGGGATAGATCCAAGACTCGAAGTGGTTTTGATGTTTCCTTTGTGACTACCTCCACAACCTTGGGCAAATTACAGAGTGCTAATAGAGGGAACATAGGTAGAAGGGGAACAAGCCACTGTTTAGAGACCCTAGGATGGGTGAGGTAGGTGGAAAGAGGCCAAGACAACCACCTATGCAATGTTGGGGCTGTAAAGGGGACCACAAACATAGAGATTTCCCTCACAGTAGTGAAAAATTGAGAGATGTCCACAATTTTTAGCAAGATGAAATAGTGGAGGACATGGGAAGTAGAATACTAAGGATCTATGCAGCCCTGGACAACAAGCAAGCAAAGTTTCAATCACACATGATCAAATTTTAAGGTATTATTAATAACCATGCCTTTACTATTTTAATTGATTCAAGGGATATTCATAGTTATATAGATCCCAATGTAGTGGAAAGGTTTCAATTTAGAAGAAGAAAGCATGTGAAATCTTGGTTGGTGGAGCTGGCTATAGGAGCCAAGAGAAAGGTCGTTGAGTTGGTTAAATCATGTCTAGTGAGAATGAATGGACTGAGTACCAAAGAAGATTTGAACACCTTTCCTTTGGGATTGTATGACTTCATGATCGATATGTATTGGTTGGACCAACACCATTCCATATGAGACTGTTGTAACAAGTCATTCACTTGCATAGATGAGGAAGGAAAATGGGAAACAATCCAAGGAATTCCCAGGGTAGTTACTATGAGAGAAATTTCAGCAATGCAGCTGAAGGAATGCTACCAGAAAGGTTGTTAAATATTTGCAGCTCATATGGAGGAAGAATCTAAGGATAAGGTACCAATTCTGGAGGACCATACAATCTTGAAAGATTTTGAAGATGTGTTCAAGGAGGTACTAGGACTACATCCAAAGAGATATATTGATTTCTCTATTAATTTGATGCATGGAGTAGCTTCAATATCAAAGACTCCTTACAGAATGAGTATATCAGAGTTGGAGGAATTGCAAATGAAGCTTCAAGAACTTCTGAATAAGGGGTATATACACCCAAGTGTTTCACCTTGGGGTGCCCCATTCTTGTTCATGAAAAAGAAAGATGGGACATTGATACTTTGCATCGACTTCAAACAATTGAATAAACTAGCTATAAAGAACAAGTATCCTTTGCCAAGGATTGATGATCTCTTTGATCAATTGAAGGATGAAAATATATTTTCAAAGATAGTTCTCAGGTCAGGATATCATCATGTAAGGATTAAAGAGGAATATAACAACAAGACCACCTTCAGGACAAGGTATGGTTATTATGAGTTCATAGTAGTGCCATTTGGGTCGTCAGATGCACCAACTCTTTTTATGTGCTTAATGAATGGTGTTTTCCAGGAATATTTAGACAAGTTTGTCATTGTCTTTTTGGATGATATCCCTATATATTCCAAGTCACAGGAAGAGAATCAGAATCATTTGAGGATGGTTTTGCAAGTGTTAAGGGAGCATTAGTTGTATGCCAAATTGAATAACTGCTCATTTTATCAAAACATAATTCACTATTTGGGGCATATCATATTTGGAGAAGGGATAGGAGTGGACCCTGAAAATATTGAGTCCATTAAAGGGTGGACAACACCTAAGAATGTGACGTAAGTCTGATCCTTCATGGATCTAGTTGGTTACTACAAAAGGTTCATTGCATGGTTTTCGATAATAGCTCACCCCATCACGTACTTTCAAAGGAAGGCGAAGAAATTTTAATGGACAGAAGAATGCAAAAAGAGTTTCTAGCAATTGAAGCAACTACTAACTGGTGCTCCAATTATGAAGATCACAGATCCGAATGAAGACGTCATTGTATGCACAAATGTATGTAAAGAATGACTGGGTGGAGTCCTCAGTCAAAATGGGTTTGTTGTTTGTTATGAATCAAGGAAGTTAAAATAGCATGAAAGGCTCTATGCCACTCATGATTTGGAATTGGCAGCCATAGTGTACACTTTGAAGAAGTGGAGGTAGTACCTCATGGGAAAGAAGTTTGAGCTAAGAAAAGACCATAACGGTTTGAAATATTTGTTTGATCATCCTAATTTGAATGATAGGAAAATTAGATGGTTGAAATTCATCTGTGAGTACGACTTTGATATCAAGCACATCAAAGGAAAGGAGAACAAAGTGGCTGACACAATCAACAGGAGAGTGCATGAACTGGTTGCTACATACATTAGCATGTATCAGACGAATCTTAAAGGAAGAATTTTTTAAGATGCAAATTCAGATTTGCAGTACATGGAATTAGTAACAAAATTACAGCAAGGTAAAATGCAGCAGAAGGTTGAGGATTAGGAATTGAGAATTGATGGAATCCTTCGATACAGAAATAGAGTCTATGTACCCAATTATCCAGAATTGAGGAGTGATATTTTAAAATATACGCATAATGTGCCTTATGCAGGACACCCAGGATATCAGAAAATAGTTTCATTAGTCAAGAGACAATATTATTGGCCCGACATGAAGAAGGAGATTGCTTAATACATAGCTAAATTCTTGGAATGTAAAAAGGTAAAGGCTAATCGTAGACACCCAGCTGGTTTACTACAACCATTACCCATTCATGAGTGTAAATGGGAAGTGGTGACAATGGATTTCATCACATTGCCCAGAACAAGCAATCAACATGATGCAATCATGGTGGTGGTGGACAAGCTTACTCAAGCTTCGCATTTCTTTCCTATGAAGACTACTCATAAATAAACTAATGTGGTTGATATTTACATGAGGGAAGTAGCGCGCTTGAATGTGTTGGAAAATGTTTAACAGGTAGCGTAAGATTGTCATTGATGGAAAGTACAACAGTAATGATGGCTTGAGTTCAACAACGATGATCAATAGGAAAATAGAAGATAAGTCTAGGAAGATTGAATGATCAAAGGAAACACAACGTTGATCAGGCATGATGAAGTCCTGTAAAGTTTGTGAAGTATTCCTGATCGTTGGATCCCATCCAAAATTATCGATAGAACGATGACCATCAGATCTCAATGTAGACAAGAGGAGCGTGCTGAACAGGAGGACAGATCTCAAAAATTAGATCTGAGTGCAGGGTCCGACCACCGTTGGATCGAGGAGAACATGCACGATCCTTAAAGAACAAGGAGAAGCGAGCGTAATCATGATATGAAAAATCACGACTTAATCTGAGCCGTCAGATCGAGGTTGAATCTGGACCATTGATCCTAGTACATGTTGAAGTTTTGAGGATCGCGAGTTAAACATGTCAAATATTATTAACATCATGAATCCTGAAATCACGATATGCGATATTACAATTTAATCACAGTCATCAGATCAAGATAAGATCTCGGCCGTCGATCTGACTCACGTCAACAAACCACGTCAGCTAGGAACACGTGGCACAACTAGGTAATGACAAGTGTCAGATTGATTCAACATTCCAAGCACATGTAAGTCATCAATCAGGGTGACACATGGTAGTTATTTAACACATGTGACGTCAACAGACTTACACCATGTCAGAGTTTTGAGGATCGCATGTTGGAGATGTCAAAGAAACAATACAACAGGAATCCCGATTTTGCGATATGCAAATTCATGATCCAATCGTAGTCGTTGAATCAAGATCAGATCTGGACCATTGATCTAACTCCATATCGGAGTTTCGGGGATCAAAACATGGAGAGGCAAGTAAACAATGCAACAAGAATGTCGATTTCACGATATGCGAAATTGTGATTCAATCGCAGCCATTGAATTAAGCTCTGATCAGGACCGTTGATCCCATGCCATTTCGGGGTATCGGGGATCACGACTTGGAGAGTGGAGATGTCTCATCTCCAGACTCAAGAAATGCGAAATCGTGAAAGCGCCTTATGCATAAGGCTGTGGTCACAACCCATGGTCACGAGAAGGGAAGGATTCATTCTAGATAAGCTCCATTTCAGGGTTTCGGAGATCGCAACTTGGAAATTCGAGATGCCTCATCTCCAGATCCATGAAACGTGAATTTGCGAAAAGCGCTTTTTGCATAGGCGCTTGGTTATGACCATAGTCACATTGGGGAAGGAGATACTGTAGAAAATCTCTGTATTGAGGTTTCAGATATCGCAACTTGAAGTATCAAAGACACTTGGGCATAGGAATACTGAAATGCCGAAACCTGATTTAAAGGCAAGATTAATAAAGTTCATCCAACGATGTAAATAAACCTGAAGGAGATCGGAGGGATACTATAGCACAACATAGTATAACTGCCAGAAACCACTCATGGTTCCAGCGAGAGGACTCGAAGACACATGGGATGATTGACAAAGAAGGTGAAGAGCCACTGCGAATCTTCAAGAGGAATGAAGATGTTCGTGAAGACGATTGAGAACTGGATGGGCATTGAGGCCTGTAATTGAAACAAAGATGGTGAGCTCGAATGTCACAGAGAAGACAAAGAGTCTCAACTGCCAGAGAGGTTGAGGAATCTCAGCATAACACCCAGTGATGCTGAACGCGTGGGAAGACAGCCAGAGAAGCTGAAGAGTCACGATGATTATCACGTAGAGCACTTGATATGTGGAGGATATTGGCGCGGTATGAGCATGTAGAGGAATGGAGAATATTGCATGCAGAAGATGCACAAAATCTATATATACATGGTACAAAGAAGAGAAGAGGTTGTTGTTACTGTTGGAGTTTGCTGTGGTTGTTGTTGGTGAACGTGATTCATGTGTGAAGAAGGATCAGAGTGCATCTGTTGAATTGCACAGAAGAGGAACTATGGAGTGAATGGACATGGCGCATAGAGCATAAAAAGTAGAATAATAGACAGCGCAAGTCAAGAGTGCAGAAAGGCAATGAGGCAGACAAAGCAACGAAATGCAGCAGAACAATGATGAGTCTGGTAAGCCATTGTTGAACATCATATCACTGTAATAAGTTTCAGTAGAAAAGATTTATATTTCAGGGAGGTTGGGAGGTGTTAGGGAGGACTTTTTTCCTCATAGGTTCAAGTGGGTGCTTGAACACAGGGAGTTGTAGCTTCCATTTGGTTGCATCCAGAGAAACCAGGGTGGCAAGGTGGTGCAAGGGAGAACTCTTGTTCTCTGTTATACAGGTTGGTGCCTGTATGATTGGAAGTTGGTGCTTCTATCCAGTTGGTGCTGGAAACACTCAGGGAGTTGGTGCTAGAGAAACCAGGGAGTTGGTGCTTCCTTCTAGTGGGTGCTAGAGAAAATAGAGAGTTGGTGCTCTCAGCAAGTTGCAGCTTGCAAAATAGAGGTTGTAGCCTCCTTACGAGTTGGTACTCATATGTATGATAATGTAAAGAATGTAACTATTGCTTATCATATAAAAAAAAAAAGGTTTTTACCCTGTATGGGTTTCCTTGGGAAATATCTGTCTCTGTGTTTCTCATATATGTGAATGATGCTAAAAGTGCCATTATTTATTTCCCTGTATTATTGTGATCATTATTCAATATTTCTGCAAATAGTTTTAAAAAGAAGCATAATTGTTTAAGCACAGTAACAACCGATTCACCCCCCCCTCTCAGTTGTCCAACAATTGGTATTAGAACTGGCCCCATTTATCTAAGGGTAGATCCTAGAGCTTAAACATGTCAAGCCATGAAGGAAATTCAACCAATAAGGCCCCTCTGTTCAATGGAACAAACTTTGCCTTCTGGAAAGTTACAATGAGAACCTACATAATGTCTTTAGGTGCAGATGTCTGGGATGTGGTAGATACTGGGTATGTAAAGCCAGTTGTGCTAGCTAATAAGGATGACAAACTAGAATTTAGCTTCAATGCTAAGGCTATGAATGCTATCTTGAGTGGGCTTACAAAAGTACAATTCGTAAAAGTTATGCACCTAGGAACTGCCAAAGAAATGTGGGACAAACTCATTAGTAGTTATGAGGGTGATGAGAAGGTAAAGGATGCAAAGCTTCAAACCTACAGAATACAGTTTGAACAGCTGAAGATGAAGGAAGATGAAACTATTGGAAAATACTTTCTAAGAATAGAAGAAATTGTAAATGTAATGAAGGCACTTGGGGAAACAATTGGGGAACCTTCTTTAGTTCAGAAAATCTTGAGATCTCTCCCAGATAGGTTCAACCCGAAGGTCTATGCTATAGAAGAACTTAATGATCTAAACACCTTGCAGTTTGATCAACCTCTAGGAACACTGACTGCATATGAAATGAGAATAGTTAAAGATAAATCCACCTCCAGAGAAGCATCATTTAAGGCAAACAAGAATGAGGATTCTGAGCCTGATGAAATTGAAGCAAAATTTGTGAAGAGACTGAAGAAGGGATCAGGAAAACACAAAGGTAAACTGCCTTTCAAATGCTTTAACTGTGGAAGGATAGGTCATTTTGCAAATAAGTGTCCACACAAGAAACATGATCAGAACTATGAAGGTGAAGAGAAGCACAAATCCAGGAGATTTGATAAAAAGAAAAGTCTGTGTAAACAATGATGACTCCTCATAAGACACTGATAATGAATTTTTCTATGAAGATAAGGTAAATGACTCGATGCTTGTGGTCAAAGAGAATTATGATAATAAGAGCACAGGCAGTGAAGAAGAAGTTGTGGTTGACGTGGAAGGAGAATTGATCAGTGCATTGGAAGAGATTGACAAACTAAGAATCAAGAACAGAAAGCAAAGACAATTGTTGATACAGTTCGAGAAAGACAGAAAAGAACCTGATGAAGACCTTGTCCTACTAAAAGTAGAATTGGAAGAGGCAAAGAAAATTGAAGAGATTCTGAAACAACAGCTATCAGAAAAGAAGGAAAGATGTGAATCATTAGAACAAGAAGTAGTGAAAACAAGGAAAGAAATGGAGAAGTTTCAAGCCCTGTATAATCAGAATCTGTCAAGTATCAAAGCCTCAGAAGGATTAGCCACCATTCTGAATCAACAAAGGAATCCAAAGCTGAAAACTGGTTTGGGTTATGAAGAAGGCTCAAGTAGTGGGAAGCCAGGAAATGAAGAACCCATCAAGTTTGTCAAAAGTACAACCAATGACAATAACAACCCTGCAGAAACAAAGGAAGATGATCAGCCACCCAGGAAGAGTAAAGGAAAAGGTGCCATAATTGAATCTGAAGAACGAAGAAACAATGCTCTCTCTGCTAAAAGATGTCATCAGCAAGAAAGAAATCGATTTTCTCAAAGAAGACAACCATTTACAGGTACAAAGAATTTTTCTATGGCTATTGTTTCTTTTGTTCTAACTTTGGTCACAAAGCTGTAAATTGTTCCTTAAGACTCAGACATGAGCAATTAAGGTTTCAAAGGAATAAATACTTCCAACAACAAAGAATGATACAGTCAAGTAATAATCCTTCACGGATTGCAAATTGCCAAATTAAGTCTGGACACATACAACTAAGGAGGCCAAGAAATAATCAATAGTCAATAAGTAGGCAACACTGCAACAATAGGTTTGACTTATTGAATAATGAGGTTGAATGTTACACCTGTCATAACTTTGGACATAAATCTATTGAGTGTCAGTTAAGGAACTATGAACCAGATTCGAAATCTCCTGTTGAAAATGTCAAGCTTTGTAAGAAGAAGGAAAGTAACAAGTGTGGATTAGTATTGTCTGCTAAAAGAAAAACGAACCCTTGGTATATAGATAGTGGATGCTCTAAACACATGATGGGAGACAAAGGAAAGTTTCTATCTCTAAGTGAAAGAAAATCATGAAGTGTAACCTTTGGAAATGATGCTCCAGGGAAAATAAAAGGCAAAGGGATGGTGAGCTTAAGTAATGGAAAAGGAAAAGCCCAAGATGTTCTACTTTTGGATGGGTTGAAGCATAACCTGCTCAGTGTAAGTCAAATGTGTGACAGAGGATGCGAGGTGTTTTTCACGTCCAAGGACTGCAAGATAAAGTCTGTAAACTCAGGACAAGTGGTGGCCAAAGGCATAAGGATAGAAAATAATGTATATGTGCTGAAAGAAAATAGAGAAGAATGTCATCTAAGAAAACATGATGAAAGCTGGTTATGGCATAGGAGACTTGGACATCTAAAATTTGACCACTTAATCAAACTCAAAAACCTCGAGGCAGTAAAAGATATTCTGAGAATATCAAAGCCCCAAGATTCAGTGTGTAAACCTTGTCAAGTATGGAAGAAAAATAGGACACAGTTTAAGTCCAAGAGCTTCACTTCAATAGAGAAACCACTCCAACAAGTTCATATGGACTTATGTGGACCATCAAGACTGGAAGGCACATGGAAAGAAAACTACTTCATGTTGATTATCGATGATTACTCCATATTTACATGGGTTGCCTTCCTCAAAGAAAAATTTGAAGCATTTGAGAAGTTTAAAACATTTAAGGCTTCAACATAGACTCAAAAAGGAAAGAGGTTAAAGGCAGTAAGATCAAATCGGGGAGGAGAGTTTATGTCAAGAGACTTCAAGGAATTTTGCGATGAACATGGGATCAAGAGAGAATACACAATCCCAAGGACTCCACAACAAAATGGAGTTGTTGAGAGGCAAAATAGAACAGTGCAAGAAATGGCCAAGTCAATGATGAATGAGAAGAACATTGTTCAAACTTACTGGGTGGAAGCCATACACACAGCAATCCATGTGCTCAACAAAGCCCACCTCAAACCACAAAGTAACAAGACCCCTTATGAATTATGGTTTTGAAGACCTGCCTCAATCAAACACTTCAGAGTCTTTGGGAGTAAATGCTACATAAAGAATAATGATGAAAACCTCGGCAAATATGATGATAGGGATGATGAAGGTATCTTATTAGGGTATTCTACAAACAATAAAGGATATAGATGCTACAATAAGAGGTTGCATAAAATGGTTGACTGTATTGATGTAAAAATTGATGAAGGAATCCCAACAAGAGAGGTATACAGTAATGAGTTTTCTACAGAAGACACAGCTAAAACTGAAAATGAACAGGTCCAAGAATCAGAAAATGAAGACTCTAAATAATATGAAGACTCAGACACTCAGACAGACTCAAATCAGCAGTCAACCACAAATTCCTCTTCCAGAATCATTCAAAAAAATCACCCTGCAAGTCAGATAATTGGGGAAAAAGAAAAAGGTGTACAAACCAAAAGAAAGCTAATCAAAACCACCGAACAATATCATATAGCTCTCATATCCATGTTGGAACCCAAGAATTTTAATGAAGCCAGAAAAGATGATCACAGGGTTAAAGAAATGAATGAAGAACTTCATCAGATTGAGAAAAACAATACATGGGAGATGGTTCAAAGACCCGAAGGTAAAAACGTCATTGGCTCCAAATGGATCGTTAAGAATAAGTTGAATGAGCAAGGACAAGTTATCAGGAACAAAGTGAGGTTAGTCTGTAAAGGCTATGCTCAGATAGAAGGATCGGATTTTAATGAAACATTTGTGCCCATAGCAAGATTAGAAGCTATCATAATGTTTCTTGCCTATGCTTGTCATAAAAGGTTTAAAGTCTATCAAATGGATGTCAAGTCAGCCTTTCTCAATGGAGATTTAAGTGAAGAAGTCTATATGGAACAACCAGAGGGTTTCAAATTGT
>ML784244.1:0-43449 GCA_009831015.1 Picea engelmannii | reverse complement strand
ATCATTTTTCCTTGGTCTGCAAATTACTCAGAAGCCCGAAGGGATGTTCATTTCTCAAGAAAAATACCTAAGAGAAATGTTGAAAAGGTTTCAAATGGAAGATTCTAAACCTCTGGGTACACCTATGGTAAATGGAAGTAAACTAAGCAAGTATGATGATTCACCTGATGTTGATCAAAGCTCATATTGATCAATGATAGGAAGCCTGTTGTACATCACATCATCTCACCCAAACATAATGCATGTTGTAGGAATGGTAGGAAGATATCAGGCTGCACCTAAACAAATTCATTTGCAAGCTGTCAAAAGGATATTCAGGTATTTGAAAGAGACAATAACTTATGGTCTATGGTATCCCAGAACTCAAAGTCTTCAGTTGATTGCTTATTCAGATGCAGATTGGGCAAACTGTGTTGATGAGAGAAAAAGCACCAGTGGAGGAGCATTCTTCTTGGGTGACTCCATAGTAGCATGGCTTAGTAAAAAGCAAGGTTCCATTTCTTTATCAACCATAGAGGCAGAGTACATTGCTGCTGCTACCTGTTGCACACAGGTATTATGGATGATTCAGACACTTGCAGACTTAGAGGTAAAATACACTGCATTGATCCCAATTCATTGTGATAACACTAGTGCCATCAGTGTGTCTAAAAATCTTGTCTTCCACTCCAAGACAAAACATATTCCCATAAAATATCATTTTTTGAGAGGTCAAGTCACCAATCAACTTGTTCAGGTCCATTACATACCCACTATAGAACAAATTGCAGACATCTTTACTAAGCCCCTAGCCAAGACACCATTTGAATATCTCAGACAGAAGCTGGGTGTCAGTTCGTTTCACAGCTAACGAGTCCATCTTGTTAGGGGGAGTTGTGTATTGTTTGAATATCTAATGCCTCCTAAAATTACTGCAATCGCTCAGGGGGAGCATATCTCTTCTTTGACATTGATGTCAAAGGGGGAGAAAAGAATTCGGGTGCCTTAGTTTCCATCAATGCCAAAGGGGGAGATTGTTGGCAAATGTTTAACAGGTGGTGTAAGATTGTCATTGATGGAAAGTACAGTAGTAATGATGGCTTTATTATAGCAGCGATGATCAACAGGAAAATAGAAGATAAGTCGAGGAAGATCGAATGATCGAAGGCAATGCAACGTTGATAAGGCGTGATGAAGTCCCATAAAGTTTGTGAAGTATTCCTGATCGTTGGATCCCATCCAAAATTCCCAACAGAACGATGACCATCAGATCTCAATGTAGACAAGAGGAGCGCGTTGAACATGAGGATAGATCTCAGATGTTAGATCTGAGCGCAGGGTCCGACCACCATTGGATCGAGGAGAACCTGCACGATCCTTAAAGAACAAGGAGAAGCGGGCGTAATTGCGATATGTGAAATCGCGACTTAATCTAAGCCATCAGATCGAGGTTGAATATGGACCGTTGATCCCAGTCCATGTCGGAGTTTCGAGGATCATGAGTTAAACATGTCAAAGATTATTAACATCAAGATAAGATCTGGACCGTCGATCCGACTCACGTCAGCAAACCACGTCAGCTAGGAACACGTGGCACAACTAGGTAATGACAAGTGTCAGATTGATTCAACATTCCAAGCACATGTAAGTCACGAATCAGGGTGACACGTGGTAGTTATTTAACATATGTGACGTCAGCAGATTTACACCATGTCGAAGTTTCGAGGATCGCGTGTTGGAGATGTCAAAGAAACAATGCAACAGGAATCCCAATTTTGCGATATGAGAATTCGTGATCCAATCGTAGCTGTTGAATCAAGATCAAATATGGACCATTGATCTAACTCCATATCGAATTTTTTGGGATTGCAACATGGAGAGGCAAGTAAACAATGCAACAAGAATGTCGATTTTGTGATATGCGAAATTGTGATTCAATCGCAGTCGTTGAATCAAGCTCTGATTAGCACTATTGATCCCATGCCATTTCGGGGTATCGGGGATTGTGACTTGGAGAGTCGAGATGTCTCATCTCCAGACTCATGAAATGCAAAATCGTGAAAGTGACTTATGCATAAGGCTGTGGTCACAGCCCATGGTCACGAGAAGGGAAGGAGTCATTCTAGATAAGCTCCATTTCGGGGTTTCAGAGATCGCGACTTGGAAATTCGAGATGCCTCATCTCCAGATCCACGAAACATGAATTTACGAAAAGCACTTTTTTCATAGGTGCTCGGTTATGACCATAGTCACATTGGGGAAGGAGCTAGTGTAGAAAATCTCTGTATCAAGGTTTCGGAGATCACGACTTGAAGTATCAAAGACACTTGGGCATAGGAATGCCGAAATGCCAAAACCCAATTCAAAGGCAAGATTAATAAAGTTCATACAACGACACAAATAAACTTGAGGGAGATCAGAGGGATATTGTAGCACGACATAGTATAACTGCCATAAACCATTGATGGTTCCAGCGAGAGGACTAGAAGACACATGGGATGATTGACAGAGAAGGTGAAGAGCCGCTGCGAATCTTCAAGAGGAATGAAGATGTTCGTGAAGGCAATTGATAGCTGGATGGGCATTGAGGCCTGTAACTGAAACAAAGAATATGAGCTCGACTGTCACAAAGAAGATGAAGAGTCTCAACTGCCAGAGAGGCTGTGGAATTTCAGCATAACACCCAGTGATGTTGAACGCATGGGAAAATAGCCAGAGAAGCTGAAGAGTCACGACGATGATCACGCAGAGCACTTGAGATGTGGAGGAGATTGGTGTGGTATGAGCATGTAGAGGAATGGAAAATATTGCATGCACAAGATGCACAAAAGCTATATATACACGATACAGAGAAGAGAAGAGGTTGTTGTTGCTGTTGGAGTTTTTTGTTGGTGAAGGTGATTCATGTGTGATGACGGATCAGAGTGCAGCAGCTGAATTGCACAGAAGAGGAACTGTGGAGTGAATGGACATGGCACATAGAGCATAAAAAGTAGAAGAACAGACAGCGCAATTCAAGTGTGCATAAAGGCAATGAGGCAGACAAAGCAACGAAATGCAGCAGAACAATGATGAGTCTGGTAAGCCATTGTTGAACATCATATCACTGTAATAAGTTTCAGTAGTAAAGATTTATATTTCAAGGAGGTTGGGAGGTTCTAGGGAGGAATGTTGTCCTCATAGGTTCAAGTGGGTTCTTGAACACATGGAGTTGTAGCTTCCATCTGGTTGCAGCCAGAGAAACCAGGGTGGCAGGATGGTGCAAGGGAGAACTCTTGTTCTCTGTTATACAGGTTGGTGCCTGTATGATTGGAAGTTGGTGCTTCCATCCAGTTGGTGCTGGAAACACTCAGGGAGTTGGTGCTTCCTTCTAGTTGGTGCTAGAGAAACCAGGGATTTGGTGCTTCCTTCTAGTGGGTGCTAGAGAAAACAGAGAGTTGGTGCTCTCAGCAAGTTGCATCTTGCAAAATAGAGGTTGTAGCCTCCTTATGAGTTGGTTCTCATATGTATGATAATGTAAAGAATGTAACTATTACTTATCATATAAAGAAAAAGAGGTTTTTACCCTATCTGGGTTTCCTTGGGAAATATCTGTCTCTGTGTTTCTCATATATGTGAATGATGTTGAAAGTGCCATTGTTTATTTCCCTGTATTATTGTGATCATCATTCAGTATTTCTGCAAAGAGTTTTAAAAAGAAGCATAATTGTTTAAGCACGGTAACAACTGATTCACCCGCCCCCCCTCTTAGTTGTGCAATAGAATGAACTAGGTGGATATCCGTGGCCACCCACCTTTTCCAGCTAGCTCAAAATTGTTTTCTAACAATTTTGGCAACTTACTATTTTTAACAGTTTTAACTTCTGGGGCTATTTTTAGGGACAAAATGAAATTTTATCGGTATAGAGCTTTTAAATTATAGAATAATCCATGATTGATCCCCCAAAATGAATCTCTATGACGATACCTTTCCAACGGGCTATAATACACCTAAAACGGATATCATATGCAAAAGTTACGACCGCAGGAAGTTGATGTACTAACTTACCCAAACGGGGCCCACATGAATTTTGACTCTTCATCTCCTAGGGTTAGGTTTTTGGAATTACGTTTTATTGTAAAAATTCCTTTAGAGCCTCATTGTAATCATCTTCTTGCAAATGAGCATAGCCATCACATATATTCTAAGAGATAAGCCGCCACCATTCTAGCGAGTGTTTCACTCTATATTTTTACAGTCTCTGTACATTTCTTTCATTAATAGAAATTGTGTATTACTATATCTATGTGTTTATGGTTTCATATCTGATAAATTTATGTTATATTAATGGATATTCACAATATCCTTGTCCATTTATTTATTATATCTCCGCTCTCATTTCATGTAGAAAATAATCCAGATAATGGGTATCAGAGCAGGCTGCTCTTGATCGTTTTCCAGTGCATGCCCCCGACAAGGTCCGAGTATAGCAAGTTGGATATCGAGCTTGTATATATTGAGGACACTATCTCTCTCACTCCCAAGAAACCCTCAATGGCGAAAGAAAATAAAAATGATGGAGCAGACGATCCTATCAATATGTTGCTTGAGAAAGCTCTCATGCGACAGAGTGATGAAATGATGGAGAATTTTTCCCACATCCTTCATCGCCTCCTGATAGCATCAGGAGCATCTTCATCAAGAGACCACTTTGGAGACACCTCACATTTTAAGGTACAGGTCAATTCTGATATTCCTATATCTGAAGGTCAGATAGACGTGGATGCCCTAGATAAATGGTTAACTCTATTACAAGGTTATTTCTTTGTTCACAATTTTTCCGACAGAGAAAAGATCATCTTCACACTTCTTAAGGATCTCCCCCATATCAAACATTCATGAGAAAATTATTGGGAGCATAGTTCCATAGAGGAGTCTGGAATATATTTGGCTGAGCCCACTTGGGGATTTTCTGTGGATGTGGTAAAGGAACAGTATTACCCTGTTGGTAACTACGAGGACCAGTACATGAGATGGACCACACTGCGACAAGAGAGGGGCCAAGAAGTTCCAAATTTCACCAATACCTTCCATACCTTGCGCATCAAGATGGATATCAAAGACTCTGGATGAAATTTGGTTATGAAATACTGTGGGGTTCTACACAGATACATCCAAACTGAAATGGATTTTCTGGACATCTCATCACTCAGTGCTACTTATCGATATTATTTTAAAATTTAGCATAAATTTAAGCACCAGAAAAAATGGGATTTAGGTTCTGAAAAGCCACAACAACCAAAGTATGATAAAGATGACCCTAAAAAACAACTTCCTAAAAACCATTCTAAACCACAAGAAAACAAGGGTCATGGGAAGACGAAGAAGGACACCGGAAAATGGTGTGATTTCCACAAAATCCCCTAGCACAACAATGATGAATGTCTTTCAAATAAGTCATTGGTGGCTGATATCAAAGATAAAGAGCCAAACCCTGATGCAGAATCTGATTATGAAAATATTGGTAAAAGACAGATCATCGACGCAGACCCCATTGTTATTGTTGTGACCACAAAAATTCAACTAGAAGAACCAACAGATCCTGAAGAGGGGGAGCTCCTTTTTCATTCACAGATTTGAGTGAAAGGGACCCCACTGCATTTTATTGTTGATAGTGGAAGCCAGAGTAACCTCATCTTAGAAGAGGTCATCAAATAGTTGGGATTGTCGATAACACCACACCCTCAGCCATACAACATCGGGTGGCTTCACCAAGGACAATATCTCTGTGTCAACCAAAAATTTCAATTTTCATATGACATCCATCCCTTCAAGGATGAGGTATTATGTGATGTTTCCCCACTGGATGTCTGCGATGTTCTCTTGGACAACCATCCATGTGGAAGAGCCATTCTATTTATGAGTCTCGATCCTCTGGTGTCATTGTTACTTTGGGGGATCATCTCTACAAAATACCAAAGGTAGTTCTGAATATTGTTCCACCTAAACTGTGCCGCAAGGTAGTATCTCATACTACAAAATTCATCTTCTTCACAATTTGTTCAAAAGGGAAACAAAAGGACACTGCAACCACAACACCCTCACCCCAAGCACCTTCTATCCAACAGAAGAAGGTCGATAAGGTTGCGGCAAAGTGCAAATAATTCTTCAGCACACCATCCTTTCATGTAGCTCGAATTGTTGAACATCCTCAGCCTCAACAGGCTCGTGAAAGACTTCCACAAACTGAGCAGTGCGACGTCTCCAGCAAGGCAAGCAACTCACCAAGATGCAGATTCGACAAATGCTTTTCCCTCTCCCCCAGGTGATCAATGCAATGGATAACATTGCTTTCTAAGGAGGGAGGATTGATCCAAGAGGATATCAGTGGCCACCCACCTTTTCCAAATGGCTCAAAATAGTTCTCTGACAATTTTGGCAATTTACTGTTTTTAGCAGTTTTAACTTCTGGGGCTATTTTGAGGGCCAAAATAAAGGTTTTTATATATTAAGCTTCTCAATGATATATGAATGCATGATTGAGCCCCCAAAATGAATCTATTCGATGATACATTTCCAATGGGCTATCATACGCCTAAAACAAAGATCGTATGCAAACGTTACCACCCCGAGAAGTTGATGTACTAACTTACCCAAATGAGGTCCGCATGACTTTCGACGCTTCATCTCCTAGGGTTAGGTTTTTGGATGTCTAGGATTTGTACATTCCAGTTTATTGTAAAATGGCCTTCAGAGCCTCATTGTAATCATCTTCTTGCGAATGAGTGCAACTATCACATCTCTTCTCAGAGATAAGCTGGGACCATTATAGTGAGTCTTTCACGTGGTATTTTTATAGTCTATGTAGATTTATTTCATTAATAGAAATCATGTATTACTGTATATCCATGTTTATGTTTGCATATATGATACATTTATGTTATATTATTGGATATTCACAATATATCTGTGCATTTCTTTATTATATCTCTGTTCTCATTTCATGCCGAAAATAATCTGGATCATTGCATGGCATACCTAAGACAATTGTGTTTGACAGAGACCCGAAATTTACCTCAAAGTTTTGGAGAGTGTTATTCAAGGGGTTCAGAACGAATCTGAACTTCAACACATCCTATCATCCTTAGTTTGATGGGAAAACAGAAAGGGTGAACCAAGTGATAGAAGACATGCTAAGGATGTATGTGATGGACAAACCAACTAAATGGGAGGATTCTCTACACTTAGTAGAATTTTCGTACAATAATGGGTATAAGGCATTACTGAAGATGAGCCCGTTTGAAGCAATTTATGGCAAGAAGTGAAACACGCCAATAAGTTGGGACAACCCAACTGATAGAGCAATAATTGGGCTAGAGTTGCTCAAAGAAATGGAAGAGGAAATGTTGAAGATTAAGAAAAATTTGAAGAATGCCCAAGAGAGGAAGAAAAGTTATGTTGATAAGAACAGAACCCACAGGGAGTTTAAAGTGGGTGATCATGTTTTGTTGAAATTAAAAGCCAACAAAATCTCCCTAAGGATGGAAAACTGTTCCAAGTTGGCAGCCATAAATTGTGGACCATTTGAAATCATAGAAAGGATTGGACTAGTTGCTTATATGCTTGTATTACCTACATCCATGATTGTTCATAATGTATTTCATGTTTCATTTCTGAAGAAGTATATACTTGATCCTAATAATATGATTGATTGGAATGTGATTCAGGTTGAGCAATAAGGCACCTTGTAGGTGCATCCTATGCGCATATTGGACTGGAAGAGCAAGCAGCTCTGGAATCAATCCATAGGGATTTTAATGGTCCAGTGGACTTGGTACGGTCTCGAGGACACGACATGGGAGCATGAGGATTCTATGCAGGAAGAATGCCCAGATGTTTTTGAAGATTTTGAAAATCTTGTTGATGCTGTGTAAATAAGTTTCACTGAGGACAGTGCAAAAATAAGGGGAGGGGATTGTAATATCCCCAAGGACGAGCCCTAGTTGTATTTATGAGTTGTAACATGTTTTGTAGGATAGTGAGCCAAGAAATTATATTTGATAGGCTTAAGTGTTAATTAGTCCGGTGAGCCTAGGTGTTAAAGGCCAAGAGCCTATTTTGTACATGTAAATATTCATATTATTAATATAAAAACATCGTTGCGTGTAAATCGACTATGAAGAATGAGTATGGGGGACTAAGCTCCAACAGGATGGGTAAGGGAGAGGGGGTTGAGAGGTTGGAAATAGGGACTAATCTTAAGATCATAAGTCCAAGAATAATTTATTGTTATTCTAAATGTTTATAGAAGGATATGATTATATCTTAAGTTCCTTTGGGAAGGTGGAATGGCTTCCAAATGGAAAGGAACATGCTTCATGAGCGACTTGTGTTAGATGAGGAATGCAATTTTAAGGGGGAATTCTTGTTGTTTGTGGGGGACTCATAGAGGTTCAAGGGACAAAGATTTGTCTCTCACACTCTCATCGTTCTGACCATTCTATAACTAGTCAGCTAGCTTTTTGCTAACAAGTTCACTCATGCACTGAAAAAACACGCAACCAACCATTTCCACCATTGTTGAACCCATGGCCATCATGAACCTTTGTAACTTTCACGCACTGGTATTTTTTTGAGCCGTACTTTGCCTTACCCAAGTTCTATTATTTCCTCTGTCCTTGCCCATTTATCTTTGGAGATGGATAGAAGAAACAAGTTGTTAGTCTCGTGGTTTTCAAAGGTGGGCTGTCAGGCCCGTAGATTGAAGAGGCAGGATGTGAGGCTGGTGATAAACTCTCTCGAGGTGAGAGAATGTGTTGAGGAACTGTATTCTCCTAGAGGGAGTCTAGTAACAGTTAAAGAGCTCTCAAAGTTCCTTTCTGTCATGTTGTTGAAGTCCCAGAAGGGAGGTGGAGCACCTAATGAACTGTGTGACAGTGAAGGTGTATACTCCTGGGGTGGGCCAGGCATGTGAGGAATGAGAGTCTATGAGAAGTGGGCATAAGTGGCTCTTGAGAGAATCCTTCTTCTTGAACTACGCAACATTCCTCTTAGCCTTGCCAAGACTAGGAATCCCTTTCTCGATGGAGTTTAGTCCCAGCTTGAGGGTGGCCCATTGTTGAGAGTGATGAGCAATGTGGTCTAAGGATGGGAGGTTTGTGGAAGGTATGCAAATAGTCAGTGGTCTTCACAATCCAAATATAAGTATCAATTATGTGTTTAATGATGTTTGCGGTGCATCTTTGTGATTCTTACATTGTTATCATGTACTTTTGTTGCATGTATGATTTACGGTCAATTTTGCATGGGTAGTATGGTAGTAGTATAATTTATTGCCATTTTATTTGATTAGAAATTCATGTAATATATACATAATCTAGGATGAACAATTAACCTAATATTAGAGCTTATCAGTCTATTGGTGCTGTTGCATGGCCGACTTGGGTGGCTGAGGCTGCCACAAAATGGTATTACAGTGAAATTTCACAGTCACATTGCCCGACCTGTTGGTGGCTGGGGACATTACAAATTGGCATCGGAGATAAGAGAGATGTCCAAGAAGTGGCATTTCCTGGTCTGTTAGTGGCTGGGGATGTTACAAATTTGTTTCATTGCTAAGAGATATGTCCAAGAAGTTGCGTTGTCCGACCTGTTGGTGGCTAGGGAAGTTACAAAAGGCGTAGGTCACGTTGAAAGTGATGGGGATGAAAATTATGGGAATTAGAGGAAATTTCACCTTCGAAGTGAAAAGGTGGGTCAGAGGAGGGAAGATCTGCAGGGATATTCATCTTGGCACATATCATTGTAATTAAGGATTCAATATAGGTAGCGAAGGATGCAACCTAGGTAGCGAGGTCCTATTTGATGATTTCCATTTTTACGTCGATGGAGGAATGGATTTTTTTATTGATGGTGTAAAAAATGGCACTGAGTTTCCTCACTTCTTGTTGGGTCCTTATGAAATTAGAGGACAAGGTATTGAAGCAAAATTCCAAGTGCTAGCTACAGGTGTGGGCCAAGATGAAGAGGGAAAATGAACAGGGGTGGAAGGGACCACACATAAAATGGGTTATGGGTGAAGTGTATCAATGGCTTAAGGCCCAAAAAGGGTGGTGTAAGGGGGTTGAGTCCATGGCAACAAATATCCTCTGCCAAGGATTGATGATCTCTTTGATCAATTGAAGGATGCAAAGATATTTTCAAAGATAGATCTCAGGTTAGGATATCATCATGTAAGGATTAAAGAGGAATATAACAACAAGACCGCCTTCAAGACAAGGTATGGTCATTATGAGTTCACAGTAGTGCCATTTGGGTTGTCAAATGCACCAACTCTTTTTATGTGCTTAATGAATGGTGTTTTCGGGGAATATTTAGACAAGTTTGTCATTGTCTTTTTGGATGATATCCCTATATATTCCAACTCATAGGAAGAGCATCAAAATCATTTGAGGATGGTTTTGCAAGTGTTAAGGGAGCATCAGTTGTATGCCAAATTGAGCAAGTGCTCATTTTATCAAAACATAATTCACTATTTGGGGCATATCATATTTGGAGAAGGGATAGGAGTGGACCTTGAAAATATTGAGGCCATTAAAGGGTGGACAACACCTAAGAATGTGACATAAGTTTGATCCTTCATGGATCTAGCTGGTTACTACAAAAGGTTCATTGCAGGGTTTTCGATAATAGCTCACCCCATCACTTACTTGCAAAGGAAGGTGAAGAAATTTCAATGGATGAAAGAATGCAAAAAGAGTTTCCACCAATTGAAGAAACTACTAACCATTGCTCCAATTCTGAAGATTGTGGATCCGAATGAAGACTTTATTGTATGCACAAATGTATGTAAAGAAGGACTGGGTGGAGGCCTCAGTCAAAATGGGTTTGTTGTTTGTTATGAATCAAGGAAGTTGAAATAGCATGAAAGGCTCTATGCCACTCATGATTTGGAATTAGCAGCCATAGTGCACGCTTTGAAGAAGTGGAGGTAGTACCTCATGGGAAAGAGGTTTGAGCTAAGAAAAGACCATAATGGTCTGAAATATTTGTTTGATCATCCTAATTTGAATGATAGGTAGAGTAGATGGTTGAAATTCCTCTATGAGTATGACTTTGATATCAAGCACATCAAAGGAAAGGAGAACAAAGTGTCTCACACAATCAACAGGAGAGTGCATGAACTGGATGCTACATACATTAGCATGTATTAGACAAATCTTAAAGGAAGAATTTCTGAAGCTACAAATTCAGATTTGCAGTACATGGAATTAGTAACAAAATTGCAGCAAGGTAAAATGCAGTAGAAGGTCGAGGATTGGGAATTGGGAATTGATGGAATCCTTCGATACAGAAATAGAGTCTATGTACCCAATTATCTGGAATTGAGGAGTGATATTTTAAAAGAGACACATAATGTGCCTTATGCAGGACACCCATGATATCAGAAAATAGTTTCAGTAGTCAAGAGACAATATTATTGGCCTGACATGAAGAGGGATATTGCTTAATACATAGCTAAATGCTTGGAATGTCAAAAGGTAAAGGCTAATCGTAGGCACCCAGCTGGTTTACTACAACCATTACCCATTCATGAGTGTAAATGGGAAGTGGTGACAATGGATTTCATCACATTGCCCAGAACAAACAATCAACATGATGCAATCATGGTGGTGGTGGACAAGCTTATTAAAACTTCCCATTTCATTCCTATGAAGACTACTCATAAACAAACTAATGTAGTTGATATTTATATGATCGAAGTAGCATGCTTGAATCAACCAGGTGGATATTGGTGGCCACCCACCTTTTCCAACTAGCTCAAAATTGTTTTCTAACAATTTTGGCAACTTACTATTTTTAGCAGTTTTAAGTTTCGGGCCTACTTTGAGGGACAAAATGAAATTTTTTCGATATGGATATTATCAATTATAGAATAATGCATGGCTGAGCCCCAAAAATGAATCTCCACGACGATACCTTTCCGATGGGCTATCATACACCTAAAACGGAGATCATATGCAAAAGTTACGACCCTAGCAAGTTGATGTACTAAAATACCCAAATGGGGCCCACATGACTTTTGATGCTTCATCTCCTAGGGTTAGTTTTTTGGATGTCTAGGGTTTTTGGCATTCCATTTTATTGTAAAAATGCCTTCAGAGCCTTATTGTAATCATATTCTTACAAATGAGCATAGCCATCACATCTCTTCTAAGAGATAAGTCACCACCATTCTAGCGAGTTTTTCACTTTGTATTTTTACAGTCTCTGTACATTTATTTCATTAATAGAAATTGTGTATTACTGTATCAATGTGTTTATGCTTTCATATTTGATAAATTTATGTTATATTAATGGATATTCACAATATCTCTTTGCATTTATTTATTATATCTCCGCTCTCATTTCGTGTCGAAAATAATCCAGATCAGTGGTATCATAGGAGGCTTCTCTTGATCGTTTTTCAGTGCATCTCCCCTACGAGGTCCGAGTATAGCAAGTTGGATATCGAGCTTGTATATATTGAGGACAATCTCTCTCACACTCCCAAGAAACCCTCAATGGTGGAAGAAAATAAAAATGATGGAGCAGACGATCCTATCAGTATGTTGCTTGAGAAACCTCTCATGCGACAGAGGGACGAAATGATGGAGAATTTTTCCCACATCCTTCAACGCCTCCCGATAGCATCAGGAGCATCTTCATCAAGAGACCATTTTGGAGGCACCTCACCTTTTAAGGTACAGGTCAATTTTGATATTCCTATATTTGAAGGTCAAATAGATGTGGATTCCCTAGATAAAGGGTTAAATCTGTTAGAAGGTTATTTCTCTGTTCACAATTTTTCTAACAGAGAAAAGATCATCTTTGTGCTTCTTAAGGCTCTCCCCCATTTGAAACATTTGTGGGAAACTTACTGGGAGCATAGTTCCATAGAGGAGTCTGTAATATATGGGGCCGAGCCCACTTGGGGATTTTTTGTGGATGCGGTAAAGGAACAGTATTACCCTGTTGGTAACTACGAGGAACAGTACATGAGATGGACCACACTGCAACAAGAGAGGGGACAAAAAGTTCCAAAGTTCACCAATACCTTCCATACGTTGCACATCAATATGGATATCAAAGACTCTGAATGACATTTGGTTATGAAATACCGTGGGGTTCTACACAGATACATCCAAACTGATATGGATTTTCTAGAGATCTCATCACTCAGTGTTTCTTATCGATATTATTTTAAAATTGAGAATAAATTTAAGCACCAGAAAAAATAGGAGTTCATTTCTGAAAATCCACAACAACCAAAGTATGATAAAGACGGCCCTAAAAAACAACTTCCTGAAAACTAGTCTAAACCATAGGAAAAGAAGGGTCACGGGAGGACGAAGAAGGACACCGAAAAATGGTGTGATTTTCAAAAAATCCCCTGGCACAACAATGATGAATGTCCCTCAAAGAAGTCATTGGTGGCCAATATCAAAGATAAGGATCCAAACCCTGATGCAGAATATGATTCTTAAAATATTGGTAAAAGATAGATCATCGACGCACACCCCATTGCTATTGTTGTGACCGCAACAATTCAACCAGAAGAACCAATAGATCCTGAAGAGGGGCAGCGCCTTTTTCATTCACAGATTTGAGTGAAGGGGACCCCACTACATTTTATTGTTGATATTGGAAGTTGGAAGAACCTCATCTCAGAAGAGGTCGTCCAACAGTTGGGATTATTGATAAAACCACACCCACAACCATACAACATTGGGTGGCTTCACCAAGGACAATATCTCTGTGTCAACAAGCAATGTCAATTGTCATATGACATCCATCCCTTCAAGGATGAGGTATTATGTGATTTTGCCCCACTGGATGTCTGTGATGTTCTCTTGGGCCAACCATATATGTGGAAGCGCCATGCTATTTATGAGTCTCGATCCTCCAGTGTCATTGTTACTTTGGGGGATCATCTCTACAAAATACCAAAGGTAGTTCTAAATATTGTTCCACCTAAATAGTGCCGCAAGGTAGTATCTCATACTGCAAAATTCAGCTTTTTCACAATTTGTTCAAAAGGCGAACAAAAGGACACTGCAACCACAATACCCTCACCCCAAGAACCTTCTATCCAATAGAAGAAGGTTGACAAGGTTGCAACAAAGTGAAAAGAATCCTTCAGCATAGCATCCTCTCATGTAGCTCGACTTGTTGAACATCCTCAACCTCAACAAGTTCATGAAATACTTCCACAAACTGAGCAGCGCAATGTCTCCAACAAGGCAAGCAACTCACCAAGATGCAGATTCGACAAACGTTTTTCCCTCTCCCCCGACAGATCAATGCAAAGGAGACCATTCCTTCCTAAGGAGGGAGGATTGATGCAGGTGGATATCGGTGGCCACCCACCTTTTCCAACTGGCCCAAAATAGTTCTCTGACAATTTTGACAAATTACTATTTTTAGCAGTTTTAACTTATGGGGCTATTTTGAGGGCCAAAATAAAGTTTTTTATATATTAAGCTTCTCAATGATAGTTGAATTCATTATTGAGCCCCAAAAATGAATCTATTCGACGATACCTTTCAAACAGGCTATCATACGCCTAAAACAAATATCGTATGCAAACGTTACAACCCCGAGAAGTTGATGTACTAACTTACCCAAATGAGGCCCGCATGAATTTCAACGCTTCATCTTAGAGAGTTAGGTTTTTGGGTGTTTAGGATTTTTACATTCCAGTTTATTGTAAAATGGCCTTCAGAGCCTCATTGTAATCATCTTCTTGCGAATGAGTGAAACTGTCACATCTCTTCTCAAAGATAAGCTGCCACCATTCTAGCGAATCTTTCATTCAGTATTTTTATAGTCTATGTACATTTATTTCATTAATAGAAATCATGTATTACTGTGTATCCATGTTTATGTTTGCATATATGATACATTTATGTTATATTATTGGATATTCGCTATATCTCTGTGCATTTCTTTATTATATCTCCACTCTCATTTCGTTCCGAAAATAATCTGGATCATTGCATGGCATACCTAAGACAATTGTGTTTGACAGAGACCTGAAATTTACCTCAAAGTTTTGGAGAGGGTTATTCAAGGGGTTCAGAACAAGTCTGAACTTCAACACAACCTATCATCGCTAGTTTGATGGGAAAACAGAAAGGTTGAACCAAGTGATAGAAGACATGCTAAGGATGTATGTGATGGACAAACCATCTAAATGGGAGGATTACCTACACTTGGTAGAATTTTCTTACAACAATGGGTATAAGGCATCACTTAAGATGAGCCCATTTGAAGCAATTTATGGCAGAAAATGAAACACGCCAATAAGTTGGGACAACCCAACTGATAGAGCAATAATTGGGCTAGAGTTTCTCAAAGAAATGGAAGAGGAAATGTTGAAGATTAAGCAAAATTTGAAGAATGCCCAAGACATGAAGAAAAGTTATGTTGATAAGAACAGAACCCACATGGAGTTTAAAGTGGGTGATCATGTTTTGTTGAAATTAAAATCCAACAAAATCTCCCTAAAGATGGAAAACTATTCCAAGTTGGTAGCCATGTATTGTGGACCATTTGAAATCATAGAAAGGATTGGACCAATTGATTATATGCTTGTATTACCTGCATCCATGACTGTTCATAATGTATTTCATGTTTCATTTCTCAAGAAGTATATACTTGTTCCTAATCATGTGATTGATTGGAATGTGATTTAGGTTGAGCAATAAGGCACCCTGTAGGTGCATCCTATGCGCATATCGGACTGGAAGAGCAAGCAGATCTGGAATCAATCCATAGGGATTTTAAAGGTCCAATGGACTTGGTACGGTCCCGAGGACATGACATGGGAGCATGAGGATGCTATGCGGGAAGAATGCCCAGATGTTTTTGAAGATTTTGAAAATCTTGTTGATGCTATGTAAATAAGTTGCACTGAGGACAGTGCAAAAATAAGGGGAGGGGATTGTAATATCCCCAAGGACGAGCCCTATTTGTATTTATGAGTTGTAACATGTTTTGTAGGCTAGTGAGCCAAAAAATTATATTTGATAGGCTTAAGTGTTAAATAGTCCGGTAAGCCTAGGTGTTAAAGGCCAAGAGCCTATTTTGTACATGTAAATATTCATATTATTAATATAAAAACATCGTTGTGTGTAAATCGACCATGAAGAATGAGTATGGGGGACTAAGCTCCAATAGGCTGGGTAAGGGAGAGGGGGTTGAGAGGCTGGAAATAGGGACTAAGCTTAAGATCAAGAGTAATTTATTATTATTGTAAATGTTGATAGAAGGATATGATTATATCCTATGTTCCTTTGGGAAGGGGGAATGGCTTCCAAATGGAAAGGAACATGCTTAATGAGTGACTTGTGTCAGATGAGGAATGCAATTTTAAGGCGAAATTATTGTTGTTTGTGGGGGACTCACAGAGGTTCAAGGGACAAAGATTTGTCTCTCACACTCTCTCCGTTCTCACCATTCTATAACTAGTCAGCTAGCTTTATGCTGACAAGTTCACTCACACACCGAACAAGCACGCAACCAACCATTTCCACCATTGTTGAACCCTTGGCCATCATGAACCTTTGTAACTTTCATGCACTCGTATTTTTCTGAGCCGTACTCTACCTTACCGAAGTTCTATTGTTTCCTATGCCCTTTCCCATTTGTCTTTGGAGCTGGATAGAAGAAACAAGTTGTTAGTCTCGTGGTTTTCAAAGGTGGGCTATTAGGCCAGTAGATTGAAGAGGCAGGCTGTGAGGCCGGTGAGAAATTCTCTCGAAGTGAGAGAATGTGTTGAGGAACTGTATTCTCCTAGAGAGAGTCTAGTAATAGTTACAGAGCTCTCAAAGTTCCTTTCTGTCATGTTGTTGAAGTCCCAAAAAGGAGGTGGAGCACCTAATGAACTATGTGACAATGAAGGTGTATACTCTTGGGGTGGGCCAGGCATGTGGGGAATGAGAGTCTGTGAGAAGTGGGCATAAGTGGATCTTGAGAGAATCCTTCTTCTTGAACTACGTGACATTCCTGTTAGCCTTGCCAAGACTAGGAATCCCTTTCTCGATGGATTTTAGTCCCAACTTGAGGGTGACCCACTGTTGAGACTGATGAGTAGTGTGGTCTAACGCTGGGAGGTTTGTGGAAGGTATGCACAGAGTTAGTGGTCTTCACAATCCAAATATAAGTATCAATTTTGTGTTTAATGATGTTTTTTGTGCATCTCTGTGATTCTTACATTGTTATCATGTACTTTTGTTGCATGTATGATTTATGGTCAATTTCACATGGGGTAGTATGGTAGTAGTGTATTTTATTGCTGTTTTATTTCATTAGAAATTCATGTAATATATACGTACTCTCAGATGAACAATTAACCTACTATTAGAGCTTAGCAGTCTGTTGGTGGTGTTCCATGGCCAGCTTGGGTGGCCGGGGCTGCCACAAAATGGTATTATAGTGAAATTTCACAGTCACATTGCCCGACCTGTTGGTGGTTGGGGACATTACAAATTGACATCAGAGCTAAGAGAGATGTCCAAGAAGTGGCATTTAGTGGCCTGTTGGTGGCTGGGGATGTTAAAAATTTGTATCATAGCTAAGAGATATGTCCAAGAAGTTGCGTTGTTCGACCTGTTGGTGGCTGGGGAAGTTAGAAAAGGTGTAGGTCACATTGAAAGTGATGGGGATGGAAATTCTGGGAATTAGAGGAAATTTCACCTTCGAAGTGAAAAGGTGGGTCAGAGGAGGGAAGATCTGTAGTGATATTCATCTTGGCACATATCATTGTAATGAAGGATTCAATCTAGGTAGCGAAGGATGCAACCTAGGTAGTGAGGTCCTATTTGATGATTTCCATTTTTGCGTTGATGGAGGAATGGATTTTTTTATTGATGGTGTAAAAAATGGCACTCAGTTTCCTCACTTCTTGTTGGGTCTCTATGAAATTAGAGGACAAGGTATTGAAGCAAGATTCCAAGTGTTAGCTACAGGTGTGGGCCAAGATGAGGAGGGAAAATGAAAAGGGGTGGGAGGGACAACACATAAAATGGGTTATGGGTGAAGTGTATCAATGGCTTAAGGCCTAAATAGGGGCAGCGTAAGGGGGTTGAGTCCATGGGAAAAACAAATTTGTTGAAAAATGATAGGTATGAATGCGATAGGGGAGAAGAGAGGAATCCAATGGGATAGGGCTCAAATAATGGTGCCAACAAGATCCAGAATTTTTTATACTCTTGCAGAGTTATACTCTGATCTAAAATGCCGAAATACTTAACAGGAAGAAATGTGTAGTAATTTCGCAACACAAATGTAGTAGGTATAGTTGCGCAACAATATATCTTATCATTTATTTTTGTTTCCTTCCCAAGGGTTAGGGTATGCATAGTGTGTATAGATAATGGTTTTCCTTATTCTATAGCTCTCTGATATACGTGCGATGTCGAACAATAGTACTCTTCCCAATATCTCAGGGCACCAACTAAGGAGGCTAGACCATGCCCTTAGCCATACTACCTGACTACCAAGGTACTAGAGAGTATCTTCCCTAGTATTGTTCTCAGTGGCACTAAGGAAGTCAGATGTTTGATCAATTTATCTATGGAGGGCTTCAAGAGATCTAGGACAATCCGTATATAGGCGTTGTCTGATGCGCTACCACTCAAAGGGGTACCAACATGGGTTACAAGGGTGGCCAACAAATGTGTTCTTAAGTACCACTTGTATTTTCTGCATGTATGACTACCTAACCACGAGTTTATGCGTGTAATGATAGATCTTTGTATCCTTAAGACGTCATAATACATTTGTACTCTGAAAAAATTAACCAACAATTTTCATTGAAGGAAAGTGCTCTGATACCACTTGTAGTATTCTAGGTATAAAACAATGATATAACCATAACAATACCAAGATAATACCGAAATAACACCAGAAAGATCACCTTGATTAGTGATAGCAATGTTTACTTGCCTCTTCAAGGGATAAATCTCCAACAAAGCAGAGCTATATTACAAAAATATCCAAGAAAAAAATTCTCATACCCAATACTCCTATTTCTACTAAATATGTCTGTCCAAAAGAACAATCTAGAGGTAGATCCTTCTAGAAGCGGAAGCTTCTATTAGGTCTTCTTACATTTGACTTATTCTTCCTTATTTCTAGGCTTTATTAATATTGGCCTTTATTACATGGAAATATATTATTCTACCTACATGAGGGGTAAGGGAGGTTAGGTGCCTAACACATGTCGAGGATAGTTTGATAATAGAACTGCTAATAAATTCCTTCATTCAGGATATTATCGTCCTATTGTTTTAGAGATTCCAATAAATATGTTATAAGTTATGATATTTTTCAGAGAATGGTCCCACTATTAAAAGAAAATAGAATTCCGTTATTACCACAAGTTGTAATTGATCATTTCAAAAAATGGGCTCTAGAATTTCTGGGACCAATAACTCCACCGTAGAAAAGAAATCTATATATTATAGTATGTAAAGACTATGTCACCAAGTGGGTGGAATACAAATGTCTTTTGTGGGAAACCAAGCAACAAGTTGTAGATTTATTATTTGAAGAAATATATGTTTGCTTCAATGTTCCTCGAGAGATTTTTACAGATCGAGAAGTGAAAATTGCAGCAATGCTTGTTAAATAAATCACTCAATAATACCAGATCAAATACAGAAAGTGTTATCCATATCATTCACAAGATAATGGGAAAGTAGGATTTACTGACAAAGTTTTGGAAACCATCTTAACCAAAACAATACAGCTTCATCATAAATATTAGGCAGATAGGCTTCAAGAAGAACTTTGGGAAAACTAGAAAACATGGAAAAATTTGATTGGATTCACACCTTATGAATTGGTATATAGTAAGCATGAAGTTATACCCATTGAATTTCAAATTCAAACTCTAAGAGATGTAGTGCCAGTAGGACTGGATCTTTGAATAGAACATAAGAATTGGCTAGAACAAATTAATTAGTCTGATGAAATGAGCCAATATGTTGGAAAATTAGTTGTCATTGATGTCAACCCTAGAATAAGTCCATAAGCCTTTAGAAGTGATGGGTCTATTAGAAGGAATCTCCAAATTTTTCCCCTTATAGCGTAGCTCTAAGCATGGACCTCATGGGAAGAAGCTTTGAAGAAGCCTACAAGAAGCGTTAGGTCTTAAAAAAATAATTTTCAATGTATGTTTAGCGAATCCTAGACAATATAGTTACAAAGCCCTAGAGGTATGGTCATGAACCCTGAGGTTGATTGAAGAAAAATGGTATGAATTACATTCAAAATGGCTTAAAAACTCTCATATATGGATAGTTCTCTCCATATTTTTTCCAATGGTAGGTGGTACACCAAGTGCTTCCTCACGGTTGAGAAGTTATACCATATCAAATATGAAGACTCAAAGTATCGTTAAAAATCCCCTAAACGGTTGCAACAAGAAGTTATAAGTGAGCCCCAACATTAATTAAAGGACAAAAGTTGTTTCAAACAAAAAATTACAAGTTGATTCTAAGTCAAGTAAAAGAGGTACTTGAAAAAGTATAAATACCCATCAAATATCCTCTCATTATTATCAAACAAGTTTCATAAATAAATTATGTGATGTTTTAACGAAACTGAAATAATGGAGGATTGCGAAGAAAGCAAGTTTCAGAGTGACATATTAGAGAAGGGTTTCTGGTAACCCTATTTGAGAAGACCCTCATAGGTCAGGTATAGGGAATCTAATGAGGACCCTGTATTATGAATAAGACTTGTCATGTGAGGCCCCGGGAGTTTCCAAGATCAATCCAGCGAGCCTGAGGAAATTTTTTAAGAAGGTGCTCTCTTCCTGATGTTGAAGTTGAGGAAGGTTTGATAATATGAGATCTTGTGCTCGAGGTCCTTTACATGATAAAATGTATGGTTTTATATATGTTTTGATGTGCATATCTTGAAGGTTGTGGCCTATGTTTGAGGCATATCATGGTTCATGGTTTTAGTAATATCATGGATGGTTTGGCACATGATTAAGGCATGTTTTGGTATATGTTTGACGCTTCTATCTTGGACATTTTGGCACATGGTTTGAGGTATATATTGGATATTTTGTATATGCTTTGATGCATATCTTGGAAGGTATGGAACATGCTTGAGGCATGTCTTGGAGGTTGTTTTGGCATATGAGGGATATCTTGGAAGTCTTGGCACATAATTGGATGTATATTTTCGCACATGCTTGATGTATATCTAGGCACATCATTTGATGCATATCGTGGTGATCTTGAGCATATGATTTGGAGAATGTTATTGGTGATATTGTCATAAGTTTTATGTGGTTGAACCAACTTTGATGATGATACATTAGTATCAGTGAAAAAAATAGTGATAGGTTGTTGATGATGATGATGCATTAATATCAGTGAGTGTAATAGTGGTAGGTTGTTGATGATGATTTATCAACATCAGTGACAGTTACAATGACATGTTGAGTTTCTTATTTATATTTCTGGGAGGTTGGGTGGTGCACAAGAATATTGTTGTCTTCATATAGCAGGTTGGTTCTTACAGGGGAGTTGCAACATCCTTTGAGTTGGTTCTCATAAAACTAGGGGGTTGGAGCCTCCTTCTAGTTGGTGCTAGAGAAAATAGGGAGTTGGAGCTTCCTTTACGGTGGAGCCTGTAAATAGGGGATTGGTGCCTCCTTCCAGTTTTTGTTGGAGAAGTTGAGAAGTTGGTGCTTTGTGTGGATGTAATATTCAATATATCAACATACATACATACATACATACATACATACATACATAGATATATACATACATACATACATATATATTAAAAAATGTTTCGTGGTTTTCTCTCATTTCAGTTTCCACATAAAACTCCTCTGTAGCGTGCATATGTGGTTATATGTTTATGATATGTTAAATGCAATCAAACATGAATGGAATTGTTGATAAAATAATGTTTACATGTTATGGTTGTAAATTATGGTAAAAAGTGCTCAACATTGATTCACCCCCCTTCTCACTATTAGTGAATATTCCAACATAGTATTCCCTTAAATACACCATTCTTATTTAGCAACAAAAGGAAAATGACATGACATGTTCATTAAGAAGAAGCATGAGCCTTAATTTAAAGATTTTTGAGGAAATTTTTTTAGTCATGGTTTAGACCCACATGAGATAGATATTTTTTTGATAATTCCCATAGGGTAAAGTTATACCATAAACTTGTCGAATATTTAATAAAGAAGTTGAAAATGAAGGTTATAAGTAAAAAGAGTATTCCACCAACTTTTACCTCAACCTACATGTTTTCTACTAATAATAATAATAATATTCAACTATGAAAACCCTCCATAAGGTGTTGTTTGATAGAGCTTTGTTTGAAAACCAGAATCTAGCAACACAAAGTGTGTGTTTTCAATTTGCTACAATTGTTTGTCAATTTATAAATAAGATACAAGTTTTAAATATTTTCTAGTTCCTATAAGATTTTCAGCAACCTGTAGCCTACTCAAAATTTCACATATTACAGAAGTTACTCAAAATTTCACATATTACAAAAGTTAGAAGTTGTTACAAATCAACATTTTATAGTTTGCAAGGATTGGAGACCCGCATATAATTCATTAGTTATTAAGAACTTCTATTTTTGAAAGATTTATATTTTTCATATTAAAGGCCAACGGGACTTTCCGTTTTATGAAATTCTTCATATATGTTGGTAAGATACCATCAAGACAGAGTTAAAAGGTAATCTTTTTGGTTTTTCTAATTAAAACTTTTCAAATATTTGAAAATCATTTTTAATTTCAGCATTATTGATCCTTGTAAAATCCCTTGAAATAAAAATAATTGTACTATATAAAATATAGTAGGATGAGTATTTAAACCAAGATTCCCTAAATCTTGTCGCATGCTTTATTGTAATGTCATAAAATGATTTCCAAATCTGTGAGTATGACTCATTAAAAAACCAAATTATAATTATATCAGTTAGTTAAAATAATGGATACATGACCACATGTCTTATCGACAAATGTCACTTCATGATTTGAACTAATCCACAAACCTACTTCTTGTTTTCCATTTTCCATTTCCTTTCTGCAAACAAACTATAGTTATTTTCAATACAATTGGGCTAATTTCACTATAGTTTTTCATTATTCTCCTCACTATCATCAATGGGTGGTAGTAGTAATCGTCATGAACCAGTATACAATGAGATTTTGGAAGCGTTTATAGAATGCGGTGATATTTTTCGAAGAGCAGGTTGGTAGAATTCCTTTCAACGTTTTCAGGGTTATAATGAGAGAATTTATCTACAACTTGTAGAGACATATGATAGGGATCTACGCAGGATGGAGGTATGTTCAATTCGGTCTCAAAGGATTCAATATAATTTTGTATAGGTTTACAACAAACATGGGAACGTTCGTTCAAAAACCAACAAAAATAGAATCTAATGTGGCCCAATGCACCAAACATTTATTGGAGTAAAGGGGCCTCATGAGATTTAATCATCAAAACCTAAAAAGGTGTAGTATGCTTCATTCAAAAGTATATTACTTGTGAAAATTGGCATAGTCTACTATTTTTATATAATATAAGGCTCTTATTGCATTTGAAAATGTTCAGTTAGTTAGCTTGCAATATTTTTTTTTGGAAGAGTTTGACTAAGATGGTAGCATATGTTTAGAAACACGCAAAAAAACAAAGAGAAAAGTGTGTACCATAACAGTCTAATAAAGTTTATTGTGACGGTTAAATTGTATATATTTGGCATAACATGGAAGGAAATTTTAGAAGACAAAGGATTTTATATTAATATTGATCCAAAAAGCAGTGGAACCGATCACAGGGCCTTGTAATTTATGAAGTTGAGGGTTTTTCAATTCAACACAAAGGTCACATTTCTCAAGAGACCCTAATAATAATATGAATATGAATATTAACTAGGAGTATGACAAACACCCTAATAGGAAAAACTTGCACTAGAAGGACACCAATGTGTGTTGGAGGTAGAGTCTTCATATAAAACACTTCAAGAGGTAAATTTCGAGAACCATCCAAGCATACCAAGAAAACAATTCTCAAAGTTGAAGTTTGAGAAAAAGAATAAATTATCCAAGGAGAGCAAGAAGGTGCATAACCTTACAATCCAGGGATAGATTTTCAAATGGAAGATATTCTTGAGGATATTCAAGAGATAACCCTTCCTCACAATTATAGTTCTCTTAAGAAATAAAGAATGAAAAACACTTTGACAAAATTGAAAGAATTAGAAGAATTAAATTCTTAGGTGGAAACTTTGATTGAGTAGCTTCAGATAGGAAATAATGTATTGATGAAATAGAACAAAAAAATGGAACGTTCAAAGTAAAAGGATGAATATTTTTTTTAGAAAGTTAATGATTTAAAATAGGAAACTCAAAAACAAGTGATACAGGGTTAAGACAAGAAAGATGAATATCAATGCTTAATAAAACCTAAAGTCAATCCTTAATCAAACCTAGACATATTATTATCTGTCATATAACAAGATGTAGATTTTCCTAGCTCAGATACAAAAAAATTGAAATATCAAGGTTGTGAAAGATGAAAGAAGCTCAATAATTCATAATTCAAATTTAGTATACAACATTGGGAAGGGAAAAATGAGATGTATGAGTTGGTAATCATACATAAGCAATAATACAAATTGGAAGTAGAAGATTTCTCAAACCAACATTCCATAGAGAAGAAAATATGGGAAACTCAGTTACAATAAATTCAAGAGACATTATAGATAGAGAAACAAGAAGTATGGAGAGCAAGCGGGATTTACCTACAAGCTATGTTCTACATACCACCTTCAAAGGTTTATTCATTTTTTTTCAAGAAAATCTAGCTAAATTGAGGATTTTCCATGGGAGGAAAATTCCCAACACAAATAAAAATCCATATCTTTCAAATTTTCATAATAAACAAATGTATTTTGGACATACCTATTACCAACCAAAAGTTGATCATGGGTATCCCATGTTTGTACCAATTTTCCCATCATTTCCCACAAAAATTGTTAAGTTTTAATATTGTTATTAGATTACTTCCAATTTACTAGAGAAACAACATAAATAGGATCTCTAAAAGAAACACAATCACAAGGTACACAACATTTTATCCTGGGAAACCCTCATGGGGGAGAAAACCCAACAAAAACTTCCTCAATAATAGATTCTCAATAAAATGGAAAGACTAAGACCAAAACACCAAGAATAATCCAAGACTGAGCATGCACCACTCTTTTCCTTCTTGTAACTACAACTCCATTCAAAATATGGGCACTAGATGGGTGACTGAGTGAGTGAACAAATGAGGTGCCATCCTCACTTATAAATACTAGTTGAGGAGGCGTTAGGTTTGTGTCTCTTCACTTAGTAGGGATGACTTGTTCCAAGATTGGTTAAAACCACTTTATAAATCCTTGGGGAAGACTTTACAAATACCACCATATAAATATGTTTTGACCAATCCACAAAAGGAGATTTAGTCTTATACAAGACTTGACATGATCAATCCAAAAAAGGGGATTTAATCTATAAGATAATAACTCAAATATAATTAGAATATTCTTCAAAGTTACAATATTTCAACACTCCCCCTTAATGATAAGGGTATTTTCTAACATAACCCAATACAAAACCATCAGGAGAACGAGAAGATAGCGTCATCATCAACATTTGGAACACTGACTCGCACATCTACAAATCATCAAAAAAATTTCTCATTGGTAATATCATCATCATTCACAACATGGAGCTGGAGTAGCATCTTCATCATCATCATCATGAAGTTGAAACATCAATCAATTAGCATGAAGCTAGAAAAACAATATCACCAACATGAGGTTGGTACAACATCATCAACAACACGAGGCTGGTACAACATCATCAACAACATGAGGTTGAAACAACAACATCAACAACATGAGGCTGAGACAAAAAAATTGTCAGCACAAAGTTGAAACAACAACATCATCGTCATATGGAAACAAAATGAGGTAGGTGCAACAACAACATTTTGTGGTACTCTGATAGACCGTCCTTACCAGACCTTTGGCATATACACAGGAATCATAAGATTCCCTAGGATATAAAATCCTAACAAGGTATCACGTGGCACTCTGATAGACCATATTTATCGAACCTTCAGGATCTACCCAGGAATCATAATATTCCCTAGGATATAAAATCCTAACGGAGCTACCACTACTGACCACAACTAGCATATACATGCATAGGTACTCTAACAGACCGTCCTTACTGGACCTTTGGTATCTTCCCAGAGATGATTAATCCCCTAGGATATAAAATCCTAACGAAGCTACCCGTTGTTGGTTAGGATATTATAGTATCATCAACATCACTCCCCCATTCAAGGGAGGTCCTTTCAGACAACACCAAGCTTGTCTTAGAAGTACTCAATCTTCACACGATACAAAGGCTTTGTCAACACATCTGCAACCTACTCATCTGTGACAACATATTGGAGCTTTATAGCTCCCCTTTGCACCATATAACGAATGTAGTGATACCAGATCTCTATGTGCTCCGAATCATCATGGAACAATGGGTTCTCTATCGTCTTTATGCAACTCTTGTTATCACATAGAATCATGGTGACTTCCATATCTAGATTGAATAGACCTGTCAACAACTTGTGAATCCATGTGGCTTCATAACTGGCGGACTATGCTACAATATATTCTGCTTGTGTCATGATGAGAGAAATACTGGATTGCTTCTTGATTTTCCATGAATTCATGATCGACCCCAAACTGAAACAACATCCTGAAGTTCTCTTTCTATCCGAGACACTTCCATCCCAATCTGAATCAGTATAATCACACTGTTTGAAGTAATGATCTCCAATACAACAAAGAACATACTCGAACGTACCCTTAAGGTATCGCATCACATGCTTTGCAACTACAAGGTGAACACGTATGGGCTCTTCCAAATACTGACTCAAGGTGTTCACAAAAAATCATATATCTAGCTTGGTATTCGTCAAATACATCAACGAACCAACAATTTTTCTGTATATATTAACATCAACCAACTCTAACGAAGTATCAACCAAGAGATTCAAATTTGTTTCCATGGGTGTGTTCATGGATTTACATTCCAACATGTCAAATCTCTTTAGTATTTCAACTGCATACTTCCCTTGGTTAAGGAAGATCTTCCCTGGGCTCTTCCAGACTGCAAGACCTAAGAAATAATGCATTATCCCTAGGTATTTCATCTCAAACGCTGTAGCGAGATTCTTTTTGCAATCCGTGATGATGTTTTCTTCTCCTATTAAGAATAATCCATCCACATATAGTAGCAATATAACTGGTTCATCATTCATAACCTTGAAGTAAAGAGTAGAATCAACTTTACTCTTGGTAAATCCCAAGATCATTAGGAAACTATCAATTCTTCCATAAAAAGCTCTCGGAGCTTGCTTCAACCCATACAAATCTTTCTTCATAATGCATATATGAGTCTTTCTATATTCAATTTCAAACTCTCATGGTTTTTCTATATACACTTATTCTTCAATAACACCATTTAAGAAGGTTGTTTTCACATCCATCTGGTCTAACTTCCACTTCATTTTTCCTACAAGAGCTATGATGGTTCTAATAGAAGTGTATCTAGATACAGGAGCAAAAGTATCTTCATAATAAATACCTTCCTTTATGAGAAAAACCACGAGCCACAAATATTGCTTTATGTTTTTCAATACTTTCGTCAGTTGCATGTTTTATCTTGTATACCCACTTGGAAGATACCACATCTTTGTTCTTTGGTCTGGGAACTACTTCCCATAAATCATTATTTACAATGGATCAATATTCTTCTGTTATGGCATCCACCCATTCTTTCTTATGAATGGATTCTTCAAACCAAGTGGGTTCCTTTTCTATGATATCACACATGAAAGCCATATAGATGGAAAATGGATTAGGATTCTTTATTTGTCTCATGGTCCCTTTCATGGAATCATACTTCTCTCCATATTGAATAAGTTCTCTTTCCCAAGATGGATTTATCTTGTGAGATACTGTCATACATGGAGGTTCTTGAGATTCTATAATATCATGATCTTATGGAATCTCATCATCAAGGTTAACTGTAACTTCCTTCATGGGTTTTGCATCTCTGGGAGCTACAGGTTATTCTTCATATACTTCTTCAAGATGGAATTTCCTTGATCTCTTAAGTACCACATCTTCATCAAAGGTTACCTATCTACTGATATCAATATGATTGTAACCTTGTATGTAAATTATGAAGGCCTTAGAGACCTCACAGTATCCAACAAATATTCCCTTCTTTCTTGAGAGATCCAACTTAGTTCTCTTTTCTTTTGGAATGTGTACAAATACTGGACAACCAAATATTTTGAGATGGCTTACTTCTGGCTTCTTTCCAGTGAACATTTCTTTGAGAGTTTTGAATCCATGTGCAGTATGGGATAATCTGTTTTGGAAATACATTGTTTTTCTTGTTTCTTCAACCCATAAGTGCATTGTAAGATCTTGATCGTGAATCATAGTATTCACTGCTTCCATAATTGTTCTATTCTTTATTATTGTTACACCATTTTGTTGAGGATTATAGGGAGTGGTGAGCTCCCTCTTAATCCCTATATCTCTGCAAAATCTTCCAAACTCATATTAGGTGTACTCTCCTCCATTATCTAACCTAAGTATCTTGATTTTTCTTTCGGAGAGGTTTTCTACCAAGGCTTTGAATTCTTTGAATTCTTTCAACTTTCTGAGTACTTCATCTTTTGATTTCAATAAATAAACTCAATTCTTACGAGAGTAATCATGAATAAATGA
This sequence comes from Picea engelmannii, assembly GCA_009831015.1. Classification (NCBI taxonomy): domain Eukaryota; kingdom Viridiplantae; phylum Streptophyta; class Pinopsida; order Pinales; family Pinaceae; genus Picea; species Picea engelmannii. The sequence goes on along the minus strand of ML784244.1, from coordinate 14,588 downwards.
TGCATAGTATACATACCATCTTAGATAGGTTGATGGCATTGGACCATATGCATTTGAGTGGATGAGATCCAAGATTCCTTCTTATTTACTGTCACTCTTTGGGAAAGGATTATTTATGTTCTTTCCTTGTACACATCCCTTGCATACACCTTCATCATCAAGCTTAAATTTTGGTAAACCTATGAATACCTTGCTTACATATGGTAACGCTTTGTAGTTGATGTGAGCTAGTATTCTATGCAAAAAGTTCACAAGGATTATCGGTAGAGTTAATTAAGGTTGTATCTGAGTGACATTTTAACTTGTACAAACATCCTTATTTTGTTCCAATGACAACTAGAACTTCTATAGTTTTTTCTTTAGGCCACATAATAACTTCACCATCTATGAATGCAACCCTGAAACTTTTCTTATCTAGAGTTGAGATAGAAGGTAAGCTCTTTGTCAAACCTGGTACATAGATTCCATACTTCATTCTCATTCGAGTTCTTGAATACAGTTTGTCAGTGGATTCTATGATTCCTTTGATAGGGTACTGATAGTAATCTCAAAGAGAAATTTTCTAGGGTAATTCATTTTCTGTAAGGCTAGAGAGAATTATTTTTGGACTTTTCATGTTGTTAGAAGCACCACTAATTATGTGTTCGACAACAGAGGTATTCCAACAAAGGATGAACACCTTCAGTAACCACTCACATAACCAGATCAAATATCAACACACTAATGTTTTCACGTGGTAAAACCCCTACGGGGAAACATCCATGACCCCAACCAACGCGGCCACTTGGAGCAGTTTATTAATGCAAAAGAAAAAGATTACAAAGAGATTTTACAGGAGAGTTTCTCACAATCGATCATGAACAAATGACCCTCCATGCTCTTTAAATAGAGATCATGGAACAATTAGGTGTTAGTCCATAGATCAATGGTCATTAAGATCGAGGAGAGTATGAACCATCGGATCACTCTATGTCTTAACATATTGTGACCGTCAGATTTCCTAACTACAAATGCATACTAATGCATACTAAAGAAACACACTAAGAAACACACTTTTACCTAACGACACATTAGACTGAGTAGATCTTAACTAACTCCTAAGTGTCTAAATATCCTAACATCCCCCATTAAGAACAAATTGGAATAGGATTGCAGGATTTACAATGGTGACACAATAGGAGAAGGAAGGAGGCATTAGAGCCTATCCCCCCTTAATGACAACTTCCTGAACTCCTAACATAGATCCAAGTTTGGAAAACTTCCCTTCTATAAGAAACTTTATGAAAATGTCTGCAACTTGATCTTTTGTAGGGAAAAAGAGCACTTCAAAACTTGATCATGAATGATATTTCTAATGAAGTGCATGTGTAGCTCGATCTGTTTTCTATGCTGATGTTTAACTAGGTCTTTCATGAGCTTGATGGCACTATGATTATCGCACCAAAGGTTGGTTGGATGCTGTTGCTGGAATCCAAAATCTGGAAGGATCTCTTGAAGCCACAAGGCTTCTTGACTTGCATTTATCGCTTCTCAGTACTCTACTTCTGCTAAAGAAACTGTAATAGCCTATTGTTTCTTATAGGACCAAGTGTCAGGTCCTGAACAAAGGCTGAAAACATACCCTGCAGTAGACTTCCGATCATCAGGTTCGTCGACCCAATCTGAATTAGTGAAACCAACCAATAAAGGAGTCCCCCCTGAACTGTAATGTATCTCGAACTTAAATGTACCATGGACATAGAGAAGTATCCTTTTAGTTGCTTTCCAATGTATTTCATGGGGTGTTTTCATATACCGGGCAACAAGATCAACAGTAAAGGAAAGATCAACACTGGTATGATTCAAGTATAAGAGGATACCAACTAACTGACGATACATGGTGGCATCAACTTCGGGAGAATTATAGGTGGCAGTAAGCTTGACTCCAGACTGGAAGGGAGAAGGGGTTGGTTTACAATCGTCCATGTGAAAGCGACGAAGAAGGTCACAAGCATACTTAGACTGGGAAAGAAAAATTCTTGCATTGGTTTGCAAAACTTGGAGGCCAAGGAAATAGTGCAAAACACCTAAGTCTATCATTTCAAAGTTCTTCTTAAGGTTGGTTTTCACATGGTTTAAAAGTTTTGAGTCATTACCAGTAAGGATAAGGTCATCAACATAAAGAACAAGGATTATGAGATAGCTTCCTACTTTCTTGGTATAGACATTAGGATCAGAATGACATCTAGATAATCTAGTGTCAATAAGAAAGTTGTCCATTTTGGCATACCAAGATCAGGAAGCTTGCTTGAGACCATAAATATATTTCTTAATGTGACAAACAAGGCTAGAGTCATTCTAGACATAGCCAGGAGGTTGTTCCATGTAGTTTTCTTCTTGCAGATGTTCGTGAAAGAAGGTGGATTTAACATCCATATGATGGAACTTCCCATTTATGCGAGGCATGAAGGGAAAGAACAAGGCGGATGGAATTCATTTTGGCTACAGGGGAAAAGGTTTCATTATAGACATACCTTCAACTTGGCAAAATCCTTTTGCAACTAATCAAGCCCTGTTTCTTTCAACACTTCCATTTGATGCATACTTAGTTTTGTAGACCCATTTACATATGACAAGTTTTCTTCCTTTTGGAAGAGGTACAAGATCCCAAGTATCATTTTCCATTAAATAATGATACTCTTCATTCATTGTCGTATCCCAATATGGATGACTTGAAGCTTCTGCAAATGTCTATGGATCATGACTTTCTGAAACTTGAGCCAAAAGAGAAGAGGCTCGCTGGAACTGTGAACGTGTCTGACGTTTATCTGAAGGATCACCGGCAAGATCACCAACTTCTTCTCGTGTTGAATAGACCCATCTAGGAAGCGATGGTGTTGGTGTTGGTTTAGGTTCAAGGGACTCATCTAGAGGAAGGTGAGAAGGTGGAGGTGGATATTGATCCTCACTGTCATCATATAAAGAAGAAACCAGAACATAAGAAGGCACAAACGTCGAAGATGGCTCACAGGATGAAGAAGGCACAACCGTCAAATTGGGCTCGCAGGCCAAAGAAGGCACCAATGTTGAATTAGGCTCGTAGGCCAAGAGATTTTCATCAAATTTAAGATCTCTTCTAAAAGTAATTTCATTAAAATGTGTTTGAAGAAGTCTATAACCTTTGAAATCTTTAGAATAACAAAAAAATATACACTTCTTACTTTTAGGATGCAATTCTTTTCTTTTCTCATCGGGAATGTGAGCCCATGCTATACTACCAAATACATGGAAGTGATTTACTTCTGGTTTAGTTTTAGTCTAAGCTTCTTCCAGTGTTATATTTTTAAGATCCTTTGTGGGAGTGCGATTTAATATGTAATTTTCACAGTTGATGGCTTCTGCCCAATACTTTAGACTTAATCCCTTAGATTGGATCATACAATTAGCCATTTCTTTTAATGTGCATTTCTTTCTCTCAACAGCACCATTTTGTTGTGGTGTATATGGAACAATGTGTTGCATTTGGATTCCCTGTGTAGTGCAGTAACTTATAAAATTATTGTTCACATGTTCACCTCCATTATCTATTCTTAACCTTTGAATTTGATGTCCAAATTGCTTTTCTACAAGGGCCTTGTAGGCCAAAAACTTATCAAAAACATTGCTCTTAAGTTTTAATAATTAAACCCAAGTACGTCTGGAAAATTCATCAATGAAAGTTAAGAAATAATTGTACCGAGAAAAAGAAGGAGAATAAAGTGGACCACACAAATCACTGTGAACAAGATGCAAAGGACTCGAGGCATGCCAAGAGCCATGTTTTTCAAAACTGTCTCGATGATGTTTGCCAAGAACACAATCGTCACAAACACCATCTCTGCATGAAACAAGAGGAAGACCGGTCACCATATTTTGATTACATAGTTGCTGCAATGAGCGATAGTTTAGATTACCAAAGCACTCATGCCAAAGTTTGCTTAGGTCATCGCTATGAGCAACAAAAAATGATGAAAAATATGATGACCCAAAGTTGTCAAACTTGTACAATTTGGTAATATCATTAGCAATTCCAGTTGTAAGAACATGCTTAGGATCTTTTAGATGCTTGATTACAACTTGCTGAGGTGAAAACTCTACGGTTTTTCCTTTACCTGAATGAGTGATTTGATATACTGATAGAAGGTTACAAGAAAGACTTGGAACACATAATACATCATTGAAATGACCATTTTCTACTTGAACTGTTCCAGATACTTCAACACTAAGAGATCTATCATCACCAACAAATATTTTCTTGGTGTTACATTCATTTATAGTAGAAAATATGTCTCTATCCTTAGGCACATGATAATGTGCTCCATAATCAATAATCCACTCACCGGAAGTAGAATTAGAAGTAGAAGGTGTATTGAAGGAGAAACCAGAAGCTAAAAGTGCATGTCCATGAGAAGAAGAAGAAGAAGAAGAAGAAGAAGAAGAAGTAGAATCGATATTGATGTTGTCATTCTTCATCGATGCTTCTAAAGATGACGTCTTCTTGAAACATTTGGACTCATCATGACCATATTTATCACAAAAGTTGCAATGTCTATCATTCTTCTTATTTTTATATTTTTCTCTTTTGTCTCCATTGGAACTAGAAGTTGTTTGAGTGGTTTTGGGACCCTTATATTGTTTGTTGTTGTGGCGAGGATGTTGCTTCTTTGGATTCTTGGGTTTATATTTATGATGGACAACTAAGGCTTTGTTGGAGGTACCTGTAGTGATGATCACTCCATGTTTTACTAGCTTATCTTGCTCTCTAATCAAAGAATCACAAAAGTTCTCAAGACTAGGTTTTTGATAATCTTCCCCTAGAGACTCTTGCATGGCATAAAAGGTAGATACAAACACAAAATATGCACTACCTAGCTTAGAAAGAATAATATATATGCAACAATCATCATCTATCTTTATCTTACATTCTTCACATAAAGTTCTAAGTGTTTTAAATTGAGATAGATAGTCTTCAATGCAAGAAAAATCACTTGGACTTAAAGTTAGTACTTGATTTTCTAACTATTGTCCTCCAATAATATCGTATTTACCAAACACAGATTCAATCTTTTCCAAAGCTTCTTTGGGTTTATCAATGGATTGAAGGTGGAACCTTAAATCAGGAGAGATGGGCATTCCGATTAATCCACATTCTTCATCATTCCTATTATCCCATTTAGATTTCTTATCAACATCAGTCGGTGATGTTTCCTTTTTGAAGGTAATCCGGTACAAGCCTTTACTTATTAATAAATCCTCCACATGTGATTTCCATTGGAAGTAGTTGGTGTTGGTAAGTAAGATATTACTTGTAGAATCCATATTAAATATATAGATAATACACATTTAAAAGATAAAATTGATGATCTGAATGGAAATAGCTCAAAAAGTTATGCAGTTTAAAAAAAAACGGCACTGAAAAGGGACTTCGTATGTGAGAGTTATGTCCTTTAAAAAAAGAACATAAACGGTAACCAAATGACCATGTGATAGTGTAAGTTGCTTTATGAAGTGACTCAGTTTTATAAACAAAAGTGGGGATCAATTTTACAATGACGTTACTTTATAACAAAAAAGTTGCATGCAAAGTAAATAACTCTAAAATAAAATATTAGATCTACTTATAGTGATTCACTTTTATACTTGAAGTGAAATACACTTTACAATGTTAGCATGAAATTTTTCAAAAAAAGTAACAAAAGAGAAACTTGAACTCAAGACCTCTTACTTAATAAGGCAACTTTTAACCAAATGGTCTAGAAAAACATATTATAATGTTTAGAAGGAGGATTGGTGTTGTTGTTGTTGTTGTTGTTGTTGTTGTTGTTGTTGTTGTTGATGAAGATTACCTTGGAGAGCATGCTAAAAAAAACTCTTTTCACATAAGAAACAAATTTCGCTTCTTGATGACAACAAGGGTTAGATCTCGGTTAGCTTACCCGGAAGATGCACCTTTTGCTATCTGTTTAAGATTTTATGAGATTGCACAGGGCACAGGGAAAAGAGCATATCCACATCTAAGAGAGTAGTAACCCATAAATAAATAATACAAAACCTAAATAAAACCAAAACACTACTCTGCAAAAGTTTTAAAAAAATGCGTATTCAAACTTTATACCTCGTGATCTGACTGTAATGGTCGTATATTGGGAAAAAAGAAACCTTTTCAAGTGAAACAAAAAGTGTTCTTGAATGAAACGAGTGCTCCAGACACAATGGAACAATCCTCTCAGCCCATAAATGTATGGAAATAACAAAAAATGGAGATAAGGAAACTCGGCTTCACGATCTCGATCCATGACATGACTAGATGCTCAAACAAGCTCTGATACCATGTTCGACAACATAGATATTCCAAAAGAGGAAGAACACCTTCAGTAACCACTCACATAACCAGATAAAATATCAACACACTGATTTTTTCACGTGGTAAAACCCCTACGAGGAAACATCCATAGCCCCAGCCAATGTGGCCACTTGGAGCAGTTTATTAATGCAAAAGAAAAAGATTACAGAGATATTTTACAAGAGAGTTTCTCACAATCAATCATCGGCAAATGACCCTCCATGCTCTTTAAATAGAAATCATGGACCAATCAGGTGTTAAGACACGGATCAATGGTTGTTAAGATCGATGAGAGTATGAACAGTCAGATCACTCTATGTCAGGAACATATCGTGACCATTGAATTTCCTAACTACAAATGCATACTAATGCATACTAAAGAAACACACTAAGAACCACACTTTTACCTAATGACACATTAGACCAACTAGATATGAACTAACTCCTAAGTGTCTAAATATCCTAACACTATGATCCAAGTATCCTCTCCAGGTATCACAGATCCTAAGAGGTCATAAAACAAAACATAATCTTCAATTTCTTCTTTAGTCAAATTCTTGAGTGGATCATCATCTTTAGTTGCATGGGAAGGATGTCTTTTATTTTTTATCTTCTTGTATTCTTCCTTTCTAGCAGGATAATTCTTAGCAATGTGTCCCATCTTATCACAATGATAGCATTGATAAGAGGAGAAGTATTTTTCCTTTCTTTGACCCTTATGATATTTTTGGAATCTCCTTGGAAGGTGAGATTATTTATGAGAATCTGTATCCTTTTGGAAATGAGACCTTTTCTTTCCTCTTTTATTCTGAGAAACTAGGGCTTGATATTCATTTGTTAATAGTACAGATTCTCGATTGGCTATTGTTTCTTCTTCTTGAACACATTCTTCCCATAGACTGCCAAATTGGAGTTTCTCTCTTCTTACATAAATAGTTTGGATGAACCCACCCCAAGGTCTTGTGAGACCATTAAGTGTTGTCATTATGAGTTCATATTCATCTAGGTTTTCTCCAATTTCTTCTAAATGTTCCTTGAATTGAGAAACCATAGAGAAATAGTCACGCAATGTTTCTCCTTTCTTCATCTTTGTATTCTTGAGTTAGGTTCTCAGATTCATCTTCTGATTGATGTTATTTCCTTCATACATTCTAGTTAGGGAATATAAAATATCTTTTGGAGTATTCTTAGAACACACTTGAGGTATCAATTGGTATTTAATGTACTATGCAATTATTATTTTGGCCCTAATCATATCCTTCTTGTACTTCACTTTGGATGCTTTTTTTTCGGGTTTCGATACATTTTATTTTATGAATTTCATAAGGTTATTGTCTTCAAGAATGAGTCCAATTCTGTAGTTCCAAGCCCATAAATTTTCCACACCTTCTGACTTGTCAAAAATCTTAGTTCTTGCAGACATCTTGACCTGGAGCTAGGAAAATGACCAGAAAATGAAAGTTCTCAAAAAATGAATCTGGAATTACCAGGGGGTGTGCTGGGCTGAGGCACGTTGGATGGAGTTGATTGTTTCATAAAATTCCAAGTTTTCCCCTATGAAACTTGAAATTCACACTTTTGGATTGGTACTTCTAGAATTAGTTCTCGTTTCCTAGTTTTCTAGTACCAACCAAAACTAGGGTTTGAGTTTCTGGAGAATCTGACCATTAAAAAGGTGTACTCAAGCTTCCAAGGGATGCACTAGGGTTTGTCTCTTCACTTAGTAGGGATGAATTCTTCCAAAAGTGATTAAAACCACTTTATAAACCCTAGGGGTCGTCTTTACAAATACCACCATATAAATATGGTTTGACCAATCCACAAAAGGGGATTTGGTCTTATACAAGACCCGACATGATCAATCCACACAAGGGGATTTTATCTATAAGATAATAACTCAAATATAATTAGAATATTCTTCGAAGTTACAATATTTCAACAAAAATAACTTAGGGAACCATTTTTCCAAAAGTTATTTTCATTTAATAAAGTCATAAAACACTTTTATGAATTTTAACTATTGAAATTAAAAATAAAATAAAGGAAGGGAATAAAAAACCCTAAAAGTAATGGTTAAATTTTTTGGTCAAATAATCATATTTTATTATATTGATCTCATAACCACCATTTTTCTTATAAATTCAAGATTTTTTCTCCATTTTCCTTGTGCCTTATTGAAAGAAATAAAGTGTTGCAAACATTTTGCCAAAACTCCAAGACATCGTTTGTGCTCGTTGGAATATTTTGGTAACATTTACCATCACTTTCATCCACACAATAGAGTATACAAGGCCACACATTCTTGGAAGAAAATAACCCTTAGAGACAGAGGTGCTAGAGGATCCAACTCTTCAATATTTTTCTCCACATGGGGTACGTGCAATTCCCAATGAAAGGAATTTTTACATGTAAACCCATGGAGAAAGTTCTTGAAGACTTGGATATTCTAGTGGCATCACCTTGGGAGGGTTATTTTCTTCACTAAATTTGTGGCCTTGGCTACTCTATGTGGCCTGGCCTTGGTAACTCTCCTTTGTGACTTAAAGTGACAGTGAATGTGGCCAAAAGTTCTCAATAGTCACTAAGGGTGGTGTCTTGGAGTTTTGGCCAAATTTTTACAACACTTTGTTAATTTCAACGAGGGATATGGAAAATGGAGGAAAGTTCTTAAATTTGTAAGAAAAATAATGGTTATTCTTGATAGGGTCTAGATAAAGAAATTACGACTATTTGATAGAATGAGTTTTAAAAATTATTTTTAGGGTTTTTTTGTTTATTTTTATTTTCATCTATCTTACATGAATTTTCAAAATGTGGATAAGAGTATCCAAAATGGCTAGAAATTTCACCCAAATTTATAGGAAACTATTAAAAATATGTTATATTACAAAGTATTTAGATAATAATACAATTTAAGGTGAGGGAAAGTTTGACATGCAATTAATTGGTCCTGAATCCGTAGTTACCATTAAATTTTGAATCTTATGCAATATGAATATTTTTCAATCCTTGATATAAACCATATACTTCAAAACCAAATTATTAGAGAAGATTACTAAGATCCTTGAGTAAACTGCTTTAGAATTTCCTCCAAGAATTTAAATAATCCGCTACCACACGAAATTATGTAATTTTAATTAATTCTTTAAAGATGTATTTTGATCATAAAATAATATCATATATGATATGTCTAATGTGGTCAATCATCAAACTCTAATTGAATTCCAATCAAATTTCTATAATTTTAACTAATGCTTTGATGTTGTATTTTGATCATATAATCATATCCAATTTAAAATAATGCCAATCAAATTTCTATAATTTTAATTAACGCTTTGATGATGTATTTTTATCATATAATCCTATCATATATCATATGTACAATGTGACAAGTCAATTAAACTTTGATTGAATTTTAGTTTCAAATAATGCCGATCAAAATTTAGTTGTAGCCATACATTCACATACACTATCATGTAAAATGTAAAACATTTTGACATTTAAGTTCAATCGAATTTGGTTATGATAAATGAGTCAATAAAACCTTTTTATATTGGGTTACTTTTTATTTTGTTATAGAGTAATTACCATAATTTTAGTTGGATGTGATAAATTAGGGTAAAATATCTTGTCCATTGTGTCACAAGCACACTAAGGATAGTAGATGATGAACTACTTAGTGTTTGAGTAGCTTCAATATTAGTGTTTGAGTAGCTTCAATGTTGTTGGATTAAAGAGATGTAAGGTGAACAAGTATGTAGATGTTTTTCACATTATCTTCTTCGACATAAAGTGGTACTTGGTCTACAAATACTCAATGTATATAATTTTCTTTGGAGTAGGAGACATGCTTGCAATGAAACATTGATGTTTCATAACATCGCATTCTTAGGCATACAATTGCAGGTATTTTTATGGAGTTGTATTTTATCACATATGTAAGTGGGAATATGGATGTATGACCTATTTGGCATCTGTACCCCTAGTTTGATGAATTTTCAAGTTAATTTCTAAATATAGACTTAGGCGATAGGAGGCATCTTGTATTGTGGGATACCTTTTACACCGAGAGGAGTCATTTATAAATATAGACTTAGGTGATAAGGGGAATGTGGTATTATTAGATAATGATTTATAGAACTGAGTATGAGGGACATGTGTAATTCCTTCTATGTTCAACATGGATTTGACACAGGACATTTAAAAAAATTATTCATAACAATTTTTTTTTTTTAATGTCTCCATGAATACAATATTTCAATGTCCCCCTAAAGTAAAATATTTTTATATCAACCTTGATGATCATGGTCATCATGATGGTTAACGTCCATTGTGTTGAGAAAAAAAACTCGAGGAGGAGCTACCTGCACAGGTTAGTTGTGAACGTGCAAGAAGTGGTTTGAGACAACTTATAGTGACCACTTAGTAAAAGTGGGAAACAATATCATCTTGTAATTTTACATATTAAATAAAAGGGGAATTTTAATTTCTATAGATCTCTTAAATATTAGAAATCTAAATGAAATATTCTAGAGATTCTAGAATATTAGTGATTTAGATTCGATATAATCTTATTCATACACCTCATTCTTGATATAATATGGTTGTTATAATTAAGGAGATTAATTGAGATTAGTTGCTAAGATTTGGGAATTAGTTGTTATGATTTGAGAAATGAGTATTTAGGATTGAGGAGATTAGTTATCTCTCTTAAGGAATAAATAAAACAATATCAGAGAGGTTGAAAACATTGTTTTGTATTCCAAGAAGCTACTAGGATATTTAGGCACTTAGGAGTTAGTTAATATCTACTTGGTCTAATGTGTCGTTAGGTAGAAGTGTGTTTCTTAGTGATTTTCTTTACTATGCATTTGTAGTTAGGAAATCAGATGGTCACAATATCTTCCCAACATAAGTGATTCGATGGTTCATATTCTCCTCGATCTTAAAAACTATATTGATCTGTGGATTAACACCCGATTGTTCCATGATATCTATTTAAAGTGAATGGAGGGTCACTTGTCTATGATAAATTATAAGAAACTCTCTTTTAAAATATCTTTGTAATATTTTTCTTTTGCATTAATAAACTACTCTAAGTGGTCGTGTTGGCTAGGGCCATGGATGTTTCCCCGTAGGGGTTTTACCACGTCAAAATATCAGTGTGTTGATATTTGATATGGCTGTGTCAGTAGTTACTAAAGGTGTTGGTTCTCTTTTGGAATACGTATGTTGTTGAACATGGTATCAAAGATTGTTTGGAGACCCACCCCCATTGTAGCTGAAGATCATGAAGCCGAGTTGCTTCATCTCTAATTTCTTCCATTTCTGTAAATTTTTGGGATGAGAGGATTGTTCCATTGGATTCAAAGAAGTCATTTCATTCACGAACATTTTTCATTTCACTTGAAACTGTTTCATTTTTCGCAAGATATGACCATTTCAGTCAGATCCGGAGGTATAAATCTTGAATACGCCCTTTACAAAATTTCATTTTTTTATTTTTGTTTTCGGGTTGCTACTATTTTGGATCATCATATGCTCTTTGCCACGTTCCCTGTGTGATCTTGACAATTCAGTAACAGATCAGAAATGGTGCATTTTTCAGGTAAGCTAACCAAGATCTAACCCTTGTTGTCATCGAGAAGCGAATATTTTTTCTTGTGCAAAAATAGGCTTTTATGAATGCACTCTTCAAGGTTGTCTTCAACAACAACAACAAGAAAAAGAATCCTCCTTCTAAACAATAAAATATGTTTTTTTATTTTACTTGGTTAAAAGTTACCTTATTAAGTAAGAGGTCTTGAGTTCAAGTCTCTTTTATATTACTTTTTATGAAAAATTTCATGCATCCATTGTAAAGTGTATTTCACTTCAAGTATAAAAGGGAATCACTATAAATAGCTTTAATATTGTATTTTAAATTTATTTATTTTGCACACAACTTTATTTTATAAAGTAACTTCATTGTAAAAGTGAACACCATTTCTTTTTATAAAAGATGTTCACTTCATAAAGCAACTTATTTGTAAAAGTGAGGGCATAACTTTTACATCCAAAGTCTGTTTTCAATGCCGGTTGTTTTAAAACCACCTAAGTTTTCGATATATTCCCATCTGAATAATCAATTTAAATTTTTAAAACCATATTATCTGCATATTTAATATGATTTTTTCCAATGATCTTTTACTTACCAACACCAACTACTTCCAATGGAAATTCCATATGGAGGATTGATTAAGAACTAAAAGCTTGTACTGAATTACCTTGGGAAAGGAAAAGGAACCCACAAATGATGAAAATAAAGTCAAATGGGCTAATAGGAATGATGACGCACGTGAACTGATCATAATATCCATATCTCCTAATTTAAGGTTCCACCTTCAAGAAATTGATGACCCCAATGAAGCTTGAGAAAATCTTGAATTTGTGTTTGGTAAACACAATATTATTCGAGCACATCATTTAGAAATTTAGATATTGAGCTTAAGTCCAAATAATTTTTCTTGCATTGAAGACTATCTATCTAAGTTTAAAACACTTAGAATTTTATGTCAAGAGTGTAACATAAAGTTGGAGGAGGAGTGTTGCATATATATCAATATTTCTAATCTAGGTAGTGCATATTTTATGTTTTTATCTTCCTTTTATGCCATGAGAGAGGCTCCAGGGAAAGATTAAAAAAGACCCACTCTTGAGTCCTTTTGTGATTCTTTGATTAGAGAAAAAGATAATCTTGTACAAATTGGAGTGATCAACACTACAGGTACCTCCAAAAAATCCTTAGTAGCCTGAGATAAGGATAAAACCAAGACTGCCAAAAAGAAACATCCTCACCACAACAACAAGCAAGAAAAGGGTCTCAAACCCACTCAGACAACTTCAACTGCTAATGGTGATAAAGGAGAAAATTCTAAAAATAAGAAGACTAACAAACATTGCATGTTTTGTGGTAAACATGGTCATGATGAGTCCAAATGTTTCAAGAAGATGGTAGCTTTAGAATTAGCGGTGAAGAAGCACAACATCAATATTGATTCTACTTCTTCTTCTTCTTCTCATGGACATGCACTTTCTACTTCTAGTTTCTCCTTCAATGCAACTTCTACTTCCTCTTATGATGAGTGGATTATTTATTCTTGAGAATCTTATCATATGGCTAATGAGAAAGCCATATTTTCTACTCTAAATGAATGTAACACCAAGAAAATATTTGTTTGTGATGATATATCTCTAAGTGTTGTAGGATATGGAATAGTTCAGGTAGATAATGGCCATTTGAATGATGTATTATGCATTACAAGTCTTTCCTATAACCTTCTATCAGTATATCAAATCACTCATTTAGGTGAAGGTAAAACTGTAGAGTTTCACCTCACTAAGTTTTAATAAAATGATCTAAAATATCCTCAGCATGTTCTTTCAACTAGAATTGTTGATGATATTACCAGGTTGTACAAGTTTGAAAACTTCGGGTCATCATCTTTTCCATCAGTTTTTATTTCTCATAACGATGACTTGGCCAAACTTTGGCATAAGTAGTTTGGTCATATAAGATATCGCTCATTGCAACAACTATGAAATCAACAGATGGTGACTAGTCTTCATCTTGCTTCATGCAAAGATGGTGTTTTTATTAATTGTGTTCTTGAGAAAAATTATTGGGACAATTTTGACAAACGTACCTCTTTGCACACCTCGAGCACTTTGTAGCTTGTTCATAGTGACTTGTGTGTTCCAATTTTTTCTCCTTCTTTTTCTAGGTGCAAGTGTTCTTAAATTTCATTAATGACTTTTCCAGATGTACTTGGGTTTACTTCTTAAAACTTAAGCACAAAGTTTTGGAAAGTTTCTAGCACTATTGCATTTGGGTCAAATTCCGACAGCGTGTTCGACGCAATTGCCACTTTCTATTGTCGGAAGACTGACAAACCTCGGACCCCTTCAAACGTCATTTCACATGACGTCGTTTTTCCGATGACCACGTTTTCGTCTATATTGCGATGTTTCAAACGTGGCAAGAGAGACGTTGCAAACGTGGAAAGACCAACGTTTCAAATGTGGCAAGAGAGACGTTGCAAACTTGGCAAGACCGACGTTTCAAACGTGGCAATTGAGACGTTGCAAACGTGGCAAGAGAGACGTTGCAAACGTGGCAAGACCGACGTTTCAAACGTGGCAATTGAGACGTTGCAAACGTGGCAAGTGAGACATTGCAAACGCGGCA
>ML784243.1:537865-561718 GCA_009831015.1 Picea engelmannii | reverse complement strand
CCCAAGGGTTAGGTATTCAAGGGTTCTACAGACAAGGGTTTGCCTTGTGCTATAGCTCTCTGATATATGTGCGGGGTCCAACAGTAGTACTTGGCCCAATATCTCAGGGCACTAACTAAGGAGGATAGACCGTACCCTTAGCCGTACTACCCGACTACCCAGGTACTAGAGAGTATCTTCTTGAGTGCTGTTCTCGGTGACACTATATCAGTTCGATGACCAATAGGTTTATCTAAAGAGGGCTTCAGGAAATCTAGGCCGATCTGTACACAAGTGTTGTCTATTGCGCTACCACTCAAAGGGGTACCAACATGGGTTACAAGGGTGGCCAATAGAGGTGCGCTTAAGAACCATTTGTATTTCCTGCGTGTATGAATCCCTCAACCATGGTTTTATGCGCGTAACGACAAATCTCTGTGGCTTAAAGATGTCGGAATACGTCTCTACCCTGGAAAAAAAATAGCCACAATTTCTGCCAAGGAAAGTGCTCTGATACCACTTGCAAGATACCAGATATATAAAATATGCAGAACATAAATAAAATGCTAGAAATGGAAGAATAATAGTAAAATATCCAGCATAATCTTCACAATACACATAAATGATATAACAATAGCAATAGAAATAACACTTTGATTCAGAAATCAATGTTCACAGGCCTCTTTGAGGGGGCAACCTCCAATCGAGCAACGCTCTATTACAATAATCTCCTAGCTAGGGTTCTCATACCCTCGACCCTTATTTATACTAAATATGTCTATTAAGAGAAGCATCTAGAGGAAGATCCTTCTAGAAGCGGAAGCTTCTATTAGGTCTTCTTACATCCGCCTTATTCTATTTTATTGAAAGACCTTATTAATATTGACCTTTATTACATCTGAATACATTGATCTACCTATGTGTGGGTTAGGACCTTAACAGACATAACCTTTCATCAAGAAAGTGTCTATTTATTATCAATCATTAACTATTGATTATTTATTATTATTTATATTTTATAATGTATTTACATTTATTATTATATATTGTGTTCATAATATTGTTTTCCCCTTAAAAATGTTTTGTCCTCAAAGCATATTGTTGAAAAGGCTTGATTTTATCTTTTGCTTGTAATGTCTTCTCATCATTCACTATTTTGGGAGCTATCATAGTTGACAATCTGAGACGATATGAACTTCTGAGTGCTGAGAAAAATTGTTGAATCGAAAAAGGATCGGACCATCTATTGGCAACCAAATATTCATATTGCTTCATCAATATTTGAAACACAAGCTTGGCAAAACAAATTTTATTAGTTGATCAATTTTTTTTTTTGAATAAAATTCTCGTTTACCCGTTTCAATTTCATGACTGTCAAGCATGAAATTGAAATCGTTTTGACAATCATGAAATTGAAACCATTTTGTATAAACACATTTGATAAACTCTAAAAGTTTCTCTCCTTATAACTAAAAGAGCCTTTGAAACACTTATATTCTCAAAACTTTTAAGTTTGATGAACATATGGTTATTTCTATAGTGTTAGGATAGGACCTAGTCGTGTTTGATTCATGTTATGCCTTGATCGATTTTCAATAATGTTATGTTGTTGCTTTACCCCTTTGCGATTTTGGTTCTAAAAATATGACATAAACCTATGATCCAGATGTTACCTTTAGCTATTATGTCACAGTCTAATCACTGTATTAGCTGGCTAGTGGCCGTGCTCTGTGACCATTACATCTCTGTCCTGTTCACCTGAACTTGCATTCATTTCACCATTTGATGATGCTTCGTAGTCATGGATTAGGTTCTTAGCAGGCGAGGTGGTTTTTGAGTGTATTTTTCCTCTGGCTTGGGGTTTAATGAATAGTAAGAGTGGGAGTCATGGTATCATCCTCCCGAGATCATAGTTTTCAGGCCACCTTTGACAATGCAAAACGTATCATCTGTTTCGGGTTGTTTCGAATGCAGAATCCTCCATTCTCCACCTTCTGGTATATTGTAATCAAGATTATGGCTCTTGAAGTTAGGGTAGAGCCGAATGGCTCACAGGATATGCTCTCTGATGATGATGTTGTGGATGACCTTTCCGTTTTCAGATGGGTCAAGTTTGTATAGTCATTCAAGGGTTTCAATCTAGAAGTTGCCCAAGATTTTGCCAAGACTTTTGATGGTGTTAGAGCTAAAATAGGTGACCTATAGTTACAAGTTGATGAATAATCAATAGCAGAAGCCAAGGGTTTTTCACAAGAATGAGATCATTGGTTCAAAAACCTAAAGATCGAAGGTATCCCTTGGCATCTTTTGATGATTTTCAGAATTGCGCGCTACAACGTTAAAGGTACACCCATCCATCAGTTCAAGAGTCGTTGGCATGGTTTGCTATTGATAATCAAACAATTCTTCAACTGTGAGGGATTCCATGGATTGGTATTTTTATTTCATCTATGCATGTTAATGGTATTTCTAGGTTTCAAGTTAAACTTTCCATTTTATTTGCTTAAACGTCTACAGAAGATGTCCAGGTTCTATCAGAGACAAAAGCCCAATTCTGAATCCAGTATTTTCCACCATGGTTTAATCCAGGTCTTGGTAAATGACCATTTGTTGTAGGAGATAACTGGAAAGGTTTCCTTGTTAGGAATTGTTTTGTCTCATTGCCACTAGAATCGGTCAATAGTTTACCTCTGGGCGTCTATCGTCCCTTGCCTATCGTCTCACTCTCTGCAAATATTTTGAGTGGAAATCATAGAAGACTATACATTACCTCCCGATACCCCTATTGATTCTCGTCAGTCAGCCAAGGTCATCCCCAGGAAGCACAAATTCATTCCAAAGAATTCCTTGGAGGAAGTTTTGATTCATCTAAGGGATAAGGTACGTGTCATCCCCAATCCTATTGA
The DNA here is from genome assembly GCA_009831015.1 of Picea engelmannii. Classification (NCBI taxonomy): domain Eukaryota; kingdom Viridiplantae; phylum Streptophyta; class Pinopsida; order Pinales; family Pinaceae; genus Picea; species Picea engelmannii. The sequence continues at coordinate 558,833 of ML784243.1, read as the reverse complement.
GAAATCGGTTTATGAAAACGAAATTATAATCACAAGACAGAGCAAGAAAAAAATGCAGGGGGTTAATGATTTAGATTTCAGGAATAAAAGGAATGGCAAACTTCTTTCAAGAATGACCAAGAATCGACACCAGAACCGTGATAAACCTATCCCCACAATTGATGTCCAGTACAAGATCTATGTCGATGATGCTAGTTCTGATGCCACTAAAATAGATTCACCCCAATATAATTTTGTGTCTAACTTGCCTCCATTTCTAAAAGAGAAAGAGGGATTTTCAGGTATTCAATATGATTTGAAAAGGGTTATGGAGCAACATAAATCATTAAACTCAGATCCTACTCGCCCACTACCGAATATGGAACAAGTATACTATGAAGGTTGTTTTAATTAGATCTAGAGATATTACCAGGACATCTCTTATCTATAGGCTCAACTAAATCAAGTTATGGCTCGTAATTTAACTTTGGGAAAGGAAAACAAAGATTTGAGAGCTAGCACCCAATTGGTTTCACCTAGGGCCAACAAAAGGTTCAGGAGGTCAGGGGACATTAGTATAAAAAAATCTACCAATTTCAATGATGTTATTAATTTAGAATTATCTCATGTTTCTTTTTCAAAGGTTTAATGGGTAAACATTCTTCTTGGAATTTACATTCCGTTTGTTTAGTGATAACTGCAATTTTTTTATTTTGGTTTTTTATTAGACTAGCTACAAAATCATAGATTCTGTAGCTTGTCTTTAATTAGTTTGTTTGATTGATTTTCAAATTTAAATTTCGTTTTTCTTCTCAGGTGTGAAGGAGATCAATGTGCAAAGGTTAAATGAACGAGTAAATAGTTGGAAGTGCTCCAAATTTGTAATTTTCATTTTGAGAAACAATTTCAAGAATATTTTGATGATGTAATTATTTTGAATAGTTGTCACAATAGACCTATTGTTTTTTGGTTACTTTTAGTAAAGACTTTATTAAAATGGATCTGTCTCTATCTTGTGAGATATGATAAACAAACCATGAATTTAGTTTAAATACTAGTTCTTGCCTAGAGACAAGGGAAAATCTTTTTGGACCTGATGATGGACTTATCATTTTGAGAAATATATGGAATGCAGTTTACTTTTTGGCTTTAGTCCTTTTGTAGACTGTACAATATGATTATTGGCCTTCATATATTTTCTAGGCATGAAAAACTTATCTGTTATGAATTGGCTTTAGATTGTTTAACATTTATGTTTTCATGTTGTGCTTATCTGTCATGTGGTCCATTATTCATTGGTTATTATAATCTCTATGACTTATCATTTATCTATACATTTTGAGTTTACATAAAATGTTGGATTTTTGATAATACCATTTATCAGAGATTGAAGTTAATTTCATCTTTAGCTTGTGAATAATTTAAAGTTACATGAGTAAAAATTCATTTGTCTTTCTGTTTATCATAGATTGCTTTCGAAATGAAAAAAATTTCTTTGAGTTGTTTCAAGAAATATCATTCTTTGCTTCTTTCCATAGATTTATGCTTGGCAACAGGTTAATTAGAGCTCAAATTACTCAAAAAAATGAATATAGCTTAGTACCTTTTATTACAACTGATCATCATCAAGTTAGTTAGCTTTCTTTTTATTTGATTTATTTATTTTACAAATGAATAGCGATTGAATCTCTCAAACTTGAATGCTTTGTTCATTATTGTTATATCATTTCCAATCTTATTCGTTCATTTGTCGTTATTTTCTACTTATAGTAATAGAATAATTTCCTTTAGTTTTACATCTTATTTAAACTTTGATTCATTAATTAAAATTATCATTTTCACAAGGCTTTATTTAAACCTTGTACCTGTACATACCTATTGTATATAATACGACTATTGGCTAAGTAATTATATATGTGTGTTAACTGATAAGATTATATAGTTAAGTAGTTTTTGTTGGATTGCTGAAAGGGGGGAAGGGTGGTGAATCAGTAATAGAGAAATTTAATCCTTTTTAACCATATAATCCAAGTGTTGTATCAATGTATCATTATCATCCAATAACTGCAGAGTAAATAAGCAATGAACAAATGAACAATGATACACATACACAATACACCAATGTTTTACATGGAAACCCAAAGTGGGAGAAAACCACATAATGTTTTATCTTATATGTCTTGAAGAATTACATTCATTGGAAGCACCAACTTCCTTTGTTTTCCAGCTGCAACTGGAAGGAGGCTCCAACCCCCTAGTTTCTCAGGTTACAACCAGAAGGAGGCTACAACCCCCTATGTTCTCTAGCTACAATCGGAAGGTCGCTAAAACCACCTATCCTTGCCTCGTCCAATCGCCCTGACATATAAGTAGAATGATGGAACCACTGTCACACTATCACTGTGAGATATACTGTTGTAAACCTGTACCAATCAACCTGCACCAAATAACCTGTACCAATAACATGAACCATGCATCAAACTATACCTCAAAATTTAATCAACCTGTACCATAAACAAGTGCATCAACCATGCAACAACCTGTACCAAACAACCTATAATCAACCTGTACCATAAACAAGTGCATCAACCATGCACCAACTTGTACCTCAACCTGTACCATGAACAAGTGCATCAACCATGCACCAAACCTGTACAAATAACCTGTCACAATAACTTGTCCAAACAACCTATCATAACAACCTGTCTCATCAATGTTATCAACCAAATCATATCTAATCACCAAGATCAATCACCAAGACAACTCTCAAATATGCACATAAACCAAGCATAACACAACAACTCATAATCATCACCAAGATCAATATGTGCTTCTAATAATACAAGTATGCTCATCCATAAAACATGTGTCAACAATACCACTAAAAAGTGCCTACAACCATGTACCAAGTATGTATCAATCATGTATAATCTACTCATCAACTATGACTCATCAATATGTACCAACATCATCAACTATACATCTCATGTTTGTGTCAACTCATCAACTACTTGTCTCAACAATGTACCCGACATGTACCTCAACCAAATGCATTCATCAATTTCATAATCCAAATATGATTTGTAACTCTGTAATATACCCGGTGTATATGATCACATACATGAAAACCTTCCTTCAGTTTAACAACAAGAGGCTAGCATTTTCATCAAACTTTTCTTTAGTCTCACATGACTTGTTTTGGATTAATTAACAACCCTAACTTGAAATAATCATAACTTTGTACCTGTAATGAATAAAGATCTAAAAATGATACACGATGTTCTTCAGTGTGTTTTATGCAATTCCTCCAGGTGTCACTACCTGGAACCTCTCATAAAAGGGTTTATAGCAAAAATGATATACCTTATTGAATTCTGGCTTATTCTAGAGAGCGACCTTGTAGAGCGTGCCTCGCACAGAATATTTGTTGAATAGATATGAAAATTTTACACAACATACTATAGACTGTATTCTAACCAACACATTTGGGCTTATTGAATTTGGATCTGTTATGAAGTAGTTATGAAGTGTTTACCCGAAACACCTATTTTTGACTAGTTTCAGGACTAGCCACAAACCCTATTTTGTCGGGACTGTAACTCCAAAAATACAACAAACCACAAGTTGAATTGTTTACCACATATACTTGGATATTTTTCCTCAATGGAATAGAAATTTCACGGTCTGAATTATTCTAGAAAAAAAGTTAATGCGAAAATGGTGAGATGATCTTTAAATAACATACCTTAGAAAGCACCATCAAAAGAATTTATCCTTTCTTGAATTTTGACCTTCTTTTATTCACCTTCCCTCGGAAATTCGGCTTATATATCCTTTGGTTACCTCAGAAACCTATAGATATTCAATATTCTCAAGTGTGTTGTAAAACGAGAGAGTCTTGCCTCTTATTTATACTCTCCAAGTAGCTTCCTTATAACATCTTCTAGGTCACTTTGCCCACTTTCCTTATTTTAGGGTTAACCCACTTCTAATTTCTCCATTAAATTTATTATTTAAATAATTTATTTTGTATTTACTTTGAATTATATTACACTCATCACTTGACTTTATTATTTACCTTCTAAAATCTCTTAAACCACTTTGACTACTTTAACCTTTTGGGGCTTCAAGCCAACATATGAGGGTCCTCCAACTTTGTAAGGCCATAACTCTCAATCCATGAGGAGTTATGTGACGTTCCACATAACACCAAAATTATAATGACATGTAATATCCATATATAATTTAATTACTTGCAAATATATCAAAACTCATACCATTATCCATCAAACAAACTTGGGTCCATTACCCAAACCTGGGTTTTCCAACTTCACATGGTCATAACTCTCTAACCGTGAGGAGTTATGTGACGTTCCACATACTACCGGAAATGCCATGAAAAGAAATATGTATCTAGGATAGCTTCACTGACAAATTCAATGTCTTTCATCTCATTATTCCACAATTAAGAATGGGTTCTCTCACTCCGTAAAGCGTCTTCCCGTGAGGGCTTTCACCATAAGGGGATCACTTTGGAGTTCATCCATATTTACTTCTTATCAACCATGACAAAACAATAATGAGTCATATTTACATCAAACAAACTTGGGTTCATTGCCCAAACCTCTGTGCTATGAGGCTTTCTTCAAGGGTTGACATCAATGACAACCAACCTTAATCAACAATCTCCCCCTTTGTCATTGATGACAACACTCTGATGCAACACTGAAAACATATTAGTCATGCTCCCCATGGAACCATGAATTTATCCTCTACATCTGATAAATATCTCCCCCTTTGTCATGAATAGAAAAGGTATCTTTCCATCCAGGGCTGCTCCCCCTAACTGAACTTTCCTCTTATGGTGCTTCCTTGTGTAAATCTAAGACATATAATATAAGCATTCAAAAAGAATTCATTTTGGAGTAGAAATAACTCCAAGTCTTTGGCGAATATATTCAAAGGCTTCCCGTGGAAGTGGTTTTTTGAAAATGTCTGCCACTTGTTCTTTTGTGCCCACATACTCAACTCTGATGTTCTTTTTTGCAATCTGCTCCCGTAGAAAGTGATTATTGATTGGACTGTTCTTCATATTGGAGTGCATCATGGGGTTCTTTAAGATACTTATGGTGCTTGTATTATCATAATAGATTGGAATGGGATCATAATACTCAACATGTATATTTGTCAGAGTTTGTTTCATCCAAAGAACCTATGTACAACATGATGTTGCTGCAATATACTCTGTCTCGGTTGTAGATAAAGATACTGATGATTGTTTCTTGCTTATCCATGATACCAAACACTCACTTAAGTATAACGCTTCTCCACTGGTGCTTCATCGGTCATCAATAGAACCCAAGCAATCTGCATCTGTGTAGGCAATAAGTGATAGATATTTTCCTTTTGGATACCATAATCCAAACTCTTTTTTTCCTTTGAGATATTTGAAAATCCTCTTTACTGTTAATACATGTGATTCCTTTTGTGCTTCTTGAAATTGTGCCACTTGTCCAACTGCCTGCATTACATCTGGTCTGGATGCTATCACATATAGTAGGTTGCTAATCGTTGACTTGTATTTCCTCTGATCTGTAGACTTCAAATCATCATATTTGCTCAACTTGCAACTAGTTTGCATGGGAGTGATAACTGGTTTGCCATCTTCCATTCCAAACCTTTTTAGCATTTCTATGATATACTTGGTTTGAGAAATAAAAATTCATTGGTTGTTTTGACGTATTTGAAGTCTCAGAAAGAAGGATAGTTCTCCAAGTAAGGACATTTCAAATTCATTCTACATATCTTTTGTAAATTTCTAGCTTAACCTGTCATTAGTACTTCCAAAACAATATCATCAACATAAATTTCAATTAATAAAATGTTACCTTGAGTTACTTTGATGTAGAGGTTGTTGTCTGTGCTTCCTTTCCATAGTTCGTAGGGAGTTTTGTCATTGTTGTTTATGAGCATTACTCTGTTTTGAATGTGAACTAATGTATGCACTGTATGTGTCCAAAAAATATCTATCAATTTGGAATCCATTATCATTGTTCGAGCCATTTCTTGTGTAATTATAATCCATTATGATAATGTTCCTTTTTTTTTGAACCAATCTATGAATCCATGCTCTCGTCACTATCATATATCTGTCCAAACCTACTAAGTGTTCTTACGAATCCACCTCTGTCCATACTTTCCAAGACTCTACTTGCGCAACTATCCGTAATGTTGACCCATTTATCACTATACTATCATGAAGTCTTGATTAATCTATCAAATTGTACTTTTGCTAACTGATTGCTCTGAATCTGTCTCCATAAACTCTACAAGCTTCTCAAAGGATGGTTCTTTGGTCTATCACAATTATCGCATAGACTCTCCCTGTATAATATTCATATTACTTGGGAGTCTCTAAGCCGAATGTCTCAGAACAATTCCTGCTCTGATGTGTATTCATCATCATCTTCATTGGTATATTCATTATCTCTCTGAGCTCTGACTTCTTCCTTTCTGTCTGTGGATTCATCTTTCACTACAATGCCTGAAAGTACAATCTCTTGAACATGTTCCTTATTTAATTGTCCTTCCTTTCTTTCTTTTATTTTCCAAACCTTTCTGTGTCTGACATCTTTCCTTTTCTCTCTAGAATTTTCTTCATCTCGTTTTATTGTCAATCTTGCGATCTCTGGTACCTAGTCTTTGTTCACCTGTTCTTCTTGTTTTCTTATCCATACTTTCTTATATTTGATATCAGTATTCTCTTTCATGTAAGTATCGATCATGCTTCTACAATCACTGGCTATGTTTCCATAGTTATGAAATTTGTAACACTCAATGTTACGTGCGACCACATAGGCACTTCTTGCTTGAAGATTTCTTTTATAATCCCTACAATGTACAACCTTATGTCCAAAGTTAGTACAATAAAAACAATTACCATAAAATAAATTTGCATACTTGGGAGTGAATTATCTTCTTTGTGGTGCAATCCTTCTAAATTTTTGCCTTGACTGATCATGATCATGATTGAAGATTCTTTGTGGCTTGAACATGGATGGTCTTCTTGAGGATGTATCTTCAATAGTTTTGTTAGATTCTGGTTGATCATGATTCCTTTCTTTGAGTACTTCTGCATAACTCTTTCTATTTTCATCATTCTTCTTTTCTAGCAACCTAGAGTGCTTCTCTTCATTCTCTATAATTGATGTGGATATTTCTATCTCTTCAACGTTCTTCTTGAGCTTGATGATTTTACTTCTCAATGTGAAAAATTATTCTTCAAGCTTCTCAACCTCTTCTTCTTTCTTCATTATCTGAGACTTCATGGTCCTTCTTCTGTTCTTTCCACTTCTTCAAGATGAATTTTTAATGTGATTATTTCTTCTTCAAGTCCTTTCTCTTCTTGACCAAAATATGCCTCAAGCTAGTTTAGATCGTTAGTTCTTTCCTTAAGATGATTTGTCAATATCTTCTCTCTCATTTCTGCTTCCTTCTACGCTACTACGTTGGTTTCCAAACACTGCTTTTCATATTCAAGATTTTCTTCGATCTTTCTGGCTTCTTCTAGCTGAGTTCTTAAGTTCTCGATGACCCAATGGGCTTCTTAAAAAATGTGAACACTTTCCTTTTGTTTCATCAATTATTTCTTGAGTGAATTGATTTCTTCTCTTAGTTCATCTATAGAACTAATCAATTCTTCTTTATAATTTCCTTCCTTTTCAATTAGTTTTTCTGTCTCATTTCATTCATGGCATTCTATTTCAAGATGTCCATGTTTTTCACAATTAAAACAAAACAACATACCTCTGGTGATTATGTACTCTTCATCTTCTAAATCTTCTTGACACGGTGAACATATTTCTTCATGATTTGTATCTGCATATTCTTTGACATTTTCTGAATCTGTGATGGGTGAAGAATATATGTTATGTAACTTATCCCAAAGTTCTTTTGCTGATGAATATTTACCAACCTTTTCTCTTACCGGATTAGGTAATCCTTCCCAAATGAAATCCATTGCTATTTTTTTATTCTTCTTCAATTCCTTCTTGGATGGAGTCTTTGCCCTTTTTGAACTATCATATATTGTAACAACTGATAGCCAAATATAATGTCCTTGTGCCTGTAAAAATAATTTAGTCCTTATGCTCCACATCTCATACTTAAAACCATTCTGACCATTAAACATTGGTACTCCATTCTCAAAATAATCCATGATCTCCTTCTAGTGGTTAAACTGTTTCCTGAAGGAACCTGCTCTGGTACCAATTGTTGGATTACTGAGAGGGGGGGTGAATCAGTAATAGAGAAATTTAATCATTTTTAACCATATAATCCAAGTGTTATATCAATGTATCATTATCATCCAATAACTGTAGAGTAAATAAGCAATGAACAAATGAACAATCATACAAATACACAATACAACTGTTTTTTACGTGGAAACCCAAAGCAAGAGAAAACCATGAAATTCTTTGTCTTATATGTCTTGAAGAATTACATTCATTGGAAGCACCAACTTCCTTTTTTTTCTAGCTGCAATTGGAAGAAGGCTCCAACCCCCTATTTTCTCAGGCTACAACTTGAGGGAAGCTCCAACTCCCCAATTCTCTGGCTACAACCAGAAGGAGGCTACAACCCCCTATGTTCTCCCGCTACAACCAAAAGGTGGATACAACCACCTATCCTTGCCCCATCCAACCACCTTGACCTATAAGTAGAAAGATGGAACCACTGTCACACTATCACTCTGAGATATACTGTTGTAAACATGTACCGATCAACCTGCACCAAATAAACTGTACCATTAACCTGAACCATGCATCAACCTCTACCTCAAACTGTAATAAAACTGTACCATAAACAAGTGCATTAACCATGCGCCAAATTGTACCAAACAACCTCTAATCAACCTATATTATAAGCAAGTGCATCAACCATGCACCAACCTGTACCTCAACCTGTACCAGGAACAAGTGCATCAACCATGCGCCAAACATGTACAAATAAATTGTCACAACAACTTGTCCAAACAACCTATCATAACAACTTGTCTCATCAATGTTATCAACCAAATCAGATCTAATCACCAAGATCAATCACCAAGACAACTCTCAAATATGTGCATCAACCAAGCATAACACAACAACTCATAATCGTCACCAAGATCAATATGTGCTTCTAATAATACAAGTATGCTCATCCATAAACCATGTGTCAACAATACTACTAAAATGTGCCTCCAACCATGTACCAAGTATGTACCAATCATGTATCAACTACTCATCAATATGTACCAACATCATCAACTATACACCACATGTTTATGCCAACTCATCAACTACTTGTCTCAACCATGTACCCGACATGTACCTCAACCAAATGCCCTAATCAATTTCATCATCCAAATATGATTTGAAACTCTTTAATATACCTGGTGTATATGATCACATACCTTCAAACCATCCTTAACTTTAACACCAAGAGACTAGCATTTTCATCAAACTTTTCTTTAGTCTCACATGACTTGTTTTGGTTTAGTCAACAACCCTAACTTGAAATAATCATAACTTTGTACCTGTAATGAATAAAGATATAAAAATGATACCCAATTTTCTTTAGTGTGTTTTATGCAATTCCTCCAGGTGTCACTACTTGGAACGTATCAGAAAAGGATTTATAGCAAAAATGACATACCTTGTTGAATTCTGGCTTATTCTAGAGAGCAAACTTGTAGAGCGTGCCCCACACAGAATATTTGTTGAATCGATCTGAAACTATTACATAGAATACTACAGACTGTATTCTAACCAAAAAAATTGGGCTTATTGATTTTGGATATGTTATGAAGAATTTATGACGTTATTACCTGAAACACTTGTTTTTGATTAGTTTCAAGACTAGCCACAAACCCTATTTTCCAGTGAGTGTAACTCCAAAAATACAACGACCCACAAGTTGAATTGTTTAGCACATATACTTGGATATGTTTCCTCAATGGAATAAAAATTTCACGGTCTGAATCATTCTAGAAAAAAATTTATTGTGAAAATGGTGAGATGACCTTTAAATAACATACCTTAGAAAGCACCATCAAAAGAATTTATTCTTCCTTGAATTTCTGCCTTTGTTTCTTCACATTTCCTCAGAAATTTGACTTAGATATCCTTTGGTTACCCTGGACACATATGGATATTCAATATGCTCAAGTGTGTTGTAAAATGAGAGAGCCTTGCCTCTTATTTATACTCTCCAAGTAGCTTCCTTAAAACATCTTCTAGGTCACTTTGCCCACTTTCCTTATTTTAGGGTTAACCCACTTCTAATTTCTCCATTACATTTATTATTTAAATAATTTATTTTGTATTCACTTTGAATTATAGTACAATCATCACTTCACTTTATTATTTACCTTCTAAAATCTCTTAAACCACTTTGATTACTTTGACCTTTTGGGGCTTCAAGCCAACATATGAGGGTCCTCCAACTTTGTAAGGCCATAACTCTCAAACTGTGAGGAGTTATGTGATGTTCCACATCCCACCAGAATTGGAATGACATGTACTATCCATATAGAATAATATTAGCTACAAATATATCAAAACACATTATGTTATCCATCAAACAAACTTGGGTTCATTACCCAAACCTGGGTTTTCCAACTTCACATGGCCATAACTCTCTAACCGTGAGGAGTTATGTGACGTTCCACATACCACCAGAAATGGCATGAAAAGAAATATGCATCTAGGATATCTTCACTGACAAATTCACTAACCTTCATCTCATTATTACACAATTAAGCATGGGTTCTCTCACTCCACAAAGCGTCTTCCCGTGAGGGATTTCACCATAAGAGGACCACTTTGGAGTTCATCCATATGTACTTCTTATCAACCATGACAAGACAATAATGAGTCATCTTTACATCAAACAAACTTGGGTTCATTACCCAAACCTCTATGCTATGGGGATTTCTTCAACGGTTGACATCAATGACAACCAACCTTAATCAACAATCTCCCCCTTTGGCATTGATGGTAACACTCTGATGCAACACTGAAATCATATTAGTCATGCTCCCCCTGGAACCATGCCTCTGTCCTCTGCATCTGATAAATCTCTCCCCCTTTGTCATGAATGCCAAAGGTATCTTTCCATCCAGGGCTGCTCCCCCTAACTGAACTTTCCTCTTATGGTGCTTCCTCGTGTAAATCTAAGACATATAAGATAAGCATTTAAAAAACATTCATTTTGGAGTAGAAATAACTCCAAGTCTCTGGCGAATATATTCAAAGGCTTCTCATGGAAGTGGTTTTGTGAAGATGTCTGCCACTTGTTCTTTTGTGTCCACATACTCAACTATGACATTCTTTTCTGCAACCTCCTCCCGTAGAAAGTGATACTTGATTGGAATGTTCTTCATATTGGAGTGCATCATGGGGTTATTCAAGATACTGATGGTGCTTGTATTATCACAATATATTGGAATGGGCTCATCGTACTCAAATTGTATATCTGTCAGAGTTTGTTTCATACAAAGAACCTGTGTACAACATGATGATGCTGCAATATTCTTTTCCTCGACTGTAGATAAAGATACTGATGATTGTTTCTTGATTATCCATGATACCAAACACTCACCTAAGTAGAATGGTGCTCCACTAGTGCTTCATTGGTCATCAATACAACCTGCCCAATCTGCATCTGTGTAGGCAATAAGTGATAGATCTTTTCCTTTTGGATACCATAATCCAAACTCTTTTGTTCCTTTGAGATATCTGAAAATACTCTTTACTGTTAATACATGTGATTCCTTTGGTTCTACTTGAAATCCTACCACCTATCCAACTGCCTGCATTACATCTAGTATAGATGCTACCACATATAGTAGGTTGCCAATCATTGACCTGTATTGCCTATGATCTGTAGACTTTGAATCATCATCTTTTCTCAACTTGCAACTGGTTTGCATGGGAGTGATAACTAGTTTGAAATCTTCCATTCTGAACCTTTTTAGCATTTCTCTAATATACTTGGTTTGAGAAATAAAAATTCATTGGTTGTTTTGACGTATCTGAAGTCCCATAAAAAAGGATAGTTCTCCAAGTAATGACATTTCAAATTCATTTTGCATATCTTTTGCAAATTTCTGGCTTAACCTGTCATTTGTATTTCCAAAACAATATCATCAACATACATTTCAATTAATAAAATGTTACCTTGAGTTACCTTGATGTAGAGGTTGTTGTATGTGCTTCATTTCCATAGTTTGTAGGGAGTTTTGTCATTGTTGTTTATGAGCATTACTCTCTTTTGAATGTGAACTAATGTATGCACTGTATGTGTCCAAAAAATATCTGTCAATTTGGAATCCATTAGCATTGTTCGAACCATTTCCTGTGTAATTATCATCCATTATGATAGTGTTCCTTTTTCTTTGAACCAATCTATGAATCCATGTTCTCATCACTATCATATATATGTCCAAACCTGCTAAGTGTTCTTACAAATCCATCTCTATCCATATTTTCCAAGATTCTACTTGCACAACTGTCCATAATGCTGACCCATTTATCACTATACTATCATGAAGTCTTGATTAATCTATCAAACGATACTTCTGCTAACTGATTGCTCTGAATCTGTCTGCTCAAACTCTTCAAGCTTCTCGAAGGATGGTTCTTTGGTCTGTCATAGTTATCGCATAGACTCCCCCTATATAATATTCATATTACTTGGGAGTCTCTAAGCCGTATGGCTCAGAACAATTCCTGCTCTGATGTGTATTCATCATCATCTTCATTGGTAGATTCATCATCATTTTCATTGGTAGATTCATTATCTCTCTAAGCTCTGACTTCTTTCTTTCTACCTATGGATTCATCTTTCACTACAATGCCTGAAATTACAATCTCTTGAACACGTTCCTTATTTAATTGTCCTTCCTTTCTTTCAGTTATTTTCCAAACCTTTCTGTGTCTGACATCTTTCCTTGACTGTCTAGAATTTTCTTCATCTCGTTTTATTTCCAATCTTGCGATCTCTGGTACCTGGTCTTTGTTCACCTGTTCTTCCTGTTTTCTTATCCATACTTTCTTATATCTAATATAAATATTCTCTTTCATGGAAGTATCGATCATTCTTCTACAATCACTAGCTATGTGTCCATAGTTATGACATTTGTAACACTCAATGTTACGTGCAATCACATAGGAACTTCTTGCTTGAACATTTAGTTTATAATCCTTGCAATCTGTAGCATTATGTCCAAACTTAGTACAATAAAAACAATTACCATAAAACAAATTTGCATACCTATGAGTGAATGATCTTCTTTGTGGCGTAGTCCTTCTAAATTTTTTCCTTGACTGATCATGATCATGATTGAAGATTCTTTGTGGCTTGAACATGGATGGTATTCTTGAGGATGTATCTACAATAGTTTTCTTAGATTCTGGTTGAACATGATTCCTTCATTTGAGTACTTATGCATAACTCTTTCTATTTTCTTCATTCTTCTTTTCTAGCAACCTAGAGTGTTTCTCTTCATTCTCTATAACTGATGTGGATATTTCTGTCTCTTCAACGTTCTTCTTGAGCTTGAAGATTTTGCTTCATAATGTGACAATTTCTTCTTCAAGCTTCTCAACCTCTTCTTCTTTCTTCATTATCTGAGACTTCATGACTTCTTCTGTTCTTTTCGCTTATTCAAGATGAATTTTTAATGTGATTATTTCTTCTTCAAGTCCTTTCTCTTCTTGACTAGACTCTGCCTCAAGATGGTTTAGATTGTTATTTCTTTCCTTAAGATGATCTATCAATATGTTCTCTCTCATTTATGCTTCTTCCTTCTATGCTGCTATGTTGGTTTCCAAACACTGCATTTCATATTCAAGATTTTCTTCGATCTTTCTGGATTCTTCTAGCCGATTTCTTAAGTTCTTGATGACCTGTTGGGATTCTTAAAAAATGTGAACACTTTCCTTTTGTTTCATCAATTATTTCTTGAGTGAATTTTTTTCTTCTCTTAGTTCATCTAAAGAACTAATCAATTCTTCTTTATAATTTCCTTCCTTTTCAATTAGTTTTTCTGTCTCATTTCCTTCATGGCATTCTATTTCAAGATGTCCACGTTTTTCACAATTAAAACAAAACAACATACCTCTGGTGATTATGTACTCTTCATCTTCTGAATATTCTTGACATGGTGAACATAATTCTTCTTGATCTGTATCTGCATCTTCTTTGACATTTTCTGAATCTGTGATGGGTGAAGAATATATGTCATGTAACTTATCCCAAAGTTTTTTTGCTGATGAAAATTTACCAACCTTTTATCTTACCGGATTAGGTAATCCTTCCAGAGGAAATCTATTGCTATTTTGTTATTCTTCCTCAATTCCTTCTTGGTTGGAGTCTTTGCCCTTTTTGAACTATCATATCTTGTAACAACTGATAGCCAAATATAATGTCCTTGTGCCTGTAAAAATAATTTCATCCTTATGCTCCACATTTCATACTTATAACCATTTTGACCATTAAACATTGGTACTCCATTCTCAGGATAATCCATGATCTCCTTCCAGTGGTTAAATGGTTTCCTGAAGGAACTTTCTTTGGTACCAATTGTTGGATTACTAAGAGGGGGGGGTGAATCAGTAATAGATAAATTTAATCCTTTTTAACCATATAATCCAAGTGTTATATCAATGTATCATTATCATCAAATAACTGTAGAGTAAATAAGCAATGAAAAAATGAACAATCATACACATACACAGTACACCAGTTTTTTACGTGGAAACCCAAAGTGGAAGAAAACCAAGAAATGCTTTATTTTATATGTCTTGAAGAATTACATTCATTGGAAGCACAAAATTCCTTTGTTTTCCAACTGCAACTCGAAAGAGTCTCCAACCCCCTAGTTTCTCAGGCTACAACCCGAGGGAAGCTTCAACTCCCCAATTCTCTGGCTACAACCAAAAGGAGGATACAACCCCCTATGTTCTTCGGCTACCACCTATCCTTTCCCCATCCAATCGCCCTGACGTATAAGTAGAATGATGGAACCACTGTCACACTATCACTCTGAGATATACTATTGTAAACCTATACCAATCAACCTGCACCAAATAACCTGTACCAATAACCTGAACCATGCATCAACCATGCATAAACCATGCATCAACCTATACCTCAAACTGTAATCAACCTGTACCATAAACAAGTTCATCAACCATGCACCAACCTGTACCAAACAACCTCTAATCAACCTATACCATAAACAAGTGCATTAACCATGCACAAACTTGTACCTCAACCTGTACCATGAACAAGTGCATCAACCATGCACCAAACCTATACAAATAACCTGTCATTACAACTTGTCCAAACAACCTATCTCATCAATGTTATTAACCAAATCAGATCTAATCACCAAGATCAATCCCCAAGACAACTCTCAAAGATGTGAATCAACCAAGCATAACACAACAACTCATAATCATCACCAAGATCAATATGTGCTTCTAATAATACAAGTATGATCATCCATAAACCATGTGTCAACAATACTACTAAAACATGCCTCCAACCATGTACCAAGTATGTACCAATCATGTATCAACTACTCATCAACTATGACTCATCAATATGTACCAACATCATCAACTATACACCTCATGTATGTGTCAACTACTTGTCTCAACCATGTACCCGACATGTACCTCAACCAAATGCCCTCATCAATTTCATCATCCAAATACGATTTGTAAATCTGTAATATACCTGGTGTATATGATCACATACCTGCAAACCTTCCTTAACTTTAACAACAAGAGACTAGTATTTTCATCAAAATTTTCTTTAGTCTCACATGACTTGTTTTGGATTAGTCAACAACCCTAATTTGAAATAATCATATCTTTGTACCTGTAATGAATACAGATGTAAAAATGATACGCAATGTTCTTCAGTGTGTTTTATGCAATTCCTCTAGGTGTCAATACTTGGAACCTATCAGAAAAGGAGTTATAGAAAAATGACATGCCTTGTTGAATTCTGGATTATTCTTGAAAGCGACCTTGTAGAGCGTTCCCCGCATAGAATATTTGTTGAATCAATATTAAACTATTACATGGAATACTATAGATTGTATTCCATTCAACACATTTGGGCTTATTGATTTTGGATCTGTTATGAAGAAGTTATGACGTGTTTACCCAAAACACCTGTTTTTGACTAGTTTCAAGACTAGCCACAAACCCTATTTTCCAGGGAGTGTAAATCAAAAAATACAATGACCCACAAGATGAATTGTTTACCACATATACTTGGATATGTTTCCTCAATGGAATATAAATTTCACGGTTTGAATCATTCTAGAAAAAACGTTATTGCGAAAATGGTGAGAGGACCTTTAAATAACATACCTTAGAAAGCACCATCAAAAGAATTTATCCTTCCTTGAATTTCGACCTTCTTTTCTTCATTTACCCTCAGAAATTCAGCTTAGATATCCTTTGGTTACCTTAGAAACCTATAAATATTCAATATCCCCAAGTGTGTTGTAAAATTAGAGAGCCTTGCCTCTTATTTATACTCTCCAAGCAACTTCCTTAAAAGATATTCTAGGTCACTTTGCGCACTTTCCTTATTTTAGGGTTAACCCACTTCTAATTTCTTCATTAAATTTATTATTTAAATAATTTATTTTGTATTCACTTTGAATTATAGTACACTCATCACTTCACTTTATTATTTACCTTCTAAAATCTCTTAAACCACTTTGACTACTTTGACCTTTTGGGGCTTCAAGCCAACATATGAGGGTCCTCCAACTTTGTAAGGCCATAACTCTCAAACTGTGAGGAGTTACGTGACGTTCCACATACCACCAAAATTGGAATGACATTTACTATCCATATAGAATATTATTACCTATAAATATATCAAAACTTATATCATTATCCATCAAACAAACTTGGGTCCATTACCCAAACCCGAGTTTTCCAACTTCACATGGCCATAACTCTGTAACCGTGAGGCGTTATGTGACGTTCCACATACCACCAGAAATGGCATGAAAAGAACTATGATTCTAGGATATCTTCACTAACAAATTCACTATCCTTCATCTCATTATTAAACAATTAAGCATGGGTTCTCTCACTCTGCAAAGCATCTTCCCGTGAGGGATTTCACCATAAGGGGACCACTTTGGAGTTCATCCATATTTACTTCTTATCAACCATGACATGAAAATACTGAGTCATCTTTACATCAAACAAACTTGGGTTCATTACCCAAACCTCTGTGCTATGAGGCTTTCTTCAAGGGTTGACATCAATGACAACCAACCATAATCAACAATCTCCCCCTTTGGCATTGATGGCAACACTCTGATGCAACAATGAAATGATATTAGTCATGATCCCCCTGGAACCATGCCTCTGTCCTCTCTGCATATGATAAATCTCTCCCCCTTTGTCATGAATGGAAAAGGTATATTTCCATCTCGGGCTCCTCCTCCTAACTGAAATTTCCTCTTATGGTGTTTCCTCATGTAAATATAAGACATATAAGATAAGCATTAAAAAATAATTCATTTTGGAGTAAAAATAACTCCAAGTCTCTGGCGAAGATATTCAAAGGATTCCCGTGGAAGTCTTTTTTTGAGGATGTCTGCCACTTGTTATTTTGTGTCCACATACTCAACTCTGATGTTCTTTTCTGCAACCTACTCCCGTAGAAAGTGATACTTGATTGGAATGTTCTTAGTCTTGGAGTGCATCATGGGGTTCTTCGAGATACTTATGCAACTTGTATTATCACAATAGATTGGAATGGGATCATCATACTCAACCTGTATATCTGTCAGAGTTTGTTTCATCCAAAGAACTTGTGTACAACATGATGTTGCTGCAATATACTCTGCCTCGGCTATAGATAAAGATAGTGATGATTGTTTCTTGCTTAGCCATGATACCAAACACTCAACTAAGTAATACGTTTCTCCACTAGTACTTCATCGGTCATCAATACAACCTGCCCAATCTGCATCTGTGTAGGGAATAAGCGATAGATCTTTTCCTTTTGGATACCATAATATAAACTCTTTTTTTCCTTTGAGATATCTCAAAATCCTCTTCACTGTTAATACATGTGATTCCTTTGGTGCTGCTTGAAATCATGCCACCTGTCCAATTGCCTGCATTACATCTGGTCTGGATGCTATCACATATAGTAGGTTTCCAATCATTGACCTGTATTGCCTCTGATCTGTAGACTTCGAATCATCATCTTTTCTCAAATTGAAACTGGTTTGCATGGGAGTGATAAGTGGTTTGTAATCTTCCATTCCGAACCTTTTTAGCATTTCTCTGATATACTTGGGTTGAGAAATAAAAATTCCTTGGTTGTTTTGATGTATCTGAAGTATCAGAAAGAAGGATAGTTCTCCAAGTAACGACATTTCAAATTCATTCTGCATATCTTTTGCAAATGTTTTGGTTAACCTGTCATTAGTACTTCCAAAACAATATAATCAACATAAATTTCAATTAATAAAATGTTACCTTAAGTTACCTTGATGTAGAGGTTGTTGTTTGTGATTCCTTTCCATAGTTCATAGGGAGTTTTGTCATTTTTGTTTATGAGCATTAATCTCTTTTGAATGTGAACTGATGTATGCACTGTATATGTCCAAAAAATATCTTTCAATTTGGAATTCATTAGCATTATTCGAGCCATTTCCTGTGTAATTATCATCCATTATGAAAATGTTCCTTTTTCCTTAAACCAATCTATGAATCCATGCTCTCGTCACTATCATATATCCGTCCCAACCTGCTAAGTGTTCTTACAAATCCATCTCTATCCATACTGTCTAAGACTCTACTAGTGCAACTGTCCATAATGCTGATCCATTTATCACTATACTATCACGAAGTCTTGATTAATCTATCAAACTGTACTTTTGCTAATAGATTGCTCTGAATCTGTCTTCTCAAACTCTACAAGCTGCTCAAAGGATGGTTCTTTGGTATGTCACAATTATCACATAGACTCCCCCTGTCTAATATTCATATTACATGGGAGTCTCTAAGCAAGATGGCTCAGAACAATTCCTGCTCTGATGTGTATTCATCATCATCTTCATTGGTAGATTCATCATTTTCATTGGTAGATTCATTATCTCTTTGAGCTATGAATTCTTTCTTTCTATCTGTGGATTCATCTTTCACTACAATTCCCTAAAGTACAATCTCTTGAACATGTTCCTTATTTAATTGTCCTTCCTTTCTTTCAGTTATTTTCCAAACCTTTCTGTGTCTGACATATTTCCCTTTCTCTCTAGAATTTTCTTCATCTCGTTTTATTGCCAATCTTGCGATCTCTAGTGCCTGGTCTTTGTTCACTTGTTCTTCCTATTTTCTTATCCATACTTTCTTATATCTGATATCAATATTCTCTTTCATGGAATTATTGACCATGCTTCTACAATCACTGACTATGTGTCCATAGTTATGACATTTTTAACACTCAATGTTACGTACGACCACATAGGCACTTCTTGCTTGAAAATTTCTTTTATAATCCATGCAATCTCCAACCTTATGTCCAAAGTTAGTATAATAAAAACAATTACCATAAAATAAATTTGCATACCTAGGAGTGAATGATCTTCTTTGTGGTGTAGTCCTTCTAAATTTTTTCCTTGACTGATCATGATCATGATTGAAGATTCTTTGTGGCTTGAACATGGATGGTCTTCTTGAGGATGTATCTTCAATAGTTTTCTTAGATTCCGGTTGACCATGATTCCTTTCTTTGAGTACTTCTACATAACTCTTTATATTTTCATCATTCTTCTTTTCTAGCAACCTAGAGTGTTTCTCTTCATTCTCTATAACTTATGTGGATATTTCTATCTCTTCAATGTTCTTCTTGAGCTTGACGATTTTACTTCTCAATGTGAACAAATATTCTTCAAGATTCTCAACCTCTTCTTCTTTCTTCATTATCTGAGACTTCATGACTTTTGTTGTTCTTTCCTCTTCTTCAAGATGAATTTTTAATGTGATTATTTCTTCTTCAAGTCCTTTTTCTTCTTGACCAAACTCTGCCTCAAGCTGGTTTAGATCGTTAGTTATTTCCTTAAGATGATCTGTCAATATCTTCTCTCTCATTTCTGCTTCTTTCTATTCTACTATGTTGGTTTCCAAACACTGCTTTTCATATTCAAGATTTTCTTTGATTTTTCTGGCTTCTTCTAGCTGAGTTCTTAAGTTCTCGATGACCTGTTGGGATTCTTCAAAAATGTGAACACTTTCCTTTTGTTTCATAAATTCTTTCTTGAGTAAATTGTTTTCTTCTCTTAGTTCATCTATAGAACTAATCAATTCTTCTTTATAATTTCCTTCCTTTTCAATTAGTTTTTCTGTCTCATTTCATTCATGACATTCTATTTCAACATGTCCATGTTTTTCACAATTAAAACAAAACAACATACCTCTGGTGATTATGTACTCTTCATCTTCTAAATCTGCTTGACATGGTGAACATAATTCTTCTTGATTTGTATCTGCATCTTCTTTGACATTTTCTGAATCTATGATGGGTGAAGAATATATGTCATGTAACTTATCCCAAAGTTCTTTTGCTGATGAACATTTACCATCCTTTTCTCTTACCGGATTAGGTAATCCTTCCCAAATGAAATCCATTTCTATTTTGTTATTCTTCTTCAATTCCTTCTTGGTTGGAGAGTTTTCCCTTTTTGAACTATCATATATTGTAACAACTGATAGCCAAATATAATGTCCTTGTGACTGTAAAAATAATTTCATCCTTATGCTCCACATCTCATACTTAAAACCATTCTGACCATTAAACATTGGTACTCCATTCTCAGAATAATCCATGATCTCCTTCTAGTGGTTAAAATGTTTTCTGAAGGAACCTGCTCTAGTACCAATTGTTG
>ML784243.1:512589-537821 GCA_009831015.1 Picea engelmannii | reverse complement strand
GGGGGGGGGGGGGTGTGAATCGGTAATAGAGAAATTTAATCATTTTTAACCATATAATCCAAGTTTTATATCAATGTATCATTATCATCCAATAAATGTAGAGTAAATAAGCAATGAACAAATGAACAATCATACACATACACAATACACCGTTTTTTTACGTGGAAACCCAAAGTGGGAGAAAACCACAAAATGCTTTATCTTATATGTCTTGAAAAATTACATTCATTGGAAGCACCAACTTCCTTTGTTTTCGAGCTGCAATTGGAAGGATGCTCCAACCCCCTATTTTCTCAGGCTACAACCTGAGGGAAGCTCCAACTCCCCAATTCTCTGGCTACAACCAGAAGGAGGCTACAACCCCCTATGTTCTCCCGCTACAACCGGAAGGTGGCTACAACCACCTATCCTTGCCCCATCCAATTTCCCTGATGTATAAGTAGAAAGATGGAACCACTGCCACACTATCACTCTGAGATATACTATTGTATACCTGTACCAATCAACCTGCACGAAATAACCTATACCAATAACCCGAACCATGCATCAACCTGTACCTCAAACTGTAATCAACCTGTACCATAAAAAAGTGCATCAACCATGAACCAAACTGTACCAAACAACCTCTAATCAACATGTACCATAAACAAGTGCATCAACCATGCACCAACCTGTACATCAACCTGTACCATGAACAAGTGCATCAACCATGCACCAAACCTGTACAAATAACTTGTCACAACAACTTGTCTAAACAACCTATCAAAACAACATATCTCATCAATGTTATCAACCAAATCAAATCTAATCACCAAGATCAATCATCAAGACAACTCTCAAAGATGTGCATCAACCAAGCATAACACAACAACTCATAATCATCACCAAGATCAATATGTGCTTCTAATAATAAAAGTATGCTCATCCATAAACCATGTGTCAACAATACTACTAAAAATTGCCTCCAACCATGTACCAAGTATGTACCAATCATGTATCAACTACTCATCAACTATGACTCATCAATATGTACCAACATCATCAACTATAAACCTCATGTATGTGTCAACTCATGAACTACTTGTCTCAACCATGTACCTGACATGTACCTCAACCAAATTCCCTCATCAATTTCATCATCCAAATATGATTTGTAAATTTGTAATATACCTGGTGTATATGATCACATACCTACAAACCTTCCTTAACTTTAACAACAAGAGACTAGCATTTTCATCAAACTTTTCTTCAGTCTCACATGACTAGTTTTGGATTAGTTAACAACCCTAACTTGAAATAATCATAACTTTGTATATGTAATGAATAAAGATATAAAATTGATACATAATTTTCTTCAGTGTGTTTTATGCAATTCCTCTAGGTGTCACTACTTGGAACCTCTCAGAAAAGGAGTTATAGAAAAAGTGGCATACCTTGCTAATTTCTGTCTTATTCTAGAGAGTGACCTTGTAGAGCGTGCCCCGCACGAAATATTTTTTGAATCGATCTAAAAATGTTACACAACATACTAAAGACTATACTATAACTAAAACATTTGGGATTACTGAATTTGGATCTGTTATGAAGAAGTTATGCCGTTTTTACCTGAAACACCTGTTTTTGACTAGTTTCAGTACTAGCCACAAACCCTATTTTCCATGAAGTGTAACTCCAAAAATAAAACAACCTACAAACTGAATTTTTTACCACAAATACTTGGATATCTTTCCTCAGTGGAATAAACATTTCACTGTCTGAATCATTCTATAATTTTTTTTATTATGAATATGGTGAGATGACCTTTAAATAACATACCTTAGAAAGCACCATCAAAATAATTTATCCTTCCTTGAATTTCGGCCTTGTTTTCTTCACCTTCCCTCAGAAATTTGGCTTAGATATCATTTGGTTACCTCAAACACCTATAGATATTCAATATTCTCAAGTGTGTTGTAAAATGAGAGAGTCTTGCCTCTTATTTATACTCTCTAAGTAGCTTGCTTAAAAACATCTTCTAGGTCACTTTGCCCACTTTCCTTATTTTAGGGTTAATCCACTTCTAATTTCTCCATTAAATTTATTATTTAAATAATTTATTTTGTATTCACTTTGAATTATAGTACACTCATCACTTCACTTTATTATTTACCTTCTAAAATATCTTAAACCACTTTGACTACTTTGACCTTTTGGGGCTTCAAGCCAACATATGAGGGTCCTCCAACTTTGTAAGGCCATAACTCTCAACCCGTGAGGAGTTATGTGATGTTCCACATACCACCAGATTTGGAATGACATGTAATATCCATATAGAATAGTGTTACCTACAAATATATCAAAACTCATACCATTATCCATCAAACAAACTTGTGTCCATTACATAAACCTGGGTTTTCCAACTTCACATGACCATAACTCTCTAACCCTGAGGAGTTATGTGACGTTCCACATACCACTGGAAATGGTGTGACAAGAAATATTCATATAGCATAGTTTCACTAAAAAATTCACTATCCTTCGTCTCATTATTCCACAATTAAGCATGGGTTCTCTCACTTCGCAAAGCGTCTTCCCGTGAGGGCTTTCATCATAAGGGGACCACTTTGGAGTTCATCCTTCTTTACTTCTTATCAACCATGAAAAGAAAATAATGAGTCATCTTTACATCAAACAAACTTGGGTTCATTAACCAAACCCCTGTGCTATGGGGATTTCTTCAAGGGTTTACATCAATGAAAACCAACCTTAATCAACAATTTCACCTCTTTTAGTTATTTTAGCATCTTCATTGGCTAACAGAGCCATAAAACCCGTCAGGGTAGATTATTCCAAATGGCTTGGGTCAAATAGACAACCTCAGACCAGATCTTCCCTTCTCATTGACGATATGACATAAATGCTCATTAACAAATGTCGCTAGAAGGAGGGCATGAGAGTCATTGATGGCACAAGGAGGTTGTAAGACTCCCCCAAACAATTGTTCTCCTGTTGTGACACATAGTCACTCAGACCCTATCGTTATACCTGATCCATCCACTACGTCAGAAGCTACACCTAACATTCCCATTGAACCTGTGACACTGATTCCTCAAGGGATTGATGTACAAGAAATTATCCGTAATTCTCTCTAGTCAATTTTAAGAACCCAAGGTGCATTATCCCGACTTAGACAATCTATTGGACAGTTAAATCAGCCCCTTGATTTTTCCAATCTGCAAGAATATCCTCTTGGCACTGGTCTTCCTGATCACACATTAGGTGATAATATTACCGATCCTTTTGAATCACTAATTCTAGGTGTTGGGGGATCTGGTCTTCCACCATCCCCACCTGGGTCTTCTCCACCCTCTTTAAGGGAAGAATCCTATGAAGAAGGCAGTTCTTCATCTGGGAAATATCCAAATTCACCCTCACCAACTCCCATGGCTAACCAAAACAATCCTTCCAGACCTTGGCTCGATCAATATGCCATGGCAGTACCTGGGCCCCAACATCCATTACCCAAATATCCTGAAAAGTGGTTACCCAATTTTGACCCCGATTCGAAGCAATCAATTGAGGATCATATCAAGAAATTCATTTTAGTTGTTAGGCTTCATAACATCGAACATGAGGATGTCATGTGCAGGCTATTCCCTTACACTTTTGAGGGAAATGCCTCCACTTGGTCATTTGCACAACAATCCCAAACTATCGTTTCTTGGGATAAGTTTGAGACCTTTTTCTTAGAAAAGTTCAGAGATGATAAATCTCCATAAGTTTTGGTAATGGAACTGTCCAACATGAAAATGAACCCTAAAGAGAAAGTTAAGGATTTCAATCAAAGATTCCTTAGACTTAAAAATAAAATCCCTACAGAATCAATGCCTCCTGAGAACTTGATTTTTGCATACTATGCTAAAGCCCTACACCATAATATAGTTATATGGGTTAAGAGGTCTAAGAAACACATGTTAGTAGAATTTTTTGAGGAGTTAGTCCTGATTGAAAAGGGCATTATTAGTTTAAAGGATAATGTAAGTATGGAAGTTGAATCAACTTCCTCTTCTAAAAAGAAGATATAAATCCTTACTAGACCTCCACAAAATAAAAAAGAACAAGAAACTTTAGACTTGTAAAGTTTATAGAAAGCCTTTCATAAGTCATCTAATCAAGTCATAGACTTCAAAATATTTGTTGAAGAAGCATCTTCAATTAAAGGAAACTTTAGACCACCTTTTAGGAAACCTTTTCCTCCAAATAGACCAAATCCAACCACAGAAGGTTTGAATTTTGAAGGGTTACAATATGCTTTACAAGCAATATTAGAGGCAAATGATAGTGTTGTTTTTGTACCGCCCGAAAACCAAAATGACACAGGTGAAAAATAAACACCTGGTGAGGGGGACTCATCTCCCCTAGTCTTCGAACATCTTTCTGACAATATTTTCCAAGCTAATTTTGAAATTGTCCATAAAAATCAGCACCCATATAATACTCGAAGTAAGGGGCAAAACACATCATCACCCGAGACAAGTAAGAATACGGTACCCAAACAACCAAAATAGATTGAAACAACACAAAACCTTGTTTCCCTAGATTAAGAATAGGATCTTGTTGAAGATCTTAAAAAACCAAGGTCAAATATATCGATTTTTGAACTGCTTAAATTCCCTCTTATCCTATAGAAAATGCTACGAAGTATAGCTGATAACAATAAAAAGAATGATCCTTTAAATAAGAAATCAACATAAAATGACATAAATAAAACGAAATATGTTGTGAGTAAAAAAACACCTAAAGATCATAATAAAAAGGACACATCAGATGAGACTGTAGGGAATTTATATAAAATTATTCCAGATGCAGCAGTAAAAAATCAACATATTTATGTTCCCACACCACGGAAAAATGTGCCATCATTCTTGTTAACTTTCAAAATTTTCAACAGAAATGTGCATAATTCTATGGTTGATTCTAGGGCTTCATCGGATATAATGCCTCTATCTGTTTGTCAAAAGATTAATGCTAAAGTAAAAACTTCCGATTTGAAAATCATTTAGTTAGACAGAACTAATGTCACAATTGTTGGTGAACTTAAGGTTGTATTGATTAGATTGTCATCTAACCCAAAATTCCAAAAGGTAATTATATAGTTGTCGTTGATATTCCCGAATTTTATGGCTTATTTTTTAGCAGAGATTGGTTCGATCAATTGCACGGTTATTTTTCTATAGATTGGTCTCATCTGTGGTTACCAGAAAATGGCCAGTCTAATAAGATTAGAATTAATAGAGAACGTTATCTGAAGTACACTGTTACAGATTTAAATGAGTCCAATGAGCCTTTTACTGCTGGTGTAAATACAATTGAATCTCAAGGAATGAACACTTTCTTTGGAAATTTCATGACTGAAATATCCACTATTTCAAACCCAGAACAACAATATGAAATATCAGCCCATACTCAGATGAGAGTTTTGAAAAATGATCCAAACATTGTCGATGGCGATGAAATCTGGTTTTTATACTTTGATGGATCCAAATCTCATGAAGGCATTGGTGTTGGTTGTGTTCTGATCGACCCCAAAGGTAATAATTCATTCATTTCCTGTCGATTAGAATTAGAATTTATTAACAACACAACATAATTTGAAGCACTCCTGTAGGTACTGAAGAAGGCATTGGATCTTAAGGTGCAAAACTTGGTGGTGTTTGGTGACTCTGAAATTGTAGTTAAGGAGGTAAAAAACACTATTCATTGTTTATCACCTCATCTCAAAAAATACCAAACCAAGGTATGGAGCTTAATACATAAATTTCTTGCTTTTAACATAAGTTCCATTCCTAGATCTAGTAATTCTGAAGTTGATTTATTGGATAATGTCGCTTCGAAATTATTACATGTTGAGGGGTTTTCTCCTAATGCATTTTATGTTGAATTGTTATTCATACCATTGATCCCCGAAAATATTACCAATTGGCGATTGTTTGACAATGACCAACAAATCATAAATTTTCTACATATGGAGGACACTTTCCAAGATGTTGTAATTGATGAAAGTACTCACAATGAAAATATCTGTGATTTCTCTATAATATCTGACCCTCGTTCTGCAGAAATATCATCCGATCTGGTAAAATCTATCCCTAAGTCTGTTGTTAAATTAGAAAAAATTTATGATTTGCATGACAAGTTTAGGGGAGTGGTTAATTTCAAAATGAACAGTTCTCTGTTACTGTACGAAACTATAAATTTAGGAACGCAAGATAATCCTCAGAATATTAATCCAGGCAAAGGGTGTTATGAACAAGAAAGATTTGCATTCATAAAATTGTTTAAATAATTTAAAGATGTGTTTGCTTCAACATACGATGATTTAAAAACCTTTGATCCAAACATAATACAACATGTAATTCCCATGAAGCCCCAAACCCAACCATTTCAACAAAAACTTAGGAAAATGCATCCTAAATTAGAACCCACAGTAAAAAAGGAACTAAATAAATTGTTAACTGCCAAGATCTTTTTTCCAGTATGGCATACCCAATGGGTATCCAACTTAGTCCTAGTAAGAAATAAGAATGGATAAATTTGACTTTGTGTTGATTTTCGTAATTTAAACCGAGCCTCTGATAAAGACAACTATCCCATTACCCCAATGGAACAAATTTTTCAACAAGTATCTAGTTTTGAAAGACTATATTTATTAGATGGTTTATCAATATATAACCAGGTCCTTATGTCTCCATCTGATCAGTTGAAAACCACTTTCCACATCCCGTGGGGCACCTATGCCTATCGAAAAATGCCTTTCGGATTGATTAATGTCGGAGCCACTTTCCAGAGGGAAATGGATATTGACTTTCGTGGCCTTATGAACCAAAAAGTTTTTTTCTACTTAGATGATGTCATTGTCTTTTGAAAGAACAAAAAATACCACTTGTCACATCTTAGGGTGGTACTAGAGCATTGTTGTAAGTTTTGTATTTCAGTAAATCCTAAAAAATCACTTTTAGCAGTGGAACAGGGAAGATTACTGGGATTTATAGTATCAAAAGAGGGAATTATAATAGACCCTGAACGAACACAATCTCTTTCCAATCTCCCTCCCCCATCTACCAAAAAGGAAATGCAATATTTTTTGGGTAAAATAAGTTTCATCAGATGTTTTGTCCCATTTTTTTCTGAGATGGTTAGTCCTCTACAAAACCTGATAAAAAAGGATGTTATTTTCAAATGGGGACCTCAATAGAACCTAGATTTTAATTCCATTATAAAATATATAACTAAAGCTACCTCCTTGATGATTCCTAATTTTTCCAAAGATTTCACACTGTACACTTTTGTGCCAGACAGATCGTATATGGTTGTACTTACTCAGAAAAATGCTGAAAATAATGAAATACCCATTTCATTTATGAGTTTTTCTCTTAAAGGAGCATAATTAAATTATCCTGCAGTAGATCAACAAGCTTACGTTGTTTTTAAGGAAGTTAAAAATTCCAGACCCTACCTATTAAAATCGAGGGTAAAAGTTGTTGTTCCTTACCCTGCTGTAAGAAATTTGTTGGTACAAAAGGAAGTTTGGGAGAAAAGGGAAAATTGGATGACCTCCCTTCAAGAGTATGATCTCGAAATCGTACCCACACAAATTGTTAGAGGTCAGGGCCTTTGAAAATTAGTGGTTGATTTAGTTGAAATACTAGAAAATCAACCAACGACACCAGGTGAAAGTCTACATAACGAAACACAAAGCTATTGTGTACAAAATGCACCTAATTCATGGTATAATGATATCAGATTGTATTTGTTGCACGAAACTACTCCCCGAAATCTTGATCCGAAAAACAGAAGAGCACTAAGGCTTGGATCTACATCTTTTCAATTGATTAATGATGTATTGTTTCAGAACAATTTTGATAGTGTAATTTTGTGCTGCCTAGAAAAGGTGCCAGCTGAGTTACATTTCGGTGATGCTGGGGGTCAGTTTGGTGGAGATACAACTTCTCACAAAGTACTTAGGGTTGGTTACTATTGGACCACCTTCTTTAAATATGCTCATGCTTTGGATCACAAATGTATAATCTGTCAAAAGGTTGTAGGGCAGGTCAAGAAGGTTTCATTTCCTTTGCAGCCCGTTACAATAGATACACCATTTTAGCATTGGGGCCTAGATATCATAGGACCAATTAACCAACCTTCTTCACAGAAATAAAAATATATTCTCACGACAACATATTTTTTTACAAGATGGTATGAATCTTTACTGCTCAGGGTAGTAAACACAAATTAGGTAATTTCGTTCTTAAATTATCATATTATCACTCATTTCAGGATACTTGAATGTTTAGTTTTCGACAATGCTTCTTATTTTTCTTCCTTGGATATGAATGTTTTTGCTTTATAAAAATGGATTAAGCTAAAATACTCTTCCAGTTATAATGCCCAAGGAAATGGATTGGATGAGCCAACAAACAAAAATATGATCAAAATAATAAAAGAACAGTGTCGGAAAATCATAAAAATTGGCACAATGCATTATATAATGCACTTTGGGCTGATAGGGTCACTCTAAAAGCTTCCATCGATAATTCTCCTTTCTTCCTCATTTATGGAAGATAAGCTATCCTTCCTCCCCACACCTTTCTCCCCTCATTGCAATTATCTCAAAATGTTCAGGAGGAAGAATGTCCCCCTTTAGAGAATCGAATAAACACTTTACTAAAATTGGAAGAAGTTAGGACACAAGCAAAACAAAAATTGGACCAGCACCAACAAATTGTTAAAAAATGGTTCGATACAAGTTCGCCCTCAGATAGAAGCCTTAATGTAGGAGATTTGGTCTCAAATGGGACAAAGCACATGCGGATAAAGGAGAACACACTAAGTTTCAAAACCTATGGTTGGGACCTTTTGTCATTGCAGAAAAATTGGGTCCTAGCTCCTTTCATTTACAGAACTTGGAGGGACAACCAAACAATTTTCCAGTGAATGGTCAGACTCTCAAGAAATACTTCACCTGAGCAGAATTAGACCCGCCCCCTGTAAATATCCCTAGTTGTTTATTTTTTCTATTTTCTTTATGATTTATTGTTTTCTTTTGCTACTTTCTTTGTTTTATTAAAAGTTATTTCTAATTCACAGTCCATTATTGAGGGGAATCTTTCTTAATTAAATGTATCACTAACGACAACTAAAACAATTCAAGCATTTAAATGTTAAGTTTTAACTCAAATCAATGATCTATAAGACAATTCTTCTAGAAATCTCTACCAGACCATTGTTCCTGATTTTTGGTCGAGATCTTGGGGAAGTACGATCATCTTTAAATTTTTTACGTTGTCTCAAATCTAATGAGATCAAATCAAAGTGCTTCCCCATCCTTGAGATGATTTCTTAATTGAAATCTAAATGTATAAACCATGATGAAAACTATCAGTTCTTAAAGAACAAAAAGAAATAAAATGATGAATTATATGATGACCTGGTTGTTAGATCTTCAGTATCTTCCCGATCTCTTGTTATCACGAAACCTCAAAATTTTTATATTTATACACGACTAAGGAGAGTTGGAAACACTTTAATGTGTGTAAACCCTCCAGGGTACTAAAAAGGCCTGCTGGCAACGGGTAAATGCACACATGATACCAAGACAACTTCTTCGGGGTACTAAACAAACCTATTGGCAGCGAAGCAATGTTAGGTCCAATATCTATCAGGTATGTTTTCAAATTGATCATATATATTTAAAAATCATATCATGGATAAACGATTTTTGGATGGGACTAAAGTACTTGAGTGGGTTAAATGACATCCTTATCGAGGCTATGAATGCCTTCTTGCAGCAGTGGCCTTGTCAACTGTATTGAAGTTACTTTTATAAATATGGTCTCCTTTTTGATCAAAACTAACTTTCATATTACAATCATCTGCCAGAGAATTCTTTGTGAGTTTGATTGTATTGATTTTTTGAGTTAATTTTTATACTCATAATCTGTTTCAAAGATGTCTTTAGTGATTGTCAGAATTTTATTTTCCCTAATATAAAGTTTTGATTATGCAAAGATAACTACTTCTCCCAGTGAGTCACCATTCTTGGAAGTCAAATATTCATATTGCTTCGTCAATCTTTGAAACACAATCTTGGAAAAACAAATTTTATTAGTTGCCTCTTTGTGCATGTGAAGAGTTTGATTATGATTTTTTTTGAAGAATTGGTTGATCAATTTTTTTTTTTGAATAAACTTCTTGTTTACCCATTTCAATTTCATGACTGTCAAGCATGAAATTGAAATCGTTTTGTATAAACACATTTGATAAACTCTAAAAGTTTCTCTCCTTATAACTAAACGAGCCTTTGAAACACCTATAATCTCAAAACTTTTAAGTTTGATGAACATATGGTTATTTCTACAGTGTTAGGATAGAACCTAGTCATGTTTAATTCATGTTATGCCTTGATCGATTTTCAATAATGTTATGTTTTTTCTTTACCCCTTTGTGATTTTGGTTCTAAAACTATGAAATAAACCTATGATCTGGATGCTACCTTTAGTTGTTATGTCATGGTCTAATCACTGTATTACCTGGCTAGTGGTCGTGCTTTGTAACCATTATATCTATGTCCTGTTCACCTAAAATTGCATTCATTTTGTCATTTGATGGTGCTTCGTAATCAGGGATTAGGTTCTTAGTAGGTGTTGATGGGTCCTAAATCCATTTAATTCAACAGTAGGAACCAAACCCACCACCGAGGCCCAAATAAACTCTGTAGCGTTTAATAGTGGAATGGTTCTCCAGATCTTGCGATCCTGCCAATTTATCGATGGGCTTTACGTTTTCTTGTGAAGGCTCCTCCTTCAGTTTGGACTTTCTCTTTTTTTTTTTTTTTCTATTAGGTGGGACCGATATGAGATGTAATCCGGTATAAACCAACTTGGAAACAAACAAGATCAAGTTTAACTACTGGGGAAGAGGTTGATCTTGGGATAACCCGCTACTCAAGCATGTAGACGACAATTTTATACCACAGGCCTAGTACTAATACATTAACCATGTGAGAATCCAATTACTGCCTCAGATACTAATTATCAGAAAGAAAACACATATGCGATAAGATAATGGAAAGCAAAATAATTCACCTACACTAATCATCCATCACATAATAACACAACGATTCGTCTTCATCATAAAGAAAATAACTGTAAAATATTGCATCAGATAACTTAACAATACATTCAATATCTCTTACTCATTACAACATCCATTCATGAAATGAGATAGGAAATATTTATTCTCCACGTCCAATCACACATGCAGTTGATGAAAATATAACTTGTCTCTGGAACATAAGGACTTCTCAATTAAAGGTAGCTCAGAAATAGTTCTTAACAAACCAAAAAAGGAGTTTTTTGCAGCAAACATTGACCTCTAACTAATTGGTCAATGTCCTTATTTATAACATTAAATTCAACTGAAAATAATGGCTAAGTGTAGATAAGTAAACAAAATTTTCCACATGGCGTTCTCTTCTAACAGTTTTTCTAACAATCAACTCAAGATATCACTTGAAAAGGTGACTTTTTTTATACTCCGACCAACTAATGAACAACCCCTCACAGGTTTGGACGTATGGAAATATATGTTGTTCAATTGGGGCTGCGTAAACTTCTCTGATATCCACCACATGCGCTCGATACTTGACTAGACTAGTACTTAACTGTTGAAGCACAGCCCGAGCGCTGATTGGATATTCCATAAATTGTTACACCTGTCCTCATGTTGTGTCAGTCACCTTGGCTAGTCTTTCATCCCATGAAGAATATTTCTTGGCATGCGATTCGACTATGTCGCGCAGATCGATGAAACCGTCGGGTCTACTGAACTCGGGTAGTTTGATATCCTTCATCACCTTGTTGATCTTTGGACCTAGTTTTTCTCGGATTCCTCGACGAAGTTACAAAGTCAATTTTTCTCGATAATCAAGGGGATATTTCTTGTAATCGGAATTAAAATCATTTAGAAATTTCTTACAGAACAATACTCAGCAAAATATATGTAAAAATGTAATCGTAAAGAATCTAGACTGGTGCATACCTGTAAATCTTGCTAAGCTTGGTTGTTTGATACTTACGTGATATATTTAACCCTTCGAGTTACCTGCACCATCTCTATTAGTGCCATCATTTTACTTAATTTTAGGGTGTGTTACATCCGCACGCCATACCATGAAAGATCAGGTATGGAAAACATGAGAGTCAAAGTCACGCCAGTGGCCGGTTGGCCCTTGGGGTCGAGAAATGATGTCAGAGCTGAACATGCGTTGAACATACGAGTAAGTTCCAAAAGAGTTGGATACTGTCATAAGGGAAGTTGCTAAATGCTTCAGGTTGAGGCAAGTTGCTCAAACATGAGTCACATCAACAAGTGCATCAACCATCATCAACTCATTATGGATGTTGGGGAATTAAAAAGAAATCGATGTGATCATACCACACATTCTCTACAACTCCTATTGGCTGCACTCACACACCCTGGATCATACCCATCGTGTGGATGTGACACATAAATTCTTTAAAACATCCTGTCGCAAATCATTTAGTGTTCCCTAGCATGTTTCAACTCACTGCCCGCTCCATTATAAATTCTAGATGTTCTGTATGTATTCTACTTACCAACCGAGCTTATGCACTGACTTGTCTCGTGAGACCAACTCAATCAAATTATTTTCTTTGGGCCCTTTTCAGGTCACCCATGCATAAGGTAGATACATTGTCGCACCATGGGAAATCTTCAAAAATCAAGACGGGGCCTGCAAGGTAGCTGAAGCGTCAGGCCTGAGCCCCAAAATGCTTGAGACTCATTCTTATTTGTAGTGAGTGTTCCTGAGGCTTCAAAGGGATATTCCTACCTTCACACAGAAATGATAGTATTGCCTTGTGCAGAGGCCGAAGTGGAAGAAGTTATGCCGGAAGGACTCGGGTTGGAAGGCATGCTTCCTCAACAACAGATGCTGTAGAGGAGAGGAAGGCCCAGAAAGAATAAGGAAGTCGTGGAAAACCAAATCCTGATTGAGTCGTGCACACGATCAACCACCGAGGAGTTCCTAATGCACGCTATCCAGCTAGAGCCTATCGAAACCACAATTCGAGGAAGCGAGAGATGAACTAGAAGGACAAAAGCCTTGGGTTCTAATGTTCGAGGACCTAATCAACAGCTGGAGCAGGCACTACTCACCATAGTTGAACTTTACCAGGAAAATAGAGAACGACGATGGCATTTGGTGGAAAAGACCCTTGAGGTGTCAGCACCACAAGGTCATGAAGGGAACGCAACCTGGCTCATGAGGCAACTTTGGGAGGCGCAAGATATGATCGTGCAGCTGCGCGAAGCGCAAAGAGTGTTGAAAGAACAAAAAATAAAAACACCTCAGGGAGCCTGAAACAACTAGGAAGAAATTTCGTGTGCAGAAGAGGCATGATCAACGAACTCTGTTTTGTATTCTCAAACACAACGCAAACTTTTGATAATTTTCCCTTTTTTTGTGGAAATTTTCATGTTCTTAAATTAACCGGGTTGGCTAGAAAAATGGTGTAGATAGTGTCTACTATATGTAACTTGAGCTCGACGACAATCTAATATATAAAGTCTCGAAAATTTGACGAAAGGATTCTGGTTATAACAGTTGAATGCATCGTTTCTTCTCTTTGCATGTGAATCTACTGTGTTCTTTGTCCAAATTTCTTGTAAGTTAGCCTCGATTTTGTGCTTAGTGTTGCTCCAAGTTTCTTTTCATTCTTCATTGATATCATTTTGCAAAACCCTCCGACACTGATTGATTTCATTGTATGGTGCTGACGTGGCACCATTGACTCGGGATACATGGTACTGAAGACTGGGAACTCAACTCGCGGGTGTTGGTCGGACTCGGGACTTTGTTCAAGTCGAGCGCTCTATGCTTAACTTGGGACTACCGATGCTGAAAAATTATCGGGGATTGGCCTTCGGAAATAAACCTAACGCATAGTTTCCTTGTGGATTATCATCCTTGAAATCCCCCGATACCGACAACGTTTCAGAATTCGTTGATCGACAATATTATTTCGTTTTTCATTCAACGCTTAATCTTTTCACCTTTTACCAACATCGAAAGGGATAGGTCATCGGTGATATCCTTGAGAGACGTTTGTATCAGAAGAACAACTTATGTTTGCCAACGCCAACGAAGATCGACACTTGTTGACCTCAGTTCTCTTGAGCGACTTTCTCTCATCTCTAATTCCTTTTGATGCTGAATCTATGAGCGCGTCAGGGAAAAGTTTTGGCTATTGATTATTTTAATTAAAAGTTAGTGTTTTTAAGTTACGAGTTTTTGCATGTTCAAGAAAATTTTTAAAGACTTAACGAGAATCAAAATGATAATCAAAGGAAATAATTTTCATACTGAAGTAGAATCAGACAATGAAAAATATCAAGTGGTACCCAAAAAGTAAAATTTGACATAGGCTTTTTAGGGTGTGTTGAGTGCTCAACAAATGGAGACTTACTGGGTGAAAGAAGAATCTTTGTTCCTCCTTCAGGATCGGTTGATATGAAAGTTGGTGGAGAACTTAACTAGTTTTAAATCAGAGCCTCTTTTACCCTTGCATTTGAAATTCTCCGGTTGATGCTTACGGGTCTGCCTGTGGGGTTTTCCAGCTTTATTCCTCCTTCGTTTCTTGTAACCCCGACTCATGCCCTCTTTTAAAAAATACTAGTAAAGTATTCACTGGCATGAAGCCTTTAGTTACCTTTAATCACTTGCTATGGTGTTGCTCCGCTGCCAGCGAGCATCCATAGCCCCGACGGAGTCACCCTGATATCACAAACCTTGCTCTGCTGCCAGTGAGTGTCCATATCCCTGGAAGAGATATCTACATACCCTCTCCCACTGTTCACTCATTTGATAAAGTCAATTTCATTTCGGCAAAATTCCTTGAGAGAGTGAGAGAGGATGACGTTTGTTTAATGTGAAAAGTGAGATGGCTAAGGTGAATCCTTTGCTAGCTTTATCTTCGGGATTCATGTAGTCTTTTTCATATTTCCTTCTTTCCCTTAAGTTCTTACCAAACCACTAAGTATACACTTCTAACATTTATCCAAAGCTTTTCATCTGTGCAGGTTAGATAGAGGACTCCTCAAAGCAGCCATAGGTTCCCGACGCTTCTTGTGTTGTATGTGAGTAATGAGTTAGGAACAAAGTTCCCTATGTCGCATGATTTGAGGTCAACCATTGTCTTGCTAAACACAACCCTCAAAAGTGCGAAAATCAAAACAACAAAGGAAAATAAAAAATAAAAAGTAATTCGCAATCAACCTAGCTGAAACAAAACTCATGAAATACGCACACAAAACATAAAACTCAATTTTTTATATTTTTTAAATGGAAATGTTGTTTTAGGGCTTGGCCGTTTAATAGGAGGGGGTCAGATTCCCCGTTTAATAGGCTGGGTCAGAATCATCTCATCCAGCTGGAAATTTCCAAGCCACAAATTCTGAAACTTAGAATGCTTCCCTTTTGGTTTGTTTGCTCTGTCCCATTTTAGGACTAGGTCTCCTACTTCAAAATTCTTCTCTTTAGCCTTATGCTTGTCAAACCATATTTTCACTATCCATTGGTGGGATATGAATTTTGACTTATCCTTTTCCCTTTCTTCTTCTAGCATGAGAAGAGTGTCAATTCTTTGTTGTATGACCGATAAAGGCTCACCTCTGGAATATTGGGCTAGTTGAAGAGATGGAAGATAAAGCCCATTCGGGAGAATGGCTTCCTGCCCATAAACCAGAAAGTACGGGGAATTTCCTATATCTTCCTTTGGTGTGACCCTATCGGCCCATAGATTTTTATGGAGTAGATTATGCCAATTCCTTTAGTTGTCTGCAACCGTCTTCTTTAATATTCTCACTAGGTTCTTATTGGTTGATTCTTCCACCCCGTTTCCCTATGGATAATAATTAGTAGAGTACCTAATTATGATTCCTTTGTCCAAAGAAAACTCTATCAATAGGGTGGAAGAAAAATAAGTTGCATTATCAAAAACTAGTACAAAAGGGACACCAAACCTTGTGATTAGCTGTTGTTCTATGAATTGGATCACCACCTTCTCATTTACATGAGCCAAAGGGATGGACTCTGCCCATTTCATGAAGTAATCGGTGGTAGTAAGAATGTACTTGTGTTGTTTTGAAGAACAGGGTGTAATTTCTCTTATGATATCTAACCCCCATTGCTCAAAAGGCCTAGAGGAAGTCACTGGTTAGAGTGGGACTGGTGCTCTCTTTTCTCTCCCAGTGCTTATTTGACAGGTTTTATAGTTTCTAGCATAAGTGTGAGCGTCCTTAAACAAAGTGGGCCAATAATAACCATCACTCATTATATTATGAGCAGTGGTGTTTCCTGCAAAATGTCCACCAGTAGGGCCATCATGGAGCTCATTCAGAACTTTGTCTGCATCTGCATGTTCGAGACATCTTAATAGTACCACATCATAATTAACCCGGAAGAGTACTGAATTTATGAGGTGATATTGTGCAGATTTTAACCTGAGAGCTCTCCTTTCCCTATGGTTTAGATTTGTTGGACAAGTCCCATGGTGTAGGAGATAAGTTAGCTTCTCGTACCAAGACTCTTGTCCTGAGGAGATGTATGAAACTTCACCACACCATAATGCCATTTCATTCTCCCACCCAAAATCTTCATTTACTTGTTCTTGGGCATTGACTGCGAGTTTTCATAACCCTTGCTCTTTAACTAGTTTGGAAGGTTTTATATCTAGATCAAATTCTTGAACTACTACCATCCAATTCCCTCTTTTTTACCCCATCTCATGTTGAGTGAATAGGGATCGGACCGTAGGGTGAGGCATGATTACTTTGGTGTGGTTCTTGAGGATGTAAGACCTGAAGTGTTTTACTACTTTATAAAATGCATAAGCATGTTTATCTACGGAAGAATAATTTAGCTCGACTCCTTGGAGGTTAGTGCTCATGAACATCATTGGGGCCTCATTGTTTTTATCATCCTTCTGAGTCAATACCGCAACTAACGATTGGTCGAAGGAGAAAGTATAGAGGAAGAAATCTCTATTGAAATCGGGACTTTATAACACGGGGGCTTGAGATATAACAGTTTTGATGTTGCTGAAAGCATCCTTTAGTTCATCATCCCACTTAAATTCATCATCTTTACGAATCATCTTTTTCAAGGGTTTGATAGTTTCTACGAAATTGGGAGTGAATTTCCTTACGAAATTGATTTGTTTGAAAAAAGACTGCATAGCTTTCTTATTGTGAGGCAACAGAAGTTGAGATATGGACTTAATCCTTTTTGGGTCTATGCGAATGCCCGCTTGAGATATAATGTGTCCTAGCAGCTTACCTTCCTCGATGCCAAAAATAGTTTTCTTAGGATTTAAGGATATACTGTATTTCCTACACCTTTCGAAAATCTGAGTTAAGTGTTGGATGTACTCTTGTCTTTTATTTGAATACACAGTTACATCGTCCACATACACTACCACACACTTGTTGATTAGTCCCAAAAATTCTACGTCCATGGCCGTTTGGAAGGTCACCCCTACATTGATTAAACCAAAAGGCATGTGTTTATAAGCGAACGTTCCCCACTTGGTTTGGAAGGTAGTTTTCAAATGATCTTCCTCTGAAACCAAGACTTGGTTGTAACCTGAGAAACCATCTAGTAGAGAGAAAATATTCGATCCAGACACGGTCTACAGGAGTTGCTCCATTTGTGGGACTGGGTAATTGTCATTTTATGAAGCTCTATTGAGGTTCCTAAAATCTATGCACAAGCATATTTCTCCAGACGTTTTCCTCACATGAACTAGATTTGCTACCCACACAGAATGCCTAACCTGGAAGATGATTTTGGAATATAAAAGTTTCTTCAATTCCTGATACATGAGAGCTTCCAAGGATGGGTGATACTTTCAGAGCTTCTGTTGGAAGGGTTTCACTTTGGGTTTTAACGAGATAGTGTGTTTAATGATACGGGTATCATAAGTTTTTAGATCTCGGTAAGACCATGCAAATACATCTTGATATTGTTAGAACAGTTTGAGATAAGCCTGTCATTCCTCTTTAGATATAGTTTTGTCGAGATTCACATTCTTTGGGTTTTTTGGGGTTCCAAGATTCATAGTTTCATGCATGGGACAGGAACTA
The DNA here is from genome assembly GCA_009831015.1 of Picea engelmannii. Lineage (NCBI taxonomy): Eukaryota > Viridiplantae > Streptophyta > Pinopsida > Pinales > Pinaceae > Picea > Picea engelmannii. The sequence continues at coordinate 519,617 of ML784243.1, read as the reverse complement.
CTGGTCTTCTTGTTTTTGGGCCTCTTAAATCATCCCTTTAGGTCAAAGATATTCTCTAAAATAGATATCCCCTTCGGGATTGTGTGAGACTTCAATTTGTCTGTTGGTTGACCTGTCTGAGGATCAGTTTCTATTGATTTTTCCTGGAATACTTCATCGTCAATAGCTAGGTCTTTAAAATTATCTTGGTTAGTCATAAAGTTTATGATCTGTTCATCTCCTTCAAACAATTTCCAATTATAAATGTTGTTAGGCACCGATGGTTTGTACAGTAGTTCCATAGTGAATCGGGAGGCTTCATATTCTTCTAGAGGTGACAGCCTTGAAGCAACTGTGGCCAAAGAATCAACAAGGATATTGTTTTCTCTGGGGATCACGGTGATATTGAAAGCTTCAAAATTCTTTATTAACCTATGCACTTCCTCTTGATAATTCTTTAGGTGCGGGGAACTGCAATGCATAGTATTCCTTACTTGTTTAACGATAATCTCTAAGTCTCAGAAAACCTTCAATTATTTGACATTTAAGTCTATGGATTTCTTTAACCCTTGTACTAGAGCTTCATACTCGATGGTGTTATTTGTGCATTCGAATTCTAGTCTACAGGATAGGAAATGACATTTACCTTTTGTATCAATGAGGATGCACCCTACCCCTGATCCTTCTTGTGATTTAGATCCATAAAAATATATGGTCCAAATTTATGAACATAGGTTATCCAATACTTCTTTTTTATTACCTTCTTTCCCTCCTATCTTTTGTCCAGTTATTTCTAGCACATGTTCGGGACATAAGAGGGTTTCCTCTATTAGTATTGGCGATTTCTCTTGAAAAACCATTTCAAAGTTCTAAGTGAGAGGGAGATCAGATGGAAGTGTTGATATTATGGTAGTTGCGGGAAGTATTTACCTCCACGTGTAAACCTGATGAGAATAGAATATTCGGGGAAGAAAGAAGAAACCCTAATTAGTTGGCTAATAACCCTAGAAGACAAGTTGAGTCAAGAGAATGAATTGTATTAGGTTATTAGCCTCCAAGAGAAGAAGTTGGCTAAAGTAAATTTTATATGCTAAAGAATTAGTACCCAGAATGAGAAGTCGGCCGAGACAGTCTACCAGAATTAGTATAAATACAGGAGGCCAATCTTCATTCTCCCCAGTATTCTTAGAACTACAGAGGCAACACTTGTGTGCACTACAGTTGGATAGTTTATGTGCAAGTTTGGAGGAGAGTTGTTGTTTCAGCTGCTGCAACTAGCATATTTCGGTTTTGGCTTGGACTATCTCTTGGTTATGGTTTGGACTATATGATCAACTCTTGTTACTCTTGCTTGTTGCGCTATCCTTGGAGAAAGGTGTGCCACTCTTTGTTTCACTATCTAGCCTAGGGTTTTCTTCCAGAATGATTCTCTATCAAGGTTAAGGTGCTCGGGGGTGGCTTTGGCCTATGGTTGGGTGACAATAGTGATATTATCTATGGTTAAACAAGCACATCCATTAAATTCTAACAAGTTATGGGCCCACACCTCCTTCATTCAGTCTAACCATTGGAATGGAGCATAGCCATAAGGATACTAAGCTTGTTGAAGATTTTCCGCAAGGGTTTCTAGCAGGAGAAGTTACTAAAGAACTGTCACTAGGGTTACTAGCAGGTGCAGTTTCAAAAACCCTAACCCTCTCATTGAGGCACCTTAAGTGAATGGATTGATTGAATTTTCGAATAGACTAGTGTGCCCTAGCCTAGCGCAACTCCTTGTACTCTCAGCAAGATAAGACGTCAAGCTTCAATTTTTGGTCAAATGTAGGATTGACCAAGTTAGAGCAGCCATGACTTACTCTATGAAGTTAGAAAACAAGTTAGAAGGGGATTCTAACTTCATATCATGGAAGACAAGGATTGATCTCATCCTTGCCAAGAATAAAGTGTTGGATATCATGAAAGGAAAGATTGTGGAACCAAACTTTGAAGAAGGAAAAGAGAAGGAACCACATAATGTTGCAGTTATGGAGAAGTTCAAGGACATTGAAATCAATTCCATGAGTATCATGGTGGATTCTATAAAATACCACTTGATACCCTACATATCCCATCTTGATTCTTCTAAGAAGATGTATGATGCCCTAACAAACCTCTTCTCAGTCAGAAACATTGGACAAGAATGAGTCTAAAGAATGAGCTCCGTGACATGAAGATGAATGATGATGACAACATAACATCATACTTTGTAAGAATTTATCAATTAATATATAAAATACAAGCTATTGAAGAAATCATCTCTGAGAAGGAACTATTAAATATAGTACCCAATGGTCTTCCCAAGACGTGGGATGCATTTGCCGCAAGCATGAACACAAGGAAGGAGTATCCTACATTTGAATAAATTTGGACTTGTTGTGCACAAGAAGAATCAAGGATCAGTGCAAAAGAGAAACCCCAAAAGAAATACGATGATCAAGCCTTCACAACAAATTCAATCATTTCAGGAATAAAAGGAAGTTTGGCTCAAGGAAGAAGCCAGATCAAGAGAAAGATATTTCAAAAATACAATGATTCAACTGTCGAAAATATGGTCACTACAAGAATCATTGTCCCAAGCTAAAGAAAATGAAGGAAACACACGAAGCTTCAGTTGCCGAAGAAAGGGAACCCACAAAGAAGATCAAGCAGGACAAAAAAAACTTCTTCTTCTAAAGGCAAGGTAACAATACTCTTCATAGTTCTTGTACATACCATGTTTTTTGTACATATATTGCATATCTATTTCTTAGAAGATAATATGTTCAAAGAGAAACTATACCTATGGAAGAAAAACAAGATAAGGATTTATATCACGATGACTACAAGTCATGAAATACACATCAAAGGATGAAGTACATCAACAACCCTTGGTAACAATTCATATGGAAGCTATTACATAAGTAACAACTACAAGATAAGCCGAAATTAGAATCAAACTTGAAGAAACCTAGAAGAAGTAAAGACAGAAAGAAGTCAACAATCAAGAGGACATTGGAGAAAGACTTATGACACTTTGCAGAAGGCAATAAGGATGCAGACATAAGCATGGACTATGTTAGATGGAGGGAGATGATTATATATTTCCAAAAGAAGAGCATGCATTCATGCATGAAGAAAGGATTAGGAGGGAACTAATCCTAATGATCCATTGAAGATGATGAAGTATTTATCCATGGTAGCAACCATGAAAAACATCACATGTTTAGGTTGATTTTAGAAGAAGTCCTCTTTGAAAAGAAGCCTCAAAATATCCCTGGTTGTCCATCCACATCCATGATACTATGATGAAAGAAAGAAGTTTTAATATTCAAGGCATGAAATCTATAGAAAAGTCCATGGACCTAAGAGCTAAAGAGAAACATGAGGAAGAACATGAAAGATTCCAAGAGAGAAAGAAAATTCATAACAACCAGTCATTGTATCGAGGATCACAAGACTACCAACCTAATATGAACTCACTAAAAGCAATCAAGCAGAGGAAATGTGATGCAGGAGCATCGTAATCAAGACAACAAAGAAACACAAAAGAGGAGGACAGCTGGATATGCACCAGCGCATATTTTGAAGAAATTTTGAATTTAAATGAAGGAACATTAATGTAATATCTAGGAGGATGTATTTACATTTATGTTTTTGGGATTGTAAAACAGATCTTCATCATTGCTCTCATCTATCGGATATGGAGACATTTAATTGTAATGAATGTAAAATATTTGTAGATTTTAATTCGATTAGATAGTTAGAGCTGTAGGAGGGGAAACCCTAGAAATCTCCCTTGTATGTATTGTATTGGAAGAATTATTCTCATTGTAAAGCGGTAGAGAAAAGGAGAGAAGAGAAGAACAAATATTGTAGAATTTGTATAAGCAGATAGTTTTTTCTATAGAACCCATATACAGATGCACTTGGATTAATATAAAAGAGATTTGATCTAACTTCATTATGTTGTGATGAATATTGTTTGCAGCTATTGAATGGTATGTTTACTGTTTGTTTCTATTCTCTGTTATACATTTTGTTTCAATGGAGTGTATATGTATGCTCTTGATTTCATGTTGAATATATGGAGTCAACAAGAAATTATCGGAGGGAGAATCACCAAAGTTCCGTGGACCGTTAGATCTTGCAGATCAGTGGGAAAGGTTAAGGATAAGAGTCCTTAAGTAGTCATAAGTTCAGGAGGAGTAGTGGCCATTGGATTTGGATCAATGAGAGTTGTTGATGTTGAATTTTGTCATTTCATAATTTGGGGCATGTAGAACGCTATGAATCGGAGTTGAGAGTTGCAAACTCCTGATTCGCAAAGTCCCGATAGAATCAGGACCGTCAATTCGCGGGAAGCTCAGAACCATTGATTTGTGGCAAGGAGTTATCTCGATATTGACTATCGGGCAAGGAGAGTTTTTTCATTGTAAATTGTCAATACGCAAAATTCCGAGGTGCCAAAATATTTGGGCCCCGACTACAGTCGAAAGTCAAAGACCCGTTATCTCTTTTCGAGATTTCGAGGATTGAAGGAATCAGAGGAGCTCACATCAGAGATCAAAAAGTCGTGAAATCCGCAATACCTTTTTGGGTGAAGACTGTGATTACAATAGCTGGTCACATGGAGCGGAGGTTAATGCCTTGTGCTTGTTCGCACAAGAATAACTTCTGGAAAGGACCTGTGGAAACAATTGTGTGTTGGATATTCCTACGGGGAATCAAAGAGTCAATCTGACTCAAAGAGGAGATTAAGAATGATCCTTATATCGAGAGGTCATGCAGAACCTGCTGAGGTAGGGGTGCTGTGTCAGGTGGTATCAGAGCTTACAATTATTATTTTTTGTAATCAGGAGGGAAACATAAGGCAAGTTGTTATTTAATTCTACATGGAACATATTTGAACAATGTTACACATAAAAAATACTCACTTTGATAGTGTTGCAAGTGTCGCATTTTGCTCACAATTGTCGCAAGTGTCAAAGAAAGAATACTGCCATGATGTCTATGTCATGCCTATAATGAAATGAGAAGGACACTTGAAACACCTCAAACATCTGATTTGGAAGAAGAGAAATGAGTCAATAGGCTTATGAACCTTTTTCCATCTGAAAGCACCCAAAAAAATGAGTTTTTGGAGGGGAGTGCTCCCTTATAACTATCTCAGGAGTGCTGGTGCCCCCCCATAAGCCATCAGGGAGCGTTATAGCATTGCATCAATCTTTTTGCAGGAGCGCTCCTATCCTCAGGAGTGATGGCGATCCCCTATACACTGCTAGGGAGCGCTACAACACTCTGATGGTCCTTTTGAGGGAGCGCTGCCTATTCTGGGCAGTAGTTAAGTTGTTGAGATGAATGGGGGAGGGATCCTTTCATTCTTGGAAGGCTGTTGGATTAGAATCCCTAGTCCAACCATGGTCTTAGGGCAGATCCTCAAATGAAGGAGGAAAATATTCAACTCACCCCAAAGATATCTCAAGTTGTTGAGCCTCTCCAAGGCTATATAAGCAAGATTTCTCATGGTGAAAGGGGACTGAAAAGGGAGAATCACACCAAACTTATGATCTTGTATGTGGTGCTGGAACAACGATGATTTGCGAGCAAGAGACCTATGATATCATAGGGAGAAATTGGTGAAGCTATCATCATTCAGATCGTGGATCTTTTGAGCAAGGGGTAGACAAGGAGGACTTGACGAAACTGCTGCAATCCATCTACGGATGTAAGCAATGTTTTGTCCTCATTAATATAATTTGCTTGGCCTGTTTCTTTCTAATTCATGTTCAATCTCACATGAATTTGTCTCTTTAGTAGATAGACCTATTTCAGACTAATCTTGTGTTGGAAGCCAACCCATTTTTTTCTCGATTACTCTCAAAAGCTGCCTACACCCCTTGCGGTATCGTGACAAATCATTGTCGCATTGTGCTAATAGACATGTGTCTCGTTTTTGAAACCATTACAATTCAGTTTCGACTCAGTTTTCACAATTGCAAATGTGAAAACACCTATTTCATTAATTACACTCTCGTCGTCCTTTTTGATTTGTTGGTTGATACTTGATCACTGGTTTATCGTATGATTGATAAAGGTTTTTTATAAGACTTATGTTCTTGATCATTATCTTACCTTGATTGCGCATTTGGATATATTCCACCATTAAACCTTTGGGCATGAAAGTTATTGGTCTTATTTATGAAAATTRTAAYGTATGTGCTCACATTGTTTTATCCTTGTTATGGTTTTTCATTTGATTATCATATGAAAAAATTGTATTGTGTGGCTCTAAGGTTTTGGAATGCAAACGCATGTGGTATGCACCAAATATAATGGCAAGTTCRTAAAGGTATGATAACAATGGTTTTAAAGGCGCATAAGTTAATCTTATTCGATTTTGGGAAATCGATTCTTGGCATATTATGCTTGCAAAGCAGATTATACGATGAATATAAAACCCCGAGCTATCAGTTACCAATAAACCTTGTGATTAAGCGGATGATCAAACGGTGGAATTGGCACGTTAACTCGTAATTAATGCAGGTATTGTGTTGGTGTTGAACTAAACACTTGGCGTTTGGATGTCATATGATGTGCTGGTTCTGACTTGGATGTTGGCACGTAGAAGTGGTGAATCACCCACTCACTGGTCGATGCAATTGGTTTTATGATTATGGTTTTGAACAGCTCAGAACATGCTCATTAATATGGTACGTGGTGATGTTAAACCCACCACCTTCGCACGCCTGAGTTGTTTTCGGTCTCGTCAAGCGTTCAAGATTTGAAACCCTATCATGATTCACTCTGTGTATTATGTATCCGATGTGAACCCTACCATGGTCAGAGGAGATGGATCCTGTTGTGAGAGCTGAACCTAATGGCAGCCAGGCACTGTTAACGTTCGATGGTGCATATGCCGACCTCGAGGAATTCGGGTGGCTTTCGTTTATTCGGAAGTTTGATGGCTTCAATATTGTTGTTGCTAGGCAATTCGCACTGTCGTTTGACGGTGGCAGAGCCAAGGTTGGAGA
>ML784243.1:480196-512489 GCA_009831015.1 Picea engelmannii | reverse complement strand
GCTTGGGTTATTTAGACAACCCCGGACCGGTTCCACTGTCCCAGTTGACGGACGATCATTTTCGCCCGTCAACATCTTGATAGAGTAGGAAGTGGTCGTACTTTGTTTGTCTATAGGGCTTATCAAAGAGCGAAACATTGGAGCTCAATTCGGAGCGTGCAGGGACAAACACCGGTAAAGGTACTTCTTTCCTCCTTCCTGCTCATAAAATAGTTCAACTAGATCTAAAAGGAATTTAGTGACCATGATAATCACTTTCTGTCTTAGATTTAAGAGTCTAGTTCTTTGAGGAGATCTACCTGTCCGCAGGGAGATTTTCCTTCAACAGAAACTGGCAACTCCACTGGGGAGAATCAAATCAAAAATTTTGGTTTTGATTTTTCCTCATATACCTTATATTACCCTTTTTTGTTTTCTTAGACCTTTTTCACCCCTTCATATCTGATTGCATTTGCTGATTGACTCTTTACCCCATCACACTCAGCTTGCCTGTCAAAATTTGATCAAAATTTTGGCTTTTTTGACATTTTTATGAGTTTTTTTAGCCTGGTGCCCCCCTTCCCATGTTAGAAGAGAGCCAACACTCCCTGAAGGTGTTGGAAAGAGTTTTATAATGCCCTGGTGTCCCTTACACCATAGCGCCAGCCCCTTTTTGCAAACAATTTCTTCAAAAATTGCAATTTTTGGAGGTCCAAACCCCGTTTTTTAATTGCTGAGATGCTTTGTGATTCAATGATTCTTTATTTGACCTTTGACATGATTCCTCCTGAGAAGTAAACACCTTTTTGTCCATATTTTATTCCCTTCTTCATTCTTTTTGAGTATTTGTTGTTGAGAGTTTGAAATCGATCCGTTGTTTTTTTCCTCTCCTATCCGACTGAGCGGGAACTCCAGTGAAGGACATCTGAAGTCTGTGACTCTTGTCACTTGGTTTTTGAGGTCATCGTTCTTAAACATCTCTCTTTTGTGTGAATTTTTTTATTTTTCTTTGTTTTCTTTGTTTTCTGTTTGCTTCTTGTTTCAATCATAGCAAGAGGGTGTGTATCGTGTCTGCAAAATCTGATCATACTTGTCTGGATCTCCTTGATCTGAAAAGGTAGTTGATAGGAGAATTTTTTGCATTGAATCAGTCATCATCCACATACAAATGAAAAAGATACATTTTAGTGCTTGATTTGCATATTAGAAGGCATTTTTGAAATTTTTTTAGCATTGCATTGGATTCGATTGAGAACTGATTGATTGAAGACGTTTCATATTAGTGTTTGAAAGTGAAAACGACTCCTTTTCTTTCCCTTAAATAGGCGTTCATTGAAAAGAAACGACTGCTTATCATATTTCATGCATCTTTTTGGGAATTGAGTCATCATTCCATTAGTTTCACTTTTGTACACCCTTTGAGTAAAGAACAACTATAAAAAAAACGCTAATTAAAAACTATCTAGAACATTTTTGTTTTTAGGATCTTCCACCAATAGTAGACTAGGGTTAGCACTTTGGATTAGGCTGTGAGTACAATTGTCCAAAGTTTTAAAAACAAATATTAGCATCCTGAGTTAGGGAGAGTCAAATCCAATTGTCGTATTGTTTTTCTGGGATCCCCCTCTCACACAGGGGTTACGCACGAGGTCGCATTCGGTTGAGTTACAGAGATTATCCCTCCGTGGTTCAACTATTTTTAGTGGTCGGATCGTATATTTGGGGTCAATGGAAGGTATACCCACGATTATGTGTGGGAGCCTTTCGGGTTGATTTCAGACTTATTATCCTGCCCATAAGTTTCGGATCGGACTGTCGACTGTACCCGCCCAGGGACTCACTGCGAATTGGTATCTTTAGTTGCCATAATATTTAAGTACTTACACAAGGTGATGGTGAAGGGAAGTCTCACTGTACCTAGAACAAACATTGGTCAAACTCACTCGGGCTCCTTGGAGGGTAAATCCACAATTACTACATGGAAGCTTGCACCAAGGCGTAAGTCCGTTAAGCAGGTCGCCATTGTAACTATTCCACCATATCCTAGACCCTTCTCAACTTGATCACACGACGTTGGATTTCATCACTAACTAGTACGGTCATCGAGAGAAGTTTTGTCTGCTTGGTTGATTCCTAGATTTCATTAGTGCATGTTGTTTCTTTTTCTTAGTTGGCCCTAGATTTTCAGTGTGTTCTGTTATTCTCCACAATTGAGCCCATAGACGATAGAGGTCTTCACCGATCATGTAGGATGCAAGGGATGCCTCCAGAAGGCTATCAACCCTTACCTCCTAACCCCCTAGAAGACAACTACCATAGAGAGGTAGAAAATCAATCTGACGTTGGGAGTGTTATTTCTCCTCCGTTAGATAACTCATAAGACGCTTTGGTCACAGTTGAAAATCCCACCACACCTATGTCAATAACTCCTCTCGAACCACTTTTGGTTCGTTTAGACTCCCTTGGGAGCGTCATCAATGAAGAAATCCCATGATTACCGGAGATGATCTTTACCGAAACATATATGGGATCCACATAACCACTCTTTAGTGATGAGTATAGGAATCCTATTCGTCCTAGCACCGTAGTAGAAACCAATCCCACACCTTCTCGTTCTATATGGAGGACTTCATCGAGACGCGATCTCTATGAACATTTTGAATCTATTCAACAACCCTTTCATCCTCATGACCCTCCTAGTGAAACAGGACTATCCGTTCAAACCATGAATCACCCAGTCGATCAGGTTATTCACCCTACTGCTACACCAACAAAAGTCCATCCTAATGCTGGACTCATCACCTCTACTCATCCCCAAAGCACTTTGATCTCTACCCCTGTTTCTACAATTTTTTACTCTACAGTGTTGCATGTTCCACACGATCCTGCTAGGACATCTTCTCACCCGAGAATGCAGACCCCTGCTGGCCAAACACAACCGGCTGGAGGGAAACCACCATGCAACATACCTTTCCCTCCTGGAGGACTACCTTTCCATGGTGGGTCTTCCCCTCCCGGGGGACAACCCCCTGTTCATGCTCCTCTTGGAGGGAAACCTTCGTTTTCCAGTCAAACCCCGGTCATACATCCACCGTTGGAAGGGGGGCAACCCTCATTTGTTGGAAACCCTTCACAATCCTAGGGATTATCTTCAGGAGGCATTTTTACCCAACCCCATGTTGGGGGGCACTTGTATAATAACCCACTAGGAGGAGTAGCCAATCCTGTCCCTCCCGGAACATCTTACAGGCAATCTTATCCGGGAAGCATCCAAAATACCACCTGGAGTTCTCTGGGACCACAGTCTTATCCTCCTCATGGGCATCATGTGTATCCACCTCCGGGATCTACTCCTTACCATTATCAAGGGAAATTTTTTTATCCTACTCACGGGAAAATAAATCACCCAACCTATAATGTTCAGAACCCACCGGGTTATGCCCATGTTTCTCATGCACCACCGAATCCTTCTTATCCTGGCCAACAACGACCGTATGTAGGAGGACCTACTAGTTACAACTATCAACCTAACCTAGTCTATGGTCCTACTGGTGTTCCTAAGCCACACCAATATCATTTGCACATTAAACGACAACCACCTTTCCTTGCGAATCTGGATCTCCCAGACTTGTCTCGGTTAACTAATGATCCTATTTCTCATTCACCGGTTTGGCCAGTCATTCCAACTAAGCTTCCTTCTGATATTCCAAAATTTGATGGAAACCTTGGCGAAGATCCGAACAACCATGTGATGACTTTCCATTTGTGGTGTTCATCAAACTCCCTCATGGATGATTCTATACATTTGCATCTTTTCCAGCGAACACTTACCGGTTCAGTAGCAAAGTGGTATATTGAACTACCACGTGCTTCTTTTCATGATTTCAACTCCCTTTCCATGTCTTTCCTCACGCACTTTCAACTGCCTATTCTCTATGAGATGGGTACTGAACTCTTGACCTCCCTTCGTCAAACCAACTCCGTGCATATCTCTGACCATATTCATGAGTGGAGGTAACGATGAAAGATGATCAAGGCAGTCATTTATGACATGGTCTTGGCAGAATGGTTCACTAAATCACTGTTACCCCCGATCACTCGCGATGTCGCTATGGGTGGTGTGGTCACAGAGGAACAAGCCATTTCTCAGGCTTAGTACTTAGACTTGTTTTATTCCCATTCTAGTACTTTGTATGATTTTCTTCCGAATGTTTCTTGCACTAATACCGATCCTTCTAAGCCATCATCCTCATCTCATGCAGATGGTGTTATCGGTTCCGTCAAAACTCAATCTCTTTCCAAATCGACTACACCCTCCTCTACCTCCCCCCAAACTCAGATCTCTGAGGTGAATGCAGTTCAATATGCCCCTTCACAACAATCTAGAGGTAAGCAGAAGACAAAGAATAAATCAAAAAATAATAATGAACAACCCAAAAATCAAACACCTGCTACCGAAAATCAACCACAATGGAAACTGAAATTCTCGTGTATCATTTGTGGTGATGATCACTACACTCAAGATTGTCCACTTCGCAATGAAGTGGCCAAAATTTTCCAAGGGAAGTCATAACCCGCTGTTCTTACTCAGCCTTTTCCACAGCAACAATCCATGGTTGCTCAAACCCCCTCTCCTGGGGGCAGTTCTAGCGATCCTCATGATGAGGCTTCGTTGAGTGCACATATTTATATGTTTAATGGGATCAATTTGACCACTCGCTCTAAGACCTACGACACACCAGGTAACCTTGACAAAGGAAAAGACACTAACGGTGACGACATTTCATCGGATCCATCATCATCCTCCGTTAGTCTTCCATCGGTTAATCCTCCATCTGGACCACTCCATATTGAGAAAACCACATTCGACTCTATATTACGCCCTCCTAAGCGCACTATCCACAAAGCTACCTTTAATCCTAGTTCACGTGCTACCCAAAACTACAACATTGTTGAAGATTTGGCTCAAGCACCATGTGCTATGTCTGCGTTAGAAGTTCTACAACACTGCCCCAGTAAACGTAGAATGCTCTTGACCACTCTTGGTGTTGTTGATCCTAAGTCGTCCAATCAGATCATGTTTAACCTGGATAATTATGTGTCTCGACTCTCCCACCAACTTGCTTTCCAAGTTGATGTTGTTGTTCACAATCAACAAATCCATCGAACTATTCTGGATGAGGGAGCCTCAACTTGTGTCATGTCTTTAGCATGTTGGAAAGGCTTAAAATCACCAGCACTCAACAAATCCCCAACAATGTTACGCACCTTCGATGGGCACGGTTTTCATCCCCATGGGATTTTACATTCCCTGCCCATCCAATTGGGTGGAAAAATTGTTACTATTGATGTCGAGGTGGTCGATGCTCCCCTCGATTACAACTTGTTACTTGGAAGAAGTTGGTTTTATGCTATGACTTCTGTTGCCTCATCGGTCTTTCGATGTTTACAATTTCCTCACCAGGGAAAAATTGTCACTGTTGATCAGATGGATTTTTGCATGACTGATGCTCACACTCCTGCTACCAACAATATTCCTTTCTTGGGAGGCCACAAGATCACGTATGAAAGCGTTGGTGTTGGCTTACTGAAAGAATCTAGCCTCATGGGTACCTTCCCTACACCACTTCCATCGACTACACATCGCATTTCCACCGTCGATATGATTTTGACCGCGGCTTATCAATGTTTGGAATCATCTGACCCTTGGATTGTACCTTGTCCTTTGGAATTCGATGCACTAAGTGACACCATGCCACTTAGTCCAGCCAAAACGTCATATGTTTCTACCCAATCCGCTTCTCCCTCGTCGAATGCCCAACATCTATTGGCACTTGACAGTTCCTCGATGCAATCACGGTTGAGTTCCTCATCGTCTGCGATCGACTACATTTCCCCGACTTTTCCTTCAGATCAATCTCTTCCGAAAATGTTTCGCATTGACAAGTTACCTCAGGATAATAACTTTCTCCGATCCTCTTTTCTTTCCCCTCGTGAAGAATTCGGGTAGATATACCGTCTATCTCCCCTCCTGGTGTTGATTTTTTATCATCTCCCATGCTTTCAACTTCCGACGATTTGGATCCGGTAGTGGACATGGTGCTTTCTTCGATAAGATTATTGGAGCCTGGTCTCTTTACTCCTATCGTGGCCCTTGACATGTGTTCCTTCTTGAGTGATTATCTTCCATCCAGCGAAGATCTCCTGGAGGCCATGACCACGTTTTATCCTTTGACATGGTACCCTTCCAGAGCATTATCCTCTTGGAAGCCATGATCCGGACAAAACTACGAGCATAGTTTCTCTTCTCTGTGGCAAGCTCGTTAAAAAATGAAACAGAGGTCCTGAGCATAGTTCTTTTCCTGTGTCAAGTTCGTTAAAAAATGAAACAGTCACCTCTCTTGAACCTTCTTTTCATCCACCCTTCTCCTTTTTCTCATTTGCTAGAGAACTTGGTGACAACCTCAAAGTTGGTGAATGAATTGAAGCTTGGAGGGCATGTCTCCAACATTTGTTGATCATTCTAGAGTTAAGCCACTAAATTTCAAGCTGGGGGCATACCGAGCTTAGTCTTTGTTCTTTCTCGTGCTCGAAAATACATGAGAATGTATCCGGGTAGACTTTTGTCTCTTTTTCGGACCTATATGGATACACGAAAAATGAACCCCATGGAGTCTCCTTTAAGCTCTTTTCAAACTCTCTAAACATGAAAAGATTATCGAGTGATGTTGCTTCCTTTTCCACTCGTTAAACGGTTTGAAAGGGAATCTTTCGAGTGATAATTTATCTCTTTTTTGGCCTCGCGAGACTAACATTACAAAAAAGGACAACATTGGAGTCATCTTTAAGTTCTTTTCAAACTCTCTAAACATGAAAAGATTACCGAGCGACCTTGTTCGCTTCACGCTCGTTAAAGTATTTGAAGAAAACGTCTGTTGAGCGATAGTTTATCTCTTTTTTGGTCTCGTCAGACTACTTTATGAAAAAGGAACTGAGAGAGTTCTCTTTTAAGTGTTTTTCCAAACTCTATAATCATGAAAAACCTTCGAGTTTTCTGTCTTTGGACTTTCTAAACAAAACATCGAAAGGCCCATATGGGATCGAACCCTTACTTCTTCCAGTTCATTAAACAAAGGAAGAGGAACTTACCGAAGGTGAGTTTTATCGAGCATGTGTTATCCTCCTCGAGCTCGTTAAATTAAAAAGAGGTACTTGTCTATCTGGATGGGGGAAAAATTGAAAGAAGCAAGCCAAGCATTTTTTTGAGAACATTACCAAGTAACTCTTAGAGTCGCCCTTGAACATGACACTTTGTCTTTGCGCACATTATAATCCGATGAACCTCTGCATTGAGACAATCCTTTGAGTTTCTTTTACTCCTTTGGGTCACTCAACGAAAGTCACAGTATCCATTGCATCATCATGTTTTGGTCCATCTCGTGTTTCTGCTATTGTGCTTCAGTGTTCAAGGGAAGTATCTGCCTTGAGAATTAGCCATCACAAATATCTTGCCTAAATACTCGTGTCAGTCCATGTTCATTTGATCAACCAATTACATCTCTATGTCCGTTTCATGTCGCTGATGGGGGATACATCAAGGCCCTCCTTCGACGAGCCTATTCCTATCGAATTTAACACATTATCCAGGGACTAGACTTAGAAACCAGGTAGTACTTTGGGACCTGCATGCCTCAATGGAAGGCCTTCTTACGTCCGACAACAGGTTTACATCATTGTCCTCTGATCGGATGATTCCATGGATGTTCGACTTCAGCTCATCCATTCACATTCATTGGAATGTACTAGGGTACCTTGGGAATCATTGACATTAATGGTGATCTCCCTCGCGCTTGTTAACGGTTTCCATCATTGACTGGTAATGAAGTGGTTTCTGCCATGTTCGACATCAGGACATCTATTTGCATGGTTAGATTCGTACTACATCAGGATCGGTAAGAAGACCCTGGGTTGAGTGATCACTTTGATATGTACTTTGCCCAGGTTGCGATGGAGTTTCTTTTGAACAATGATACATATATTGTTACATAGATCCACTTTTTATTGGTTGTGGCTATGTCTTGTCATCTTGTAGATCCACTGTGTATTCTTCGTGGCTACGATAAGTTCAGGTCATGGGAGTATAGATCCACAATGTATTTTCAGTGGCTATACCTTTTTATCAATACAACTATGGATCCACAATGTATTTTATGGCGGCCATATCTTGCAAGTCTTGATCACCCAATCATAGGTATGCCTGCCTTGGGTTTGAAACATGTCATAATATTTGTTGGATGTTTGTGTGCAGCTTCTGTCAGGTTCTCTGCGTCTATACCCTTTCTTGAAAGTATACAAAGCATTTCAGTTATCAGTTCCTGTCTTCTAACTTCATACTTTGGGGAGCACTCTGTTACACATCAAAAATACTCACTTTGATAGTGTCGCAAGTGTTGTCATTATAAGTGTCGCAAGTGTCGCATTTTGCTCACAAGTGTTGCAAGTTTCAAAGAAATCATACTGCCATGATGTCTATGTCGTGCCTATAATGACATCAGAAGGACACTTGAAACACCTCAAAAATATGATTTGGAAGAAGAGAAACGAGTCAACAGGCTTATTAACCTTTTTCCATCTGAAAGCACCCAAAAAAATGAGTTTTTGGAGGGGAGCGCTCCCTTATAACTATCTCAGGAGTGTTGGCGCCCCCCCATAAGCCATCAGGGAGCATTATAGCGCTGCATCATCCCTTTTGCAGGAGCGCTCCTATCCTCAGGAGTGCTGGCGCTCCCCTATACACTACTAGGGAGCGCTACAACGCTCCGATGGCCCTTTTGATGGAGTGCTACCTATTCTGGGCAGTAGTTAAGTTGTTGAGATGAATGGGGGAAGGATCCTTTCATTCTTGAAAGGAAGTTGGATTCGAATCCCTAGTCCAACCATGGTCTTAGGGCAGATCCTCAACTGAAGGAGGAAAATCTTCAACTCACCCCAAAGATATCTCAAGTTGTTGAGCCTCTCCAAGGCTATATAAGCAATCTTTCTCATGGTGAAAGGGGACTGAAAAGGGAGAATCACACCAAACTTATGATCTTATAAGTGGTGCTAGAACATAGATAATTTGGGAGCAAGAGACCTATGATATCATAGGGAGAAATTGGTGAAGCTATCATCATTCAGATCGTGGATCTTTTGAGCAAGGGGTAGACAAGGAGGACTTGATGAAACTGCTGCAATCCATCTACGGATGTAAGCAATGTTTTGTCCTCATTAATATTATTTGCTTGGCCCGTTTCTTTCTAATTCGTGTTCAATCTCACATGAATTTGTCTCTTTAGTAGATAGACCTATTTCGGACTAATCTTGATAGAGTAGGAAGTGGTCGTACTTTGTTTGTCTACAGGGCTTATCGAAGAGCGAAAGATTGGAGCTCAATTCGGAGCGTGCAGGGACAAACACTGGTAAAAGGTATTTCTTTCCTCCTTCCTCCTCATACACTAGTTCACCTAGATCTAAAAGGAAACTAGTGACCATGATAATAACTTTCTGTCTTAGAGTTAAGAGTCTAGCTCTTTGAGGAGATCTACCTGTCCACAGGGAGATTTTCCTTCAACAAACAATGCCGCCCAAAATACATCAAGATAGACCAATGCCCGATCTATACATGGAAAGGGAAATGAGAGAAATTTTTTCTCGATTAGATGCTATGGAGACAACATAGAGATGAGATACTGATACGGGAGATGTCAATGAAGACGAAAGTGAAAATGAGGCTAAAGCTGAAGAAGAAGTTGTAGCCAAAAATGTTGCAGAAGAGCATCTATTCAGAGTTGTTGCAAGAATAGGTGCCAGAGAAAAAATGGACATTTCGATGTACAAAGGCAACTTAGATGTTAAGGAGCAGCTACATTGGTTTAGAGCTCTGGATAAATACTTTGACTATGTGGACGTCGAGGAAGACAAGAAAGTTAAACATATTGTCACTAGGCTTAAAGGGCATGCAACACGGTGGTGGGATGAACTGGAGGCTGACAGGCGTCGCAAAGGAAAGCAAAGAATCAAAATATGGGATAGGATGGTCACCAAGATGAAGGCCAAGTTTATACCTAGAGATTACCAAATTAATATGTTTCAAAGAATGCAGAATTTGAGATAGAAAGGAATGACAGTGAAGGAATACACTGAGGAATTTTATTGACTCAATATTAGAGCGAGTTGTCATGAGAGTGATAATGAAAAGGTCTCCAGATACATGAATGGTCTGAGATATGAAATTCAATATGATATGATCATGGTGACTATCAGAAATGTGGAATATTCTTATCAGAATACTCTGAGGGCAGAAGAAAAATTGGCCCGAAATAAAGGTCAAAGAGGAAGAGGTCGAAGTCTAAGCAGAGGCAAATCGATTTCCCAAGACAAAGTACAAAATCCTAAGGATGAAAAAAAGAAACCTCAAAATCACTCTAAAAGAGGAGGAAGTTAACAGGGAAGACAATATGCCGATAGGAACACTTTTCCTTGAGCAAGAGGAAGAGGAAGAGGTAGAGGAGGTGAAATAAAGTGTTTTGTCTATGGAAAGATCAGACACAAATATTTTGAATGTCATGGAGTAGGCAAAGCTCACATTTCAAAAGCGCAAAGGAGAAATGTTGAGGTAGAAGATGCAGAAGGTGGAAGATCCTTAATGATGAGGACAATTCTCTTGAAGCCAGAGAAAGAGGCGGAGAATCCAGTCCAAATAAATAGTTTGTTTAGAACTGCTTGCAAGACCAAGGATAGGGTATGCAAGGTAATTGTGGACAACAGAAGCAAAAATAATCTGTTCTCCACAGAAATGGTGGAAAAGTTGGAATTGGAGACATTTTCACATTCGATCCCATAGAAAGTCTCTTGGTTGCAAAAGGGACATCAGGTAATAGTCACTAAACAATGTTTAGTTGAATTTAAGATAGGGGGATATAGGGATGAAATATTGTGTGATGTTATTCCCATGGATTTCTGTCATCTTCTATTGTTGAGACCATGGAAATATGAAAGAAATGTTATTCATGATGGGAGAGAGAACACATACACCTTAAAGAAGAATGGTAGAACACATATGTTGTTGCTAATTGAGGAAAAGAAGGTGAAAGAAGAGACAAGCAATACTATACTTCTCATGAGTGGGAAGGAGCTTCTTGATGAAGTCAAGAGAGATCAAGATATGTAGTTTGTTGTGGTAAGAAAACCTAGAGTCATCTTGACCAATACTTTGATAGATGATCTACCGGAGGAAATTCAGGAACTGCTAGAGAATTTCGCTAATATAGTGGTGGATGATTTACCTTGTTCATTGCAGCCCATTAGGAGTATAAGCCATCACATTTACCTTATACCAGGAGAAATTTTACCAAAAAAATAAACGTACAAATTGACGTCGCAGGAGAATGAAGAGGTTAAGAACAAAGTCCAGGATTTCATGGACAAAGGATTGGTCAGAGAAATCTTGAGTCCATGCGTTGTGCCAACAGTGTTAAGTCCAAATAGGGATGGTGGATGGAGAATGTGTACATACTTGAGGGCTATAAACAAAATAACCATCAGGTACAGATTTTCTTTACCCATAATGGATGACTTGATGGATTGCTTGAGTGGAGCAATTTTTTTTTTTCAAAAATCGATTCGAAAAGTGGTTATCATCATATTCGAATGAGAGAAGGTGATGAATGGAAGACAACATTCAAGATGAATGAAGGGTTGTATGAATTTCTTGTCATGCCATTTTGTTTGATGAATGCGTCAAGTACTTTTATGAGATTAATGAATGAAGTCTTGAAAGATTTCATTGGAAAGTTTGTAATTGTGTATCTTGATGATATATTGATCTTCAGTAAGACAGAAGAAGAACATTTGAGACACTCAACTCTAGTGATGAGGACATTGTAGCAAGAGAAGTTGTTGATAAATTTGAAAAAGTAATATTTCATGAAGAAAGAGATCATTTATTAGGGGTTCATAATCTCTTCAAATGAGTTGAAGATGGATCCTGAGAAGGTGAAAGCAATCAAAGAATGGCCATTGCCAAGGAATATTTTTGAAGTCAGAAGCTTCGATGGATTAACTAGTTTTTACAGGAAGTTCATCAAAACTTTTAGTGGAATTTCTACACCAATGATGGCCACAGTCAATAAAAGACATAAATCTTTTCAATGGACAGAGGAAGTAGAGAAAAGTTTCAAGTTGCTGAAAGAAAAGATTATTGAACAACTAGTTTTGGTTCTACCAGATTCCAGTAAAACATTTCAAGTGAGATGTGACGCAAGTGGGTTTGCGATTGGAGCAGTCTTAAGTCAAGACAACAGGCTGATTTCATACTTCAATGAGAATATGAACGATGCAAAGAATAATTATTCTACGTATGATAAATAATTTTATGCAATCATATAAGCGATGAAGAAATGGAGACGTTACTTGGTTCCGAAAGAATTCGTTTTGTATAGCGACAATCATGCTTTACAATTCATAACTCGACAGGCATAACTCAACAGGAGAAATTGAACCAAAAACATGTGAAATGGGTTGAATTTATGCAGAACTTTACTTTTGTTATAAAGCACATTTATGGAACTGCTAACAAGGTTGTTGATGCATTAAGCAGGAAATGTTTGATTCTGCGGGAGTTTCAAGTAAACACCTTAGGTTTTGATAGCCCTAAGGATATGTACAGAGATGATCCAGATTTAAAAGATGCTTATGAAGCATGCGAGAATCCCGTTTTAAGAGAAAAAATCCAATGGATTGAATATATGGGTCAGGATGGGTTGTTATTCAAGGGAAATTAGTTGTGTATCCCAAAGAGTTCTATGAGAGAGAATCTTCTAAAGGAGAAGCATAGTGGAGGATTGGTTGGACATTTCATCCATGAAAAGACATTCACGCAATTGAACAATTTATATTATTGGCCAGTGATGAGGACCGATGTCAAGAAGTTTGTCAACAAATGTAGAATTTGCCAGCATGCAAAGGGGAAAAGACAAAATACATTATTATATCAATCATTGCCGATACCAGAGAGGCCGTGGGATGTGGTAAGCATGGATTTTCTATTAGGACTGCCAAGGACATAGAGAATTTGTGACTCCATATTTGTGGTAGTCAATAGATTTTCCAAAATGGCACATTTTATTCCATGTCAGAAAACCAGTGATGCAACACACATTGGAAATCTGTTTTTCAAAGAAGTTGTTCAACTTCATGGCTTACCCAAGAGTATTATTTCAGATTGAGATACCAAATTTTTTGGTTATTTCTGGAGGACACTATGGAAGAAGCTGGGAACAAATTTATCTTTTATCTCAGCATATCACCCTCAGAGGGATGGACATACTGAGGTAGTAAATCGAAGCTTGGGAGACTTATCAAGGAGTTTAGTCATTGAACATCATAGTCAGTGGGATCAGATTCTGCTGCAAGCGGAATTTTCATATAACAACTCACCTAACAAAAGCACAGGACAAAGCCCATTTCATATAATGCATGGAATGCAACCAAGAGGAGTATCTGAATTAAGGGACTTAGAGCAGAATGAATTCATAAGTGTTGGAGCATAAGATTTTACAACAAAGATGCAGAAGCTCCACAGTAAAATCAGAGAGAGGTTAAGGAATTCTAACCAAGAATAGAAGCATAGAGTAGATCAGCACAGAAGAGAACTTTAGTTTGAAGTGGGGGATTTAGTTTTAGCACACCTAAGGAAATAAATATTTCCAAGGGGAATGTATAACAAGCTAAAGATGAACATATAATAAGTTAAAATCAGAGAGAGGGATCGGGGGATCAAAAGGAAGTTCAGTGGGTCAAACAACTGCCTATAGTTGAAAATCCACATATGGAAAGGATACTTGATCAAAGAGTCAGCAAGAAGACCCAAAGGAAGAAATATTTTGAATATTTGATAAAATGGAAGGGACACCCGATTGAAGATGCCAGTTGGGAAATAGAAGCAATGATCCAGAAACATGGACAGATGATGCAGGAGCTCATGAAAAAGAGTTCATTAATTTTCAGCCAAGGGAGTATGATGCAGGAGCATCGTAAGCAAGGCAACAAAGCAAGCGCAAAAGAAGAGGACAACTGGATATGCACCAATGCATATTTTGAAGACATTTTGAATTTAAATGAAGGAACATTAATGTAATATCTAGGAGGTTGTATTTACATTTATGTTTTGGGGATTGTAAAATAGATCTTGAGCATTTCTCTCATCTGTCGGATATGGAGACATTTAATTGTAATGAATGTAAAGTAGTTGTAGATTTTAATTCGATTAGATAGTTAGAGCTGTAGGAGGGAAAACCCTAGAAAGCTCCCTGGTATGTATTGTATTGGAAGAATTATTCTCATTGTAAAGTGGTAGAGCAAAGGAGAGAAGAGAAGAACAAAGATTGTATAATTTGTATAAGCAGATAGTTGTTGTTATAGAACCCATGTACAGATGCAATTGGATTAATATAAAAGATCTTTGATCCAACTTCATGGTGTTGTGATGAATATTGTTTGTATCTATTGAATGGTATGTTTACAATTTGTTTATATTCTCTATTATACATTTTGTTTCAATGTTGTGTATATGTATGCTCTTGATTTCATGTTGAATATATGAAGTCTGTGAGAGGAAAAGTTTAAGTTTCAATTGTTTCTGTTCCTTAGAATTCCTGCAAGGAGTGCAGTGGAGGTTCGCAAGGAGTGCGTTGACGAGATTCTGAGTTTTATCTTAGAAAATATCAGGAGAGATACCCTTTCTTTCATACCAGCAGAGTGTAGGTATAACATAGAGTCGTGCAAGGTGTGCGCGGGCTGGTTGAAGTCGTAGACTTTATCAACCAAGGGGAGTGGTTGAAGAACTATTGTTGCAAGGAAGTGCACAAAGTTGGAGGTTTAAACAACTAGAAATTATTGTGAACGCTGCAAGGAGTGCACACAGAGAGGCTTCAGAAATCATTGAGTTGCAGCAAGTGAAAGCTCAGGAAGGATAAAGACTTCGAAGGTCGAAGGAGAGGACGGGTTCTGGAATCACCTCACAGAAACAAAGTTCAGGAGGAAATATGCCAAAGTATTTGGGCAGGAGTGTTTGAGAAGTCTGAATGAACGGTTGAAATTCTCAGAGGGAGAATCACCAAAGTTTCATGGACCATTAGATCTTGCAGATCAGTGGGAAAGGTTAAGGATGAGATTCCTTAAGCACTCATAAGTTTAGGAGGAGTAGTGGTCGTTGGATTTGGATCAATGAGAGTTGTTGATCTCGTGCTGAATTTCGTCGTTTCAGAATTCGGGGTGTGGAGAAAGCTGTGACTCAGAGTTGAGAGTTGCGAAGTCCTGATAGAATCAGGACTTTCATATCACGAGAAGATCAGAACCATTGATTTGTGGCAAGGATTTATCGCGATCTCGTCTATCGGGCGAGGAGAGTTGTTGCATTGTAAATCATCAATACATGAAATCCCGAGGTGCTGAAATATTTGGGCCCCCGACTAGGGTTGAAAGTCACATCAAGAAAAGTTAAGGGAGGAGTCAAAGACCCATTATCCCTTTTCTAGATTTTGGGGATTGAAGGAATTAGAGTAGCTCACATCAGATATCGCGAAGTCGCGAAACCCGTAATACCTTTTCGGGTGAAGACTATGGTTACAATAGCTGGCATGTGGAGCGGAGGTTAATGCCTTGTGCTCGATCACACATGCATAACTTCTGGAAAGGACCTGTGGAAACACTTGTGTGTTGGATATTCCTACGGGGAATCAAAGAGTCAATCTGACTCAAAGGGGATATTAAGAACGATCCTTAGACCGGGAGGTCATGCAGAACCTGTTGAGGTAGGGGTGTTGTGTCAAAATGAAAGATGTGATAAAGAACAGTGTATGGAAGACTTATGAGTGCAATCATTGCGAGATACAGAACTAGAGGTTCTCCCAGATGGAGGGAGAAGACTATGATGATTTATTGTTCCAATAAACCAAACATACCTCCACATGAGCCATTATATCGTCCACAATATCCATGGGTTGGAGTTTACATCATATGAATACAATAATATTCTCTAGAATAATTGAACAAAGAGAGTATGTAGAGAAAACTCAAATCTTTGAGGTATACCATAAAGAGACCCTTGCATACAGATGGAAGAAGACAACTTGGCGGAGAACCTCCAATGCACAATAGAAGCATGGTGAAAAAATTTCTATAACAAAGATACTGTATCAGAATAGTTACTCAGAACTCCAGGATGATGGTTTTCCAATCTATGACAAACTCTCATGATGACAGAACAAGTGCCACATGGATATGTTCCAATTTGAGCCTTGCCACGATGTTATGAGCTAGCAGGAAACAAAAGAGCTAAATTCAACTATTATATATTGTAATGATCAGAGATATATGAAGTCTTCAGAAAACCAGTGTTCCAGAAAGACTGAAGTAGATTGAGATCAAGCATTACATTCATTGTGATGAAGTCCAGAAAAGAGAAAGTGGTTCTCCAATATATATCTCCATAGATGAGCAGATAATCAAAATTTTTGGTAAAGACTCTATCCAAGATGAATGAGTTTGCGTACTCAAGTTGGAGCTCATGGAAATGAATTCCTTATTGAAAAAGGAAGAGATGACTCCTAGGTTGGGAGGGAGCACTGATGTGTTATTAACTTATGGATAATCATTTTTCAGTTCGAAAAATGGTCCAGGATGAGCAGTTCCTTTCCAGTTCGGAAAGTGGTTTGAGATTTCTGACGAACAGGCATTTTCCAGTTCAAAAAATGGTCCAAATCGAATGGTCATTTTCGTAATGAAAATGGTTTGATGGATTGTTGATGTACCATAGACATCGATTCCCCTTGTGGTCAACATTGGGAATGGTCTAGGACAATCTCTCTTCTTGATGGTCACTCTCAGTAGTGGTCAAGAAGACTGGTCCACCTCGTCGAACAATCATTCTTTCAAAGCTCATAGTTGTGAGAAATTTCAAAGAATGTTCCATTTTGGAGGGGTGTAGGATAAGCATTTTCTTAGGAAATGGTCCAGACATGCATTCACTAGGGAAGATTCATTCTCTCCTGGTTGCACCTTTTTTAGTGCCAGAGGAATGGTCTAGATAGGTGAATGGTCCAGGTTCAACAATCAGGGACAGGCATTCCCTAGGGCATACTCATTCTCTCCTTGTTTCACTTTGTTTAGTGCCAGAGGAATGGACTAGATAGGTGAATGGTCCAGGCTTATAAATCAAGATAATTATTCTTCGTTTATTAAGAAGAATAGTTCAGATATCTCATCATTGATGTTTGACCTTCTGAGGGAAAATTCTCTTCCAGATCACACATATGTGAGTGGAAGAATGGCCTAGATGATTCAGTTTATATCATAACAATGTTTTCTGTGCAGGTTGATATTAGATGATATGATTGCTATGGAGACTGTATGTCTCCGGATAGTAGACGTATACTACTATGGTGGATGTGTTCCACTAATTGTGACTATATGTCACTGATCAAGTATATGTGTGTTACTTGGTGTGGCAGTGTACCATTGGATTGTAGTTGTGTACTACTATGGATAGACACAGTTGTTTTCTATTGAATGACATTGTTCCAATTGCCTTGAAGACTATCGCTAGTGTTGGAAATGATTATCATCTAGATGGATGATCAATGGATAGAGTTTCCCAAGACATAAAATGGTCCAAGACATTTATTCTTCTAGGACATATGTCTAGATTAGAAGAATAGTTCTTGTGTCACTCTATGGAGTGAGTGACTTATCCAACATCATGTATGATTACTCAGATGGAGTATGGTTTCAAGAGATGATGCAGTGGATGACACTGATAGTGATGATGGTGCTCATGATCTAATCATGATATAATCTATACGACTATGTTTATGTTGATGCTACCGGGTGAATGGTATGTTTTTTCTCAAGACCATTAACTTCAACACCTCCCTAGCTAGGAGGGAGTATTGATATTATGGTATATGCGGGAGGTATTTACCTCCACGTGTAAACTTGATGAGAATAGAATATTCTGGGAAGCAAGAAGAAACCCTAATTAGTTAGCTAATAACCCTAGAAGACAAGTCGACTCAAGAGAATGAATTGTATTAGGTTATTAGCCTCCAAGAGAAGAAGTCAACTAAAGGAAATGTTATATACTAAAGAATTAGTAACCAGAATGAGAAGTCAGCCCAGGCAGTCTGCCAGAATTAGTATAAATACAGGAGGCCAGTCTTCATGCTGGCCAATATTCTCAGAACTGCAGAGGAAACACTTGTGCGCAAGTTTGGAGGATAGTTGTTGTTGCAGCTGCTGCAACTAGCAGATTTTGGTTTTGGCTTGGACTATCTCTTGGTTATGGTTTGGACACTCTCACCAGCTCTTGTTACTCTTGATTGGTGCGCTATCCTTGGAGAAAGGTGCACCACCTTTTGTTTGACTATCTAGCCTAGGGTTTGTTTCTAGAATGATTCTTTGTCAAGGTTAAGGTGCTCGAGGGTAGCTTCAGCCTATGGTTGGGTGACAATAGTGATATTTTCTAGGGTTAAATGAGCACATCCATCTTATTCTAACATGAAGAGGGGAGAATTTCCCGAAATAGGAATTGCAATAATAATTGCCTAGTATAGAGAAATCTGTTGATGAGGGTTCGTTTAGGGTTTCTAATTCAGTGACCATGTGTTTCAGATATCTCTCCCTATAAATTCTGATCATATTCTTGTATCCCTTCAGTTAAATCCAAAGGTGTGCCAAGTCTGTACTAAAGTATCCGTTTAACTTCTCAGACCAATCTTGGCTTAATAAAAATCCATAAGCTTCTAATATATCTACTACAATGATGCCAATCACTTTCAAAAACTTAGGATGTGTCTCTATCTTGATCATTACATCTCTGAGTTCCCCCATGACTTTGACCTGGGTTATGTCTAGTTGTATTACATGTTTATCACTCTTGACAGGGATTGCATTTATTTTTTTACAGATAGACAATGTCATAACATTAGAGGATGCTCCCGAATCGACCAAAAAATTATGGATATTCCTATTGAAGACTTCATATGTTAAGAGGAACGATGGGACAAAATGTTTTTCCTTCTTATATTTGGAGTAGGTATTCACATTTGGTTTATTTACTAGATATGTGGGAGTTAGATTTCTTTCCTGATCATTGCTTGTCGTAGGTTTTTCTACTAATTTCAAATCTTGTAGCAGAAATTCCTTTTGCTAAGGGATCCTACAAATGTCCATAACTGATATATTATCCTTCAAATTATTCAAATATTAAACTACGTTGTAATCATGTTTGGGCGAATCTCAAGTATGGATTCTTATAGGGTTCTTACGTGGATCGAGATTCACTTTCCCTCTCAGGTTTTGGGTAGTAGTTGCTTTCGAGTGATCGAGGTGCTTTCGAGTGATCGAGAGTCGCTTTCCCTCTCAGGTTTTGGGTAGTAGTAGGATCTTTTGAGACAGGTGGACCCTTACTTCACGTTTGCGCAAACGATACTTCTTTGGGTGGTTCTTGAACCTGAAATAAGTCGTTGGAAAGAACAATTAGGGCATGATCCCATATCATCATGGTTGTATATTTTGGTGGACCAATCTCTTCCTAATCGATAACATTCATAACTGAACCGCTTGTTTGTTCGATTAGGGAAACCTCATCTAAAAACCGGTTGGACATCAAATTCATGGCATGCACCCATTGAGGGAAATATCTTTCAGAGTGGTTTTCTTGATGGTAGGTACATAAAGAATTAGATGCCATGTTTCCTAGATCGATATTTAAGTTTGTTGGGGAAGGTTCGATTTCTTTGAAGGGTGGGTCCCTTTTAAAGAAAGGATTATAGGGGCTTTGTCCTTGGTTTCCCTCCCTTGCATTTCTTTTCATGTCTATGATCTCGTTTGATAATTTCTTAACCATATTTTGTAGATATTCTATGTCTCCATTACCCTTGTCGAGAATCTGTTCAGCTTGTTTCCTTGGCGGTCTAGTCAAAAAGAGTCCTCTCCTGGGAGGAGGTTGAAATTCTTTCTTAACTAAAGAGACCTGGCCTTCTTTACACCCTTTCATATGGAATTATATCATTTTGTCTTCTTAAAAATTCTCAGCCAAGGTTTGTTTGGCAACCCTCTTCAAAAACATTGAAATATAAGCTGGGAGAGCATTAGCATAAACTTCGATTTGCAACTCTTGAGTTGGTTTAGCTTCGGGTTGAAACTTGTTTACTATGGTCATGAATATTTGATTGAATTTTTGACACTTTCCTTCGAACTCATGGTGGCGGCAAACAATTCATCTATCAGAGCTCCCGTAGTAGAGTCTCCTCTACAAATTTATCTAGAAAATATTTATGGAACTTCGTCCAACTAGTTATAGATCCTATCGACGAGTTAAAATACCACGTGGAAGATAAATTCTCAAATGTATAGGGGAAAATCCTTCATATTACGTCTTCATGTTGGACATTCATAAGTCTAATCACTAGTATGAATTTCTTGATATGGTCTTTAGGCAATCCTGAAGTCTCGGGGTCGAATTTAGTAACTTCTTTGAGTGTCAGGGAAGATTATTCACTCGCCATAGGATGGCCAAAGAATCTCCGACCAACCAAGGTTGATTTTTATAAGGTGGGTTTCCCCCTTCTTCATCATGGTCATTGTTATCTTCCATATCTTCGGATTCCGAGTTAAATTCCTCTTCTTTCTAAAAGTCGTATGGTTTAGAGACGTTGTCGGTTGACGTTTCAGGGATCAAATTAAGAGGATGTTTGATTTCGGTGATTGTGAAATCTATTAGGTCTTCTACTGTGTGTACAAAAACCTTGTCAGGAGTGTTGACCACTGGTCTACTTATTTTTTGTCTTCGAGGAAGTATCAAAGCTAAAGACAACACACCAATCTGTTGGGCGTAGGCTCTTGTGATTCTTCTAAATTGATTTAATTCCTCGTGAGGAAGAGCGTAAGGTATATCAGGAAATAATTGTTCTTCCTCGGTCTAGGGTGAGTCACTTTTTTAGGAGTACTCAGTGTGTATGGGTTGTCTTGGGAATGACTAGCCATGCATGTGGGTTGTTTTGAATCTAAAGGCTGTCTGAAATATTATATGAAATATATATTCAGTCATTAATTCTTCAGACCCTCCTTCTAGCGCCAATTACGTTGATGGGTCCTAGATCCATTTAATTCAATAGTAGGAACCAAACTCCCCACCGAGGCCCAATTAGAATTTGTTGTGTTTAATAGTGGAATGGTTCTCCAGATCTTGCGATCCGACCAATTTATTGATGGGCTTTACATTTTCTTGTGAAGGCTCCTCCTTTACTTTGGACTTTCTCTCTTTTTTTTTTTTTCTATTAGGTGGGACCGATATGATATGTAAGCTGGTATAAGCTAACTTGGAAACAAACAAGATTAATTTTAACTACTAGAGAAGAGGATGATCTTGGGATAACCCGCTACTCAAGCATGCAGACGACAATTGCATACCACAGGCCTAGTACTAATATGTTAACCATGTGAGCATCCAATTACTATCTGAGATACTAATTATCAGAAAGAAAAAACATATGCGATAAGATAATGGAAAGAAAAATAATTCACCTACACTAATCATCCATCACATAATAACACAACGATTTGTCTTCATCATAAAGAAAAGAACTATAAAATATTGCATCAGATAACTTAACAATAGATTCAATAGCTCTTACTCATTACAACATCCATTCATGAAACGAGATAGAAAATATTTCTTCTCCACATCTAATCACACATGCAATTGATGAAAATATAACTTGTCTCTGGTCCAGAAGGACTTCTCAATTAAAGGTAGCTCGAAAATAGTTCTTAACAAACCAAAAAAAGAGTTTCTTGTAGCAACCATCAACCTCTAAGTAATTGGTAGATGTCCTTATTTATAACATAAAATTCAACTGAAAATAATGACTAAGTGTAGATAAGTAAACAAAATTCTCCACATGGCGTTCTCTTCTAACAATTTTTATAACAGTCAACTCAAGATATCACTTGAAAAGGTGAATTTTCTCATACTACGACCAACTAATGAACAACCCCTCACAGGATTGGGTGTATGTAAATATGTGTTTTTCCATCGGGGCGGCGTAAACTTCTCTGATCTCCACCACTTGCACCCGATACTTTACCAGACTAGTACTTAACTATTGAAGCACAACTCGAGCGCTAATTGAATATTCCATAGATTGTTTCACCTGTCCTCGCACTCTGTCGGTCTCCTTTGCTAGTCTTTAGAACCATGAGGAATATTTCTTGGTGTGCGATTTGACTATGTCGCGCAGGTCGATGAAACTATCGGGTGTGCCAAACTCAGGTAGTTTGATATCCTTCATTACCTTGTTGATCTTCGGACCCAGTTTCTCTCAGATTCCTCGATGAAGTTACGGAGCCAATTTTTCTTGATAGTCGGGGGGATCTTCCGTGCAATCAGAATTAAAATTGTTTAGAAATTGCTTACAGAACAATACTGGACAAACTATATGTAAAAACGTAAGCATGGAGAATCCAGACTGGTGCATACTTGTAAATCTCGCATAACCTGGTTGTTTGATACTTACGTGATCCCTGAAACCCTTATAATTTCATGAATTGTCTCTATTAGAACCGTCATTTTCCTTCAGTTTAGGGTGGGTTACATCCGCGCGCCATAGCATGAAAGATCAGGTATGGAAAACATGAGAGTCAAAGTCACGCCATTGGTCGGTTGGCCCTTGGGGTCGATAAAGGATGTTAGAGCTGAACATGTGATGAACGTACGAGTAAGTTCCAAAAGAGTCGGATACTATCATAAGGGAAGTCATTAAATGCTTTAAGTTGAGGCAAGTTGCTCAAACATGAGTCACATTAGCAAGTGCATCAACCATCATCAACTCATTATGGAGGCTGGGGAATTAAAAAGAAATCGATGTGATCATACCACACATTCTCTGCAACTACTATCAGCTGCATCACACACCCTAGATCATACCCGTCGCACGGATGTGACACATAAATTATTTAAAACATCCTTTCACAAGGCATTCAGTGTTCCCTGGCATGTTTCGAGTCACTGCCCACTCCGTTATAAATTCTAGAAGTTATGTATGTGTTCTACTTACCAGTCGAGCTTCTGCACTAACTCATATGATGATCCCAACTCAATCAAATTCTTTTCTTTGGGCCCTTTTCAAGTCACACACCCATAAGGTAGATATGTTTTCACACCATGGGAACTCCTCAAAACTCAATACGGGGCCTGCGAGGTAGCCGAAGCGCCAGGCATGAGCCCCAAAATTCCTGGGACTCGTTCTTATTTGCAGCGGGTGTTCCTGAGGCTTCAAAGGGAGATTCCTACCTTTTCTCATAAACAATAGTATTTACCTGTGCGGAGGCTGAAGTGGAAGAAGTTACGCCAAAAGGACTCAGGTTGGAAGGAACACTTCCTCAACAATAGATACTGTGGAGGAGATGAAGGCCTAGTAAGAATAAGGAAGTCGGGGAAAACCAAATCTCGATTGAGTCGTACGCACGATTAACCACCGAGAAGATCCTACTGCACGTTATCCGGCTAGAGCCTATAGAAACCACAAGTTGAGGAAGCGGGAGATGAACGAGAAGGATAGAATACTTGAGTTCTAACGTTCGAGAACCTTATCAGTAGCTGGAGCAGGCACAACTCACCATAGGTGAACTCTGCCAGGAAAATAGAGAACTACGACGACAATTGGAGGAAAATACCCTTAAGGTGTCAACACCTCAAGGTCATGAAGGGAACCCAACTTGGCTGAAGAGGCAACTTCGGGAGGCATAATATATGATCGTGCATTTGCGTGAAGCGCAAAGAGTGTCAGAAGAACAAAAAATGAAAACACTTCAGGCAGTTTGAAAGAACCTGGAATAAAGTCCACATGAAGAAGAGGCATGATCAATGAACTCTGTTTTGTATTCTCAAATGTGACACAAGCTTTTGATAATTTTCCCTTTTTTGTGGAAATTTTTATGTTCTTAAAGTAACCGGGTTGGCTAGACAAAAGGTGTAGACAATGTCTACTGTATGTAACCTGATCTCAATGACAGTCTAATATATAAAGTCTCGAAACTTTGATGAAAGGATTCTGGTTATAGTGATTGAATGCATCGTTTCTTCTCTTTGTGTGTGAATCTACTGTGTTCTTTGTCCAAATTTCTTGTACGTTAGCCCCGATTTTGTGCTTAGTGTTGCTTCAAGTTCCTTTGCATTCTTCGTTGATATTCTTTTTTGCAAAAAACCTTCGATGTCGATATATTTCACTGTACGATGTTGACATGGCACCACTGACTCGGGATACATGGTACTGAAGATCGGGAACTCAACTCGTGAGTGTTGGTCGGACTCGAGACTTTGTTCAAGTCGAGCACTCTATTCCTAACTTGGGATTGTCGATGCCGAAAACATTTCGTGGATCAGCCTTCAGAATAAACCTAACACGTAGTTTCCTTGTGGATTATCATCCTCGAAATCCCTTGATACTGACAACATTTTGGAAGTCGGTGATCGATGATATTATTTCATTTTTTGTTCAACGCTGCTTACTCTTTTCACCTTTTACTGACGTCAAAAGGGATCGGTCATCGGTGATATCCTTGAGTGATGCTTTTCATGGAAGAACAACTTCTGTTTGCCAACTCCGACGAAGATTGTCTCTTGGTGACCTCGGTTATCTTGAGAACCTTTCTCTCATCTCTAATTCCTTCCAATGCCGAATCTGTGAGTGCGTCAGTGAAAAGTTTTGGCTGTTGATTCTTTTAATTAAAAGTTAGTCTTTTTAAGTTACAATTTTTCGCATGTTCAAGAAAAATTTTAAGGACTTAACGAGAATCAAAATGATAATCAAAGGCAACATTTTTCATACTGAAGTAGAATCAAACAGTGAAAAAGATCAAGTGGTACCCAAAAAGTAAAATTTGACATAGGCTTTTTAGGGTGTGTTGAGTGCTCAACAGTAGGTGAGGTGGTTTTTGAGTGTATTTTTCCTCTGGATCGGGGTTTAATTGTTAATCCCTAAATAGTGGCTCATTACCCATTTATTGGGGCATATTATATTAGTAATTTTATTTTATTTATGTCGGCTTTATTCCATTAGTTGTAATTATACCTCCTAGTCTCCTATATATACCAAGGAGACATTTTCATTTTGAATCATCTTGTAATTGTAGATTTATGTGGGCATAAGGAGGTTTCCCCCTCGAAGAGGCTTATTATCTAAATTTCTCTCTTTTTCAAGGCGTTGAGTAATTATTCTGAGGTTTTTCTATGCTATATTGATATTTGGTTCTTAACATATGGTATCAGAGCTCAAGGTCTTGGGGTTTCACTGCTACATATGAGACACCTTGGAATTTTTGCTATAACGTTTTTTCTACAATGTTTCGAAAGGAACAGCTTGGAGGATATTTAGTAGATGGATCAAGGTACGTTGGGTTAAAATTTCATCTCTCGAGGACTTATACTTTCGGAGAGTGCAAGATAGGGTTCTGGAATCATCCTGAACTGAGTCATTGCAGAATTTTCACTATAAATTTTTTTTTGTAACGTTTTAGACCCTGAAATCTAGAGGCTATTCACAAAACTTAGTAAGGTATATATGGTAAAAATTTCAACTTATGGGTCATCTTACAATTGTAGATACACCCTGTGGAATATAGAGTATCTGACTAGTCCTATTGACTAGTCTCAAGAAGGTGTTCCAAGTAAAAAAATCATAACTTATTCCTAGAGTATCCAAATTGCATGAGACTAGTTTCATTGGATAGTGGATAGTATTTAGTATTTCGGGTACGAGTTTTAGAATTTTATATCAATCATTTTGTGCAGGGCACACTATACAAGTGAGATCTCTTGGAAAGCACAAAAATCAACAAGTTGTGGGGAAGTTACCATAAATTCCACTTGGCACAGCCAATTTTGATCAGACCTATGGCATTGCAGAGAAGAAATATCAAAGAACTATAGAAAAGAAATTTTCATAGCCAGAAGGGCCGAAACTTTGGAGATACAACATAAGAAAGATTGTCTAGAAGAACCACCTCAAAATCAAGGTTCAAAAGTAATACTTGGCCAACATGCCACCCAAAAAGGGAACTTCTACACCAAATAAGCCTCCAAAAAATCCTACTTGGACTCTTGATAAAGGTGAAGAAATGCGTAGGGACATAAATGATTTACAAAATAATATAGTAACAAAATATGAACCACAAGAGATGGAAGCTAAGTTGGAGGTAAATATGAATGGTTTAAAAGAGGAAATCATGGAAGGATTGAAAAAAATCGTAATAGAGAGGACACCTGAAAGTGAAAATGTATCCCATGAAATTCATGATGAGGACACAAGAAAGGTGTTTCAAGAATGGAAAAACTCTAACTTTGGGTTGATGACCAACAACGTTCCTAAGATCGATATGAGGAAGTTTGATGGAAAGGACCCTATCACAAGGATACTTCAGATGGAGCAATTATTTGATCTACATACTATGCCACATACACAAAAGGTACGAATTGCTTCTTTATATTTAGAACCCAATCAATTTGTATGGTATAGATGGATTTTTTCTCGCAAATCACTCCTCACTTGGACAATTTTCACAGAATAAATTATAGCACACTATGAGGATACAAGGAGAAATACCTTCTTTAGCCAATTGATAAATCTCAAGCAAAAGGGTTCAATTACAGAGCACATTGAGAACTTCCAAAGATTGAATATAAAGGTAAAAGATATTCCATATGAGAACTTGATTGATGTATTCATAGGAACTTTAAGAGATAACATTCAACATGAGGTTCACCTTTGGGAACTCAAATCATTGGAGGCTGCATTGAGGGTGGCAAGAAATGTTGAAAGTAAAAATATGGCTATGGATACTAGAAGGACCAATCCTAACATCTATAGAGAGAATAATGATCCTTCTTCTAAAACACCTCAACCTACAAGGTTGACACCTCAACAATTGGAGGAAAGAAAATCAAAAGGTTTATGCTTTAATTGTGACAACAAGTACAGTAAGGGACATAAGTGTGGTGAGAAGAACTTATTCTACATAGATTGTGAAGAGGAAGAAGAACAAAAACATGAACAAGAATCATCTCAAGATGAAAACATAGAATCAATTTCATCTAAAGAGTTGACTCCCACGATATCGTGTAATGCATTGGATGGAATTAGCACTCCTCAAACCCTCCAGATTGAAGGATATATCAAAAAGAAAAAGGTAATAGTCCTAATTGATTCTGGAAGTACTCATAATTTCATTCACTATAAATTAGCCAAATATCCAACACTAGAGTTTCAAGTAATGATTGCAGATGGAAGAAATATCAATTGCTCAGGAAAATTCAATAAGATCAATCTTACTATGGGGGAATATGTAATGAATAGTCCAATGATTTCTATACCCATGGGTGGTGTTGATGTTGTACTAAGAATCCAATGGTTACAATCATTAGGAACAATGGATTCTAATTTTCAAGAACTTTTCATGAAATTTTCATTGGAAGGAAAAGAAATTGAGTTAAGAGGTATCACAGGGAAACCTGGTAAGGTGATAAGCTCTAATTGAATGACAAAATTATTGAAAAAGGGGCATCAAGGTGTTATTGCACAACTATGCTCACTAGATGTTCAAACATCTAAGCCATCTATTCCTCTAGATCTCCAAGGGATCATTGATAAGAATTCCAAAGTATTTGAAGATATTCCCAAAGTTCTTCCACCCACTCGAAATCATGATCATGATATTCACCTAATTCCTAGGAGTGTTCCTCATAACATCAGGCCATATAGATACCCTTATGCCCAGAAGAGTGAAATTGAGCGCATGGTTGAAGAAATGTTAGAGGCTGGAATTATTAGACCTAGCCAAATTTCTTACTCTACATCGGTGGTAATGGTATTCAATAAATATGGCTCATGGCGTATGTGTCCAGATTATAGAGAGCTCAACAAGATCACTATTAAATATAAGTTTCCCATTCCCATCATTGATGAATTGTTAGATGATCTACATGGAGAAATCTATTTCACAAAGTTGGATCTTCGTTCAAGGTATCATCATATTAGAATGAAGGAAGAAGATATCCCAAAAACAACATTCCAAACTCATGAAGGCCATTAAGAATTTTTGTTCATGCCTTTTGGCCTTACAAATGCACCTTCCACATTCCAAGGGTTGATGAGTTCCATTTTCAAGCCCTTCCTTCGAAAATTTGTGTTAGTATTCTTGGATGATATACTAATCTATAGAAATTATTGAGAGGATCATGTGCGACATGTTGACAAGGTGCTACAACTACTAAAGGAGAAACAACTATATGCCAAACCATCCAAATGTCATATTATATCTCATGAAGGTTTCAAGGTAGACCCTAACAATATTAAGGCCATGATGAACTGGCCGATTCCCAAAACATTGAAGAATCTTAGAGGATTCTTGGGTTTGACAGGTTACTATAGGAAGTTTGTTCGACACTATGGAAGAATAGCAACACCTTTAATGGAACTAACTAAGAAGGATGCATTTTCATGGACTCTAGAGGCAACTAAATCTTTTGAACAACTTAAAGAGGTGATGTGAAAAGATCCTGTCTTGACCACTCCAGACTTCACAAAAACCTTTACTGTGGAATGTGATGCCTCGGGAAATGGAATTGGTGTTGTCCTAATGCAAGAAGGAAGGCCCCTGGATTTTAAAATTTGACCACTCAAGGGAAAGGACTTACACAAACCCATTTATGAGAAGGAAATGATGGCAATATTACATGCATTGAAGAAATGGTGTCTGTAGGTTGTGGAGCTTGATTATCTTCCTAATTTAGAGGTCTTTTACTTTCAGTCATATTTATACCCCATGAAGTATTTACAGCCCAAAAGTATGTACACTCTTCCACGCAGGGGAGTGTAGATTGGGGGTACCCCCTATGCAGGGTCCGAGGGCGAAGCCCCCGAAGGAAAAATTGCCTTGTAAAAGTATATTGTAATTTCATTGTAAATATGGACCGTTCATTATAAGGTCGCAGATCTAACGATAGAAATTATGTTAGGGTTTTTTGCCCTAGAAGGAAACCCTCTTTTATGAGGGAAATGTATTGCGGCTATGTATGACGGTGAATATTGTATTCTGAGATAGGAGACCGTGAGAGAAAGAAGAGGAAGTTACAACAGGTTTTTTTGTAGGTTGTATCCCTTCATATGCTAGATAATAATAAAGGAAGGACCTGACAATTTCTTTGGTGGACGTAGCTGTTGAAGGAAAATCTCCCTATGGACAGGTAGATCTCCTCTTGAGAGCTAGACTCTTAACTCTTAAGACAAAAGACGCTTAATGTTCCTTTTTCGTAAAGTAGTCTGACGAGACCAAAAAAGAGATAAACTATCGCTCAACAGACATTTTCTTCAAATAATTTAGCGAGCGTGAAGAGAACAAGGTCGCTCGGTAATCTTTTAATCTTTAGGGAGTTTGAAAAGAACTTAAATATGACTCCAATGTTGTCCTTTTTCGTAATGTTAGTCTCGCGAGGCCGAAAAAGAGATAAATTATCACTCGAAAGACGCCCTTTCAAACCGTTTAACGAGTGGGAAAGAAAGCAAGATCACTCGGCAATCTTTTTATGTTTAGAGAGTCTGAAAAGAGCTTAAAGGAGACTCTAGGGGGTTCCTTTTTCGTGTATCCATACAGGTCCGAAAAAGAGATAAAAGTCTACCCGGATGCATTCTCATGTATTTACGAGCACGAGAAAGAACAAAGACTAAGCTCGGTATGCCCCCAGCTTGAAAGCTAGTGGATTAAATCCAGAATGGTCATTAAAGGCTGGAGACATGCCCTCCAAGCTTCAATTCATTCATCGGCTCTGAGGTCGTCACCAATTTCTCTAGTAGATGAGAAAAAGGAGAAGGGTGGATGAAAAGAAGGTTCAAGAGAGGTGACTGTTTCATTTTTTAACGAGCTTGACACAGGAAAAGAACTATGCTCAGAGCCTCTGTTTCATTTTTTAACGAGCTTGCCACAGAGAAGAGAAACTATGCTCATGGTCGCTTCTTGAGCATGGCTTCCAAGAGGATAATGCTCTGGAAGGATACCACATCAAGGGACAAAACTCGGTCATGGCTTTCAAGATATATTCACTGGATGGAAGATAATTACTCAAGAAGGGACACATATCGAGGGTCGTGATAGGAGTAAGGAGATCAAGCTCCAATAATCCTATCGAAGAAATCACCATGTCCACTACCGGATCCAAATCGTCGGAAGTTGAAATCATGGGAGATAACGCCACATAATTGACATGTGGTGGGGGCGATACTATCTTCATATAAGAACCACTTAGGGAGGTAACCCAGTCGGGGCCGATGAATGAAAGTTGATCAATAGTCACAATTCTTCCATTGTTAGGGAAAGATATCACACAGAAAAGGGTGGATACAAGAGATTTTATAGCATATACATAATCCCACCCAAGGAGTAAAGAGAAATCCAAGGGGTCTCAGACTACCATAACATTGATAAAGACAGTTTTCTCTCCCAAAGTTACAGGAAACTGAGGAAGGATCCCTAAAGGTTGACTAGTTCTTCTGTTAAAAGATAACAGATTATGTGTAACCGGTGCAAGTTGTGGACAACCCAAAGCGTACCAAGCAACAGAAGACAAAATACTAACGGACGCACCTTAATCTATCAGTGTTTCAGGAACGTCCCGACCACGAACCTATACTGTAATCTAGAAAGGAATGTGGGAGGGAAGATGAGGTCTAGTTAGCACACCCCAATCAAAAAGGATGGCCTCATTACTTGGAGGGGGTTTCGCAGGAGAAGGAGGAATGCCCCCTGGTATGGTAGAGTCTGTATTAACAAGAAAAACATGGGCAG
Source organism: Picea engelmannii (assembly GCA_009831015.1). NCBI lineage: Eukaryota > Viridiplantae > Streptophyta > Pinopsida > Pinales > Pinaceae > Picea > Picea engelmannii. The sequence goes on along the minus strand of ML784243.1, from coordinate 481,574 downwards.
TATCGGGTTTACTCTCTAGAAGGAGAGTAGGATTGATCGATGATTGGATCAGATCAACCAATGGTGGACTTGGATAGACCACTTTGGCACTCTTCAGAGGAAGAGTGGGACTGACCGAGGAAGGGAGTGGATCAGCCACTTTAGCACTCATCAGAGGAAGAGTGGGACTGACCGAGGAAAGGACTGGATCAGTTACTTTGACATTCTTCAATGGAGGAATGGGATCAACTGATGGCGAAACTGGATCGACCACTTTGGCACTCTTCAGAGGAAGAGTGGGACTGACCGAGGAAGGGACCAGATCAGTCACTTTCGCACTCATAAAAGGAGGAGTGGGATCGACGATGGCGGAACCGAATCAACCACTTGAGTTTCGTTCTCCAAGGGAAGAATGGGGTCGACGAGTGGAAACTGATCAACCACTTTGGTGTCACTCTCTAAAGGGAGAGTAGGATCGATCGATGACGGAACTGGATCAGCTACTTGGGTTCGTGGTTCAATTGAGGAGGAAACTAGATTGACCACCTGATCAACCGGACTGATCGGGGATGGAACCGGATTGACCAATCCATCAACCAATGATGGGTCAGAGGAAAGCTTACTATAACCTTTTGGAAGTTGAATTTTTTCCAAAAGAGAAGAAACCTCGTCCATGCGAGGACAAAGGTGAGACTAATGATTACCTTTACATAACATGCAAGGGAACTTGACAGTTTTCTTCTTCTTCCTAACCTGAACATCACTAGTTGACAGGGTATCATCGACATGACCGACAGAGGCCGATGATGTGAAGGACCACATTTCTAAGACCTGGGTAAGACCGGGGAAATCCCTCAGAAAGTGGTCACCCTTACAAAGGCTGCAAGGGAATTTGGGTTTTGGATTCTTCATCTTAATTTTGTTGACCTCATCAACACTCCCAGTACTATTAAGAGTAACTGGTTTCTTAGAGCCAACATCTGATGTTGTTGGGGTCTTTGTCCTTTTCGGGTTCTTCTTCTTTTCTTTTTCTGTTTCTTCTTCTTTTGATCAACCTGGCTACTTGCTTTAGATATTTCACTAGGCGAAGAAGGATAAATGGAAGGAGACTTGATGGATGAAGAAGCAAAAAATTCGACATGAGGTTGATGTGTGGGCGGTGTATTAACATCAAAAGTATTAGGTGCAACTAAAATATTGGGAGGATTCGGGATCACCAGAGTGGGGAACAACCAAATTGGTAATCCGATAGTAAATCCTGGAAGACTCAGTGTGGCAACATATGGAGGACCAAAGTTTCCAAACGAAGGAAAGGTATAAGGTTCCCCAGGAGAAGGGGTTCCTCCATTGGTACTCCCAGGATTCGATGCCATTAACACTGACTCGACCTAAGGTCCAC